>CM046450.1:43661332-43956332 GCA_025506515.1 Flaveria trinervia
ATGACTTTGTACCAGGTAACACTGCCTTGGTTGGTCATGAGTCAGAATATGCTGCATCTGGAAGCAATTATGATGAGCATATTGATTTCTCTTCAAACAGTCCTGATCACGCTTTTGTTGGTATTGACAGTCATTCTGGCAGAAATAGTGACAATCTATGCTTCATCATGGATGATCTGAAGGAATTGCTGATGATGATTTTAGAAGAGATGGATATTCTGAGCCAAATGGCCTTGATTAATATCAGATCTCAAAATTCTACAAGAGAACTGGTATAAATTCCCTGGACTCTCTGGCAAAACCAAAGTTGGTTTTGACAAGAGTAAGTTAGGTGTCACAAATGCCAAAGGCTTGGACACTTTGCAAGTGAATGTAGATCAACAGGATCTAATTCCTCTGCACCCTTTGTGACTTTTCCTACACTAGTCTACAAACAGAGGGCAACATCATGCTGGTATTGGTCATCACTCACACCCTATATTCCTGCATATTTTGTCCCCCAGGGTCAAATTCCATATCCTTTTCCCTGCTATTACATGACTCAGCCAAATACGGTTCAAGCTCCAATTGCACAACAACCCATGCATTACCTGAACCTCAGCCTTCCCAATCTCATCAACAAACTCAACCTCAACAACATAGCTTTTTCACCCCAGAGTGTTGACTGGAGCAGTTTACCAGATGATTGTCTGGTCATGAACAACTGTTCTCTGGTGCAGGTCAACATGGTGGTGACAGTCCCTTTGGAAATCTAGCCTCCTGGCTTTGGAGTCTGCTGATACTTCATCCTCCAATGCCTCTACACCACAGTATCACAGGTATCCTCTTGGCAAAAGCCAAACATGTTCTGAAACATGCATAGCCGCCTTTGCATCTATAGAGAAGCAAATGTAGCTTAATTAACAAGAACATTGAGCTAGAACAAACAATTTTCAAAAGCAAAGATGATTTTGGTATGTGATTAATGATAAGAATGATGAAATCTACAACTTAAATGTCAAATAACTGATGTTAAGGCTAGGGAATAGATACTTCTAGAGAAGTACAAAGACCTCAAAGAAACACTTGCAACTACCCAGGTAGAGTGTGATCGATGGGTTAAATTCTTGCAAGGGTTTTGAAATGCTTCTTAGTAGCAATCTGCTTCCAATGTGAAGTTTGGCATTGGTTATAATCACATTGCTCCTCCTACAGACTTTACTCCAGAGTAGAGGTAGAATCTGATGGTGAAAGCAATAACCCAATCCTCTTCATCATGGATCTACTTTCTGATATAGCACCATCAGAAGTAGAAGTCAGCATTAATTCCTCACATGCTGATGTTGTTGGCTCAAATGTTGACACCACATGATCACAAAGTTGATCACCCAGGTGATATTTTACAACGTACTGAAAGTACTAAAGGAGTCATGACACCTGGAGAACAAGCCCAAACTACTACATGCACTAAAGGAAAGAATACTACAAGTAGAAAGGGTGAGAAAACTACTGAAGAAGATATCAAGAAAGCAGGTACTAAAGCAAAGAAAAACTGCTAGTACTGATAGCAAACTGCTGAAGAACAAGTTTTCAGTAGTTTAATCTTCTTCAGCAGACGATCAACTTAAGATGAAGAAAAGCCATGTGAAATATGTGGCTTATTCCATCATCTTACTGATGATTGCTGGTATAAAGAGACTCCAAACTCAAACATAATGAAAACATTAAAGAGAAAATGACAAAATGAAAACTGAGTTTGAAATCAAGTTTGTAACAGCAACATCAAACCTGTAACCCCTAAATCCAAAAGGAAATCCACAAAGAAGGGGTCAAACAGGTAACAGCTGAGGTTGCTCAAGAGAGATGGTACAACATAGGAATCCATCAAACTCAAGCACTAATGTGTCTAATGAGGTGAAGGCTTTATCACAAAATCAGACACAACTTTTATGATGGTTCAACATCTATTGGGGAGAGTTAACCAATTAGATGCTCCTGTGTTAAAACCACAGAGAGAAAATCCAAGTCAAAGATTCCTCTTCTTCACCGTCTCCAACTCCTCAGGCTGTTATTTACAAGTCTGTTAGTTTACCATCTGATGATATGACAGAGCCAAAACCAAAAGGTTTGGGTCTCAAAAACTAACTAAGTGTTTATGATTGCAGGGTTCTTCAACATGCCATAGTAGCATCTGGTATGTAGACAGTGGGGATCTATGCATATGACAAGGAACAACTCTCTTCTTCAGACTACTCTCAAGGAAAGAAGGGTTGTTTTTCTTTGGCAATGATGCTAAAGGTTACATCATTGGAAAAGGTTTTGCTCCCAATGGACAAAAAAAATTTGATGATGTTAATCATGTGGAAAATCTCAAGTACAATCTCTTGAGTGTTAGTCAAATGTGTGATAAAGGACATGCTGCTCTTTTCACCAGTCAGAACTGCAGGATTCTGTCATCTAAAGTTCTGAACTTGATTGATAAGGTTTTGGATGATCACACTCTCTTGAGGGCCAACAGGACAGGAAGAGTGTATGCCTTAGATCTTTCCAAGAAAATAGATCTCAGAGGCTATCCTTGCCTATTTTCCAAAGCCTCTTCTCAGGAATCTAAACTGTGGCATAGAAGGTTGGGTCATTGTTAATTTCAAAAACATGAATCAGCTGATCCACAATAGATTAGTGAGAGGCTTACCAACAAAGAGTTCCACTGTGAGGAAACCTGTACTGCTTGTTTAAAGGAAAATTCAGCACAAAGTCTCATTCCATCCTATTGAAGAGCCTAAGTCCACTGCCTGCTTGCAATTACTGCATATGGATCTACTTGGTCCTGTGAGAGTGATGAGCATGGCAAAGAAGAAATACTGTCTGGTAATTGTGGATGATTACTCCAGATTTGTATGGACTTTCTTTCTGTATTCAAAAGATGAGGTTGCTCAAAAGATTATCAACTTTGTGCTGTATGTTGAGAAGCTGTATTCCCTATCAGTCAAGTGTATAAGGAGTGACAATGGTACTGAATTCAGAAACCATACACTTGATGAATTTTATCTTTCAAAAGGAATCAAAAGGAAGTTTAGCATCCCAAGGACTCCTGAGCAAAATGGAGTAGTGGAGAGAAAGAACAAGACTTTAATTGAAGCTGCAAGGTCAATGTTGGGCTGACTCTGGTCTGCCACTGACCTTTTTGCGCTGAAGCTGTTAACACAGCTTGCTATGTGCAGAATAGAGCCTTAGTAAATCAAAGGTTGATGAAGACTCCATATGAGGCTCTACACCATTTGGCTCCTTTGATTTCGTTTTCAGAGCCTTTGGATGTCCTTGTTTCATTCTCAACACAAAGGATCAACTCTACAAATTGATCCTAAGGTGGATGCAGGTACTTTGTTGGTTATTCAACCACTTGCATGGCTTACAGAGTCTTCAACTGCAGAACAAAATAGTTGAAGAAACCCTACATGTGAAATTTAATGAATCACCTAAGGATAAAATTCCACAAAACCCTGTGGAGTTGTTTGATCTGGACATACTGCAATATGCTCCTTATCAAACTCCACTATTGCAGATCATGTGGATAAATCATCCTCTGCAAGCAGTCTTCCACCTGGTGGTACTGAAGATGATGATTGATGTCAGTACTCACCTTTTCAAGTTTAGTGACCAACTGCCTGAGTCTGCTAAACTTGATTTTCCTGTACCTCCGCAGCTCCATCCACAACAAATGCTGATGAATTTCTGATTCCTCCACATCATTTGATTGTGCCATCCAATACTTTGTTTCAAGAATCTAAATCAACATCTGCTGCTGCTGAACGGCTACAAACACTTGCACTGATCTTATTGTGCACCAAGAGCTAAAGATCACCCAATATCTCAAATCATTGGTGGTATCAATGCTGGCGTCTCACTAGAAGCAAATTGTCTAACCTGTGCTTTTATGCTCTCTTCATCAGTCAGTAAGAGCCAAAGAACTATCATTTTGCTTTGAGAGATATGGATGGGTGGATGCTATGCACTTGAGCTACTTCAGTTCAAGAGCAGCAAGTGTGGGAACTGGTTCCTCTACCCCCAGGTAAGTGGCAATAGACTATATGGGTAGTTTAGGAACAAAACAGATGAAAATGGCTTATTGTTAAGAACAAGCTAGACTGTTGTACAGGGGTTTTCACAAGAAGAAGGTATTGATTATGATGAAACATTTGCCCCTGTAGCCAGACTAGAGGCAATTAGATTGTTCTTAGCTTGTGCTGCATTCCACCATCTTAGAGTTTTTCAAATGGATGTCAAAAGTGCATTTTTATATGGTAAAATAAAAGAGGAAGTTTATGTGTGTCAACCACCAGGTTTTGAAGATAATAACATCCTGAATGGGTGTATAAACTTGATAAGGCTCTTTATGGGTTGAAACAAGCTCCTAGAGCCTAGTATGAGACACTTTCCACTTTTCTTCTTAAGAATAATTTCACTAGAGGCTCCATTGATAAAACTTTGTTTTAAGAAGGTGGATCAACATAAGCTACTTTTCAAATTTATGTTGATGATATTATTTTTGCATCCTCTGATCCCCAGTTGTGTGATGCTTTTACCCAATTAATGAAAAAGAGGTTTGAAATGATGCAATGGGATTACAGTTCTTTCTAGGTTTGCAGATCAAACAAAAGGCTGATGGAACTTTATTTCATCAATCCAAATATACAAAAGATCTTTTGAATAATTTGATTTACAAAACTGTAAGCCCTGTTCTACTCCCATGTGCAACACCACACAACTAGATGCAGATCAAGAGGTAAAGCTGTTGATGAAACACTTTACAGATGTATGATTGGGTCCTTAATGTACTTAACCGCTTCTATACCAGATATCATTGTGCAACTTGTGTTTGTGCTAGATTTCAGGCTGCTCCTAAAGAGACTCATTTGATTGCAGTCAAGAGGATTTTTAGATATTTGCAAGGTACACACTCTCTAGGTTTATGTATTCCACTGGACACTCTTGCAAATTAGTTGCTTTTTCTGAGAGTGACTATGCAGGATGTAAGTTAACCAGAAAGTCAACTTCTAGTGGATGTCAATTCCTAGGCAACTGTTGATTTCTTGGCAGAGTAAGAAACAAACATGTTGCTACATCCACTGCTGAAGCAGAGTACATTGCTGCTGCAAGTTGTACTTCTCAGGTACTCTAGCTTCAGAACCAACTTTTGGATTATGCATTGCAGAGACTAAGACTCCATTATTAATGGATAGTGCTTCAGCTCTTTGCATTGTCAAGAATCCTGTCCAGCACTCTAGGACCAAACATATAGAGATCAGACATCATTTTATCCGGGATTGTTTTGAAAAAGGTCTGATTGAACCTAAGTTGTGCCTAGTGCTGATGAGTTGCAGACATTTTTACTAAGCCTTTGGATAGTTCAACTTTCCAAAACTTGTGTTAAGGCTTGGTATGCTGCAGCTAGAATAAGTGATAACTACTGCTGATCTCAGTAAATAAGTACTGATGCTCATGAGTAATCATACACATATAAGTACTGATTCTGTTCAACTGATAAAGTTACAACTACTGATGTAGTTATAACTACTGATGTTAGTAAAATCAGATAAGTACTGATGTCCTATGAAACAACTGAAAACAGCAAAAAGTCTGATGAGTAAGTGTTGAGGACAGTATGAAACAGCTGGAAAGCTATGAATTGACGAAACTACTGATAGATAATTTTCTCTTCAGTCGTTCTAAAACTGCTGCTTCATCCTAAACAACTGATGACAAAACCATGTCTTCAGTAGTTTCACAACTACTGATGACTAACACCACACGTCAGCTGTTTACAACAACTGATGACAAACCATGTCTTGAGTAGTTTCATAACTACTGATGACTAAAACCAAGTCTTCAGTTGAATTCAAACATCTGAAGTCAAAACCATAGTTTTCATAGTTTTATAACTACTGATGCCTAAAACCAAGACTTCAGCTGTTTCAACCTCTGAAGGTGTCTGCCACGTCTCAATCTGTTAAAACTACTAATGACTCACATTAAACCTTTCAGTTGCTCTATGAACCATACCCTATAAATACCCAATACCTAAGCCTTCACTACTTCATCCTTTCCAAACCTTACTTCAAATCTCCAAAACTTCTCTCTCACTATGGCGACCATGCAGCTCAAACCACGACATAACTGTGTAGCCTACCTCACCAAATCGCCTTTCTGGACAAGTTCGATAACGCCATTGATCTTATGGTCCAGTCACCCTACAAAACGGCATTTCTTCTAAATCCCATCATTCATGCCGAATCCCTTCACCATTTTTGACGAACATTACCATTACCACTGGGGAGAACAACACGAGTCTCTCCGGTCGGTCGTTAAGAACTTCAAGTGGTCATCACTCCGGAAATCATTCGACAAACCCTCAACTTGGATGATGCCACTTTTCCTGCAGGATATCCAAAGGGCACAACTGATTTTCCTTTGTCAACCATGGATATCAGGGAACCTTAGTGCCTCTACTATTCTGAAGAAACATTTCCATGATGCAGAACGTCTTATCTTTCACATGGTAAATGTGTATTTAGCTCCTAAGACATCCTCTGGGATCAAATGTCCACCAGATGGCAGCAGGTACTATTCTCTATCCTTGAGCAACAGAACTTAAACTTCTCTGAAATCATTTTTCTTGAACTCAAGGATATGGCCTCAAAATCTATTTCTAACCATTGGATATTATATCCTCGGTTCATTATGGCTATAATAGAGAATCAGCTGAAAGCTGAGGGACTTGTTGGCCTTGGAGTCCCTGTAACGGCTGTATTGCCTGAATATACTCCGCCAGGCATAACTCTGACCACACACTGAACAGGCTGCCAAACTGTGAACCCACGCATTGGAACCCACAGCCCACCACCTCCAGAACCAGAGTCCCCACCAAACCCAAATCCAAAAAGCCAAAAACGGCTACTCAGGGAGATGAGTCCCCTGAGGATGCCCCTGTACCACAAACGCAGGAACACATACTGGTATTAACCCCCCAGTTGTGTCCAAGACTCAACCAGCCACAGCCGCACAGGTATCCTCTCAACAGGATCTTGCTGCAACCTTTATTGGGGAAACCACACTACTGGAACCTGTCTCACTTGAGAGGGTTACCATTAAAGCGCACCATTCCCCCGAGTGCAATCCGCTTCTATCCACTCTCCACAGGCACCGCGCCCCCAAAGTCCTACATTAATTGTTGCACAAGTGCTGAGTCAGTTGCACTCCTCACCCTCCCCAGATACCATTACAACTAGGCATACCTCTACCATTGAGGGGGAGGATCAAAGTGCATCTGATAACCCACAGCATAGGGTTTACAATGTTTCATTTCCTAGGGTAGAAAGGAGATTGGAACTTCTGGTAAGGCTCCACTCATCCTGCTTCAGCATATGATCAGGATGTAGTTGGTACCAGTACTAAGACCTTACCAGAGGCAACTGCTGATGAAGGACCTAGTTCTGAGCAGGCAGTCCCCAGTTCCAAACAAAAGGGCACATGCAATAACTGATCTAGACTCAGTGCATGTTCATCCTGATTACATTAGGAGGTCAAGGGATTCAGTAACCACTGATGATGACCTGGGCTTTTTCTACGATGTGTTAGCCAAAACACTATCCTGGAAGAGGAGGTGAGCAGACTCAAAGAGCTGCTTGCCAAAACTCTGAGGATCAAAGACCGTCTGCCTCTCAAACCCCACAGATGCACCTTCATCTGAAGGTCTCCCAAACACAGAGCCACTCCCACATATTCAGCCAAAGCCCTGTTTCTGCACTATTTCTCATTTCTCAGAACCCCCCTGAGCAAATAGCTGCTATCTTTCAACATGCCCTACCTCTCATCACACCCTATATCACTGATATAGTGATCAAAACCATTGATGAGAGCTTCCTTCAGTAATACAACCCTTGTTGAAGAAGTTGTGAGCAAGAAGCTTTCTGACATCAACCCTTGCAACCAATGCAACCAAAAAGGGGGAGATTCAGTCAGTGAAAGCAAAGAGGAAAAGGAGTGCAGAAAAAGAGAAAGACACAGAAGTGGTAAAGGAAAAGGATTTGGACGGGGAGAAGGAAAAAGAGAAGGAAAAAGAAGCTAACATGGAAAAATCTAAGAAAAGAAAGAATGAAAAGAGAAAGCCTTGGAGATAATGGTATAAGAGGCTGATGCCGAACATAGCAGATCAATGGACAACATCATTGATCATTGTTTAGGCAAGGCCATGACACTGATAAAACTTGACTCTGAGATTAGAATATTAGAGATTGAAGAAATCCAGAATAGATGGGCAAGTTATGACGTGTTAGAAAGAGAAAGGCTGGAGATCATGATTAGATTTATTGCAAATATCTTGGAAGATCAATGATCAAAATCAAAGCTTGGTCCAGGGATAGCATCTTGGCAATAACCACCAAGATCTGTTCATCTGAAGTATACACAAAGGGACTAGTTATTGAAGCTTTGAATGAAGCTGGTGCTGCGAGCAGGACTGAGCTAGCCAAGCAATCTAAAGCCACACTCACCTCAAAAATGCTAGAACAGCCTGTCAACATTCCACACCAAACCACCAAAACAACCACCCCCAAAACAATCCCTTTACCCCAAAAACCACCAAAAACAACCCACCAAACCAACTCCTCACCCTTAAAACCAACAGTCGATGATGTACCCCAGAAGAAGAAGAGAAGGGTATTGAGGCTAGAAGATGATGAAGAAGATGCTGATGAGGAAGAAGCTAGGCTGCCAATCTCAACTGTTTTCAGTTGCCGAAGGCCACAAGTCACCCTCCAACAATTACTCCTGAATCTTAGAGAGACAACTGTGAAGGTGAAGCTAGAAGAAGAAGGACTTCACCAACAGCATGATGAGGAGTTGTTGAGAAGGTTTGATAAAGCTTATGCAACCACATCTTCCATCATCAACATGAAGAAGCATGAACTCAGATTATACACTCTCAGGCAGACTTTTCAATATCAGAAGGACAGAGTGAGGATTTGGCCTGATCCCAGGTGTCTCACTGAATTCACAAGAATAACATTCCACAGAGATACATGGGCCAGGTGAAAAGGATTGTAGAACAAGTGATCTCCCTGGTCTTTGTAGTGTCACCCTGGGAAATCCTGGAAGACTTCAAGAAAGCTTATAAAGCCAACCAAACCCCACAGAAGATGCTTGAAAATAAAATGGTGAAAAAGGGGTTGGTTTATAAGAGGCTTGAAGAAGTCAGGAAAAATGAGCTCCATTTGTTCCTTGAGGGTAATCACCCTGATGAGTTTACTTATAGAATAATAACAACTGTGGAGCTAAAGAATGGGAAACAGGCCAAATACCTATCTCAGTACTATGGGCCGGAATTTTTATTGAAGGAGGTGCTGAAGAGTTGACCATGGAGAACAGATCACCTTCCTAAGGCCTATACCAGGGAGTCATACAGACTCGTTGTTGGAAGTAGATCTCATGAATGGGGTAACAGCTCTATGTCTAGTTCCCCAAACAGAGTTCTCATTCATACTTTGCCAATCAAATTTTGAGACTACTCCAGCTGGTGCTTACAAGGGTCAATTCTGAGCTGATCTAGAAGACAAAATACCAATCATTATGCCATAATAAGTGGGACAACTTCAATAAATTTAGAGGTTTTGGCTGTATTGGTTCAGGGGGAGTTTGTTGGACCAAAGAACCAATGAGCCGGATCAAAAAAATCTCTAAGTCCCACAGACATCACAACAACTGCTGAAGACTTGATCAGTTGGTTCATAAGTCTGAAGGTGACAGCTGAAGAACTAAAGTACTGAAGACAACGCTGAAGACATCAGCTGAAGTCAACAGCTGAACATCGTCAACAGCTGAAGACATCACTGAAGACAACAGAGAACATCATAACAAGAACTGAAGACATCAGCTGAAGACATCAGCTGATGACAACAGCTGACGTTCAAGTACTAGTACTGAAGCCTTCAGAGTTTGTTACCCAGCTGAAGAAGCTTCTTCAGTTGTTTGATGGTTTCCTTTCAGTAGTTTTCTTTTTGTTTCAGTATTTGTAAAACGACTGAAGAGCATGTTCTTCAGTCTTGTAGTTTCAGTAGTTTCTTTTCAGTAGTTTTAGTAACTGATAACACTTAGTATTTTTGTAAGAAGATGTCAGCTGTTTTGACATCTTCAGTAGTTGTGTGTCATTGTTTAAATAATTCTGTTAGATGTCACTATCGAGTGACATCAGCAGACGTCACATCTCCTATATAAGGAATGTTCCACCACGACATTCCTATATAAGGATGATTGACCTAATTGTAAGTGTGACATTTTGCCACCACGAAAGCGCGTTTTGAATGAATCCTTGATTCGCAGAATTTCTTCTATAATCGTTTGCTCTTGCGTTGAATATCCATTATTATCTTGTGAATTGGCTAAATGTTTTGTTAAACTTCCGCTGTAATAATCTCTAATCAATCAGTAGATTGCTAATCCTAACACATTAGGATGCGGGATCAAGTGGGAGCACACCATCTCAATGCCTTGTGTCATGTTTATGTTCTATGATTGACCCTTTTGGCACACTTGTTTTGGCCAACAAGTGTTGCCAAACCCATTGGCTATGGTTATGAACTTGTGGTTGTTTTATTATGCATGTATGGTTGATATATGTTCATCTTATCTTATTATGGATTGGATAGTTAACAACACGAAATCAACACTCGCATAAAATTGGTTCCTTAGAATCAATAAGTAATAAATGGGTTTTACAAAGGTTATTGATTTCATAATTATTATGCTATTAAAAGGAATTTTGAAATAAGTTTTCAAACAAACTACCATGCATTTGAATGCACAAATGCAAGGTATGAAAATTGTTTTCCAAACTAGAATTTTGTAAACTCAAATCCCTTTTCAAACAAGTTTAACACCATCCTTTTAAGCAACACTCAATTCACTTGTAACTTATTTATGGGAAAAGGTCACCTAACCATAAATATAGAAACTTATGAAGTTGAGGTGAAATTACCATATTTGTGGGATAAAGGTCACCTAACCACTTATATATGTAAAGTCACACGTGTGTCTAAGTAGGACGACTTGATTTGGAAATCATGCATTAGGATCACTGAAGCATAACGTACAAATGGCGTTGATGGGATAAACATGCCAAACAAAACATAAGATGTTTAAACCGATCCCATACACTAGAAATTGTAATAGGTTACAATTGTCAAACGTTGACTACCTTGTTGATTTAAATAAAGGGATAAAGGTCACCTAACCGATATTAAATGTAACGTTGGATTCTAGATTTCAATTATTAATTGTCTATGAGACATAAAAGGGTATTAATAATTAAAATACTTTGATATTAAAAATACTAAAAAAATTGAACTTTGTTACATTGTAGATGGCAAACAACAACGCAATCCCGACCGTCCATAACCTATCACTAAGAACCATCCTTGAAAAGGAACGTCTAAACCATGGGAACTTCATGGATTGGTACCGAAACTTGAGAATAGTTCTCAAAAAAGAAAAGAAGTCCTATGTGTTGACGATCCCATTCCTGATCAACCCGATGAAAATGACGTTGAGGCTTTTGCCGAGTGGGTCAAGTACATCGAAGACTTTGTGCAGTCTCATGTCTCATGCTGGCGAGTATGATACCCGATTGCAAAAGGACTTTGAGAACCGCAATGCCTATGACATGATCACCCAGTTGAAGGAAATGTTTCAACAACAATCAAGGGTGGAGCGCTTCGAAACCGTTCGAGCACTTCATGCATGTCAAATGGACGAGACCCAATCGGTATCATCTTAGTTCTTAAGATGAAGAGCCACATTGATCACCTTGAAAGGCTTAACTGTCGTGTGTCCAATTAGTTGGCAACGGATTTGATCCTCAACTTCCTATCCAAGAAGTTTGATAGCTTCGTTATGAACTATAACATGAATGGATGGGACAAGGGCATTGGTGAGCTTCATTCGATGCTCAAAACGGCCGAGGCGGGCATGGGTAGAAAGGTTCTACCGGTCCTTACGATCAATGAAGGTGGTAGTAGGAAAAGGAACCTCCCCGACCCTAGGGCAAGTGTTGCCAAAGGAAGGGGAACGTCAAAGGAAAGGGTAAGGGTAAAGCAAGAGTATAACCGCCCAAACCGAAAGAAAAGAAGCAAAATGTTGCTCATGATGACCCGTGTTTTGAGTGTGGTCAGGTAGGCCATTGGAAACGCAATTGTCCGGTCTATCTCAGCGTTGAGATCGAAGAAGGACGCGGGGCAAACCTCAGGTACAATCTTTATGATACATGTTGAGTTAAATGTTATTTCTTCTAACACATGGGTATTGGATACCAGATGTGGAACTCATATTTGCAATTTGTTGCAGGGGTTCAAAAGAAGTGAGCATTATGCAAAAGGGGAAATTAGTCTCTTTATGGGCAATGGTGCAAAGGTTCACGTGGAAGCCCAAGGAGACTACATTTTGAAGCTTCCAAGTGGTTTGGAAGTCATTTTAAAGAATGTATTGTATGCTCCTAGCTTGACTAGGAACATTATTTCTGTTGTTTCCCGTTTAAGACAATGTGATTATGATTTCAAGTTTTGTTGACAATGATCATGTTTCTTTAAATCATGTGTTTTATTTTAAGGCTATACCTTGTAATGGTATTTATGAATTGGTTCATAATAACACAACATATGATAGCTCAATGTACCAAGCAACCACCAAGAGGCTCAAACTAGATTTGAGTGATTCCTATCTTTGGCCTTGTCGCCTTGGTCACATAAACAAGAATCGTATGCAAAAACTTCAAAAGAATGGTCTTTTGAAAACCAATGAAAATGATTCATTTGATGTATGCGAGTCTTGTTTACAGGGTAAAATGACAAAGGCCCCTTTTAGTTGGACTAATGAAAGGGCAAAAGATTTATTAGGGATCATACATTCGGATGTATGCGGACCTTTTAAACCAACAACTAGGAATGGTGAAAGATGCTTCATTACCTTTACCGATGACTATATCGTTATGGTATGTGTACTTGTTAAGACACAAACATGAATCTTTTGAAATGTTCAAAATCTTCAAGAATAAAATAGAAAATCAACTCAACAAGACGGTCAAGATTCTTCGTACAGATAGAGGAGGTGAATACCTTAGTAGTGAATTTCAAGAATATCTTAGAAGTTGTGGGATTGTCTCACAAGTTACTCCACATGGAACACCATAACATAATGGTGTGTCTGAGAGGAGGAATCAGACTCTATTGGATATGGTTCGATCTATGATGGCTAGAAGTACACTACCTCTATCATTTTGGGGTTTCGCGTTGCTCTCCGCGGCCCGTATTTTAAATATGGCTCCAACCAAGAAAGTGGAAAGGACACCTTTCGAAGTATGGCATGGAAGAGTTCCATCATTATCATAAAAGTTTGGGGGTGTGATGCTTATCCAAAACAATACACTCAAAACAAACTGGAAGCCCGATCCATAAAGTGTGTCTTCATTGGATATCCTAGAGATTGTATTGGATATTATTTCTGTGATCGGACAGAGCAGAAAGTGTTTATTGCTCGAAAGGCAGAGTTCTTGAGACTAAGTTTCTTTCGGAAGAAACTAGTGGAAGGGAAGAGCAGTGGAACTTGAAGAGGTTCAAGATTCACAAAACGATACACAATGGTTGATACTAGCAATCAACATGAGGATGTTGAGAATGATCATATCGATGATCAAGATACACAAAACGTTCGTAGATCTGGTAGAAATAGTGTTCCTCCTGAGAGATATGGATTTTCATGGATGGATGATATGTGGTAGATTCGGATGAACCAACCACATACCATGATGCAATGTCAAAACCTGATTTTGACAAATGGCAAGAAGCCATGAACGTTGAGATGCAATCCATGTATGATAACCAAGTTTGGGAATTGGTTACACCACCTCTTAAGTCCAAGATAGTTGGAAGTAAGTTGGTTTTCAAGAAGAAAACCGATATGCATGTAAACTTGGATACTTATAAAGCTAGACTCGTAGCGAAAGGTTTCACTCAAACTCAAGGGATTGATTATGATGAAACTTTCTCCCCTGTGGCATGCTAAAGTCTATTAGGATTTATTTGCCATAGCAGCATATTATGACTATGAGATTTGGCAAATGGATGTCAAAACTGCTTTTCTTAATGGATATCTTGAGGAAGATGTCCATATGGAACAGCCTAAAGGTTTTGTCGATCCAAAACATCCTAACAAAGTATGCAAGTTGAAGAAGTCAATCTACGGATTGAAACAAGCATCAAGAAGTTGGAATCACCGTTTTGATGATGAAGTAAAGAAATTTGGCTTCATCAAAAACGCTGATGAAGCTTGTGTGTATAAGAAAGCTAGTGGGAGCCTTATCACTTTCCTTGTATTATATTCGATGACATTCTACTTTTTGGAAACGACATTCCAACCTTGGAGGGTGTAAAAACCTGGCTTGGAAGCTGTTTTCCATTAAGGATCTTGGTGAAGCCACCTATATTTTTGGAATAAAGATCTATAGGGATAGATCAAGGCGGTTAATAGGTTTAAACCAAAGTGCATACATTGAAAAGATCTTGAAGAGGTTCAAGATGGAGAATTCTAAAAGGGGATTAGTACCTATTCAGAAAGGGACTATATTGAGCTCATCTCAATGCCCTAGTTCAAAGGTTGAACAAGAAAGAATTAATGGAGTCCCATATGCATCTACTATAGGATCCATCATGTATGCAATGATATGTACTAGGCCGGACGTGTCATGTGCTCTAAGCATGACAAGTAGATATCAACAGAATCCTGGTAATAGTCATTGGATGGTTGTTAAGAGTATTTTGAAATACCTTAGGAACACTAAGGACATGTTCTTAATATATGGGTCTGTGAGGAGGAGCTCGTTGTAAAGAGTTACACGGATGCGAGTTCCAAACTGATCGAGATGATTCTCGATCACAGTCGGGATATGTCTTCATTATGAATGGAGGAGCAGTCTCTTGGAAGAGCTCAAACAAGATGTAGTGGCACTATCTACAACAGGATCAGAATACATCGCCGCTTCATTGGCAGCTCAAGAAGCTGCGTGGCTTAGGAAGTTCATTGCTGATCTAGGGGTCGTTGCTACCATTCAAGACCCCCTAGAGATATTTTGTGACAATGAGGGTGCGATTGCTCAAATCAAGGAACCTCGTGCTCATCAAAAGACTTGGCACATTGAACGAAGATTCAACTACATAAGGGATGAAGTTGAAAAAGGAAAGATATGTATTCGCAAAGTTCACACCGATCAAAACATTACGGATCCATTCATGAAGCTCCTAGATAGGTCAAAGCATGAAAGTCATACTTGTGCCCTAGGACTTCGATATCTTAGTGATTGGACTTGATCAAATTTTGTATTTGGATATTGGAACTCATGTTATTTGACTTTTATTTGGTTATAAATTTCATTTGTTCTTCCTTTAGCATGTTTAATCCATGAATAAATAAGTTATTTTAAACGTCCGTAGTCGATCATACTTGTGGGAACAACTATGAATGTAAGACTATAATGAACTTGGATTGGTTGATATTCATAAGGTATGAATATAGAGCAAAAGTTCCTACCAAGTTCATTGATATCTATGGGATATAGATATTGGATCGACCCGCTCTCAATTATTTCTGCATAGAATCTTTGTGATTAGTCATAAGAGATATTGAGTAAAGGCGAATATCATTGTATCCTCAGACCTGAGATACATATTGGGTCTTGATATTCACCAATGTTGTACTTTGACTTAGTTCTTTGTTGTTCTGAAAGATTGGCAGTACATAAGGCTAGGTTCAGGTATGATATAAGGTGATTATGAGAGAGGTATTTGGCAAGATGGAATTTGTTTCTCTTATTCGTTAAGAGTTAGATGTCTAAGGCCTATTAAAGTTAAATCATCGAAGAATGATCGTTCTGTGTCTCTA
This sequence comes from Flaveria trinervia, assembly GCA_025506515.1. NCBI lineage: Eukaryota > Viridiplantae > Streptophyta > Magnoliopsida > Asterales > Asteraceae > Flaveria > Flaveria trinervia. Next base: position 43,677,290 of record CM046450.1, read on the forward strand.
GGATTCAACATGACATCTCAAACAAAAGGATAGATGATTGATTCACCTAAAACATTTCAAGTAAGGTACTTGAAGAGGATGATGTTATTGAATGGCACTTAATCATATACATTAGGGGTAACAAACCGTTGCTAGGCGTTATTTGCTGCTTGCATCAACCTTCTATGAATCTTGTGCAAGTGGGAGATTGAAAGACTTGATCTGCCTAAGATGCATATTAAGTTGATGTGGCTAGTGTGATATGATCCAAGTCGGGTCATACCCAATAAAAAGCTAAACAAACACCTATGAATATTTATTGTTGATAAGATCATACAAATAAATATTGACACCAATTTAGAAAAGTTGGGTTTTCTAAATACATTGCTTTTGTAGATGAACATCATTATGTGGATAATCGTTCATGAGGTATTATTTGTTTCATTATTTAAGTCTGTTAAATAATAACAAATAAAAGGGTGCTATGTTTATAAAGTTAAAATTGGTTTCAACTTTATAAAATAAGAGATTAAAGTGGTTTGTGTAAAGGAGGTCAAATGGATTTTAAAAAAAGGATTTGGACTTTCGGCCGCCTAAGGCCATAAAAGTCCCACCTCCTTTTTTCTTGATTAGTGCAAGACTTAAACACACACACTCTCCAATCTAGCCTTCTCTCTCTCTCTTGCATGCAAAGGCAAAATCCTCTCTAATCTAACTCTCGAAAATCGGGTTTTGGGGCTTGAACAGAAAGGAAGATTCAGCAACAACAAAGTTCAAGTTGCTGAAATTTGGTGTTGAGAACCTAGCATTCAAAGGGGTTTGTTGGTGGCTTGGGGTATCACTTACTTGAGGTCTTCTTTGTTGAAGATTAAGCTACAAAGTTCATCATCTTCACCTTATTAAGCTCGATTTCTAACAGGTAGAAAGGTAGCTTCTTAACATCTTATGCTTGTTATGTATGTATTTCGTATATGGATCCATGGTTTGGGTTTAGCTTTCCAAATGGGTTTGATAAACAATATATTATCAAGATTTTAATCTCTTTATCCGCTGCGTTTTCCTATAAATAGCTTATATGGACTTTGATAATCTTGTTAAATCCCTTCAATCCTAACAGATTATATGTTTACACCGAATCAAATAGTGCGGAATCCTATTTGATTGGTGATCCAATCAGTGACAACAATTACTCAATCGATATAAGATTGAAACTAAATGCTATGAACGAGTAGAGATCGATCGGGATTGATCTATGAAGTTGGACAAGCTTCCTTGGATGTTCTAGACGGCTAGGGTTCATAAGAGTATCAAGTATTTCTCAAGTGTTCTGTTTTTCCATGAATTAAGTGGTATTTATACGTTATGAGTTTCCAATCATACTATTGAACCATTAGCATGGTTCAGTCATGCGACTGAATCATGCGATTGATCCATACGCACGACTGAAGCTTCAATCGTGCGACCGAGTCAATCTTATGTCTCAATCGTGCGAGTGATCTAGTCTCCTAGTTCAGTCGTGCAACTAGTCTATTAGTATGATGTATTCATGCGTATGGTCCATAAGCATGGTCCATTCGCATGAAGACTCATAAGACTAAGTTTGAACACTTTTCTCAATCATTATTGATGAAGAACTATGCACAACAACCTCAAACCTATATAGTAAGTTCATTATACGTTAACACACAATAATACTATGAAATATTAAACATTATAAACATCAACCACATATTATATTTCATTTAATCATTCATTACATATGTGTAAGACACAAAAGTCTTTACATTAAGCATAAAACTAGGGTATATGTATCAACAAACTCCCCCTTGGACCTAGTTTACTCTATTATTTGACATCCTTCATAAGCTTTTTAAACTTCTTGTACTTCTTCTCTCTTGTGACTCCTGCATGTATTTCAAACACAAAATAGAGTCGTATCACATTTTGGAATTGGAGGGCTTGTATAATATCTTCTGTGTCATAGAACAGTGGCCACTTGTAGAGAGTATAGACATCTTCAACCGACAAGTTGGTAAGCCACATTGGATCAAATACCCTGATAGTTTCCATTTTGCTCCCTCTGTTAGAACTATGACTGCTTCACCCATCCTCCAGTCATAATACCACCATTGAAATGTAGAGTGAAGTCCTGAGGCATTTCCCGTAAGGAAATCTTTGACATTGTGCATGGGGGACTCCACTTCAGCACTACTTTTGGCTTCCCAGATATAGGATCTACTTCAGACCTACGGATGTACCTCTTCGGTTGTTGAGGTCTGAAGTTTACCCACCTGGTGTGGTATTCGTTCTTCAATGCAGCTTCAAACCAACCTGACATCTTCCTTGGATTAGCATATAGCAGATCTAAGCATGCAGTCGGTTGAGCTCAAAACCATGAAGAGTCTTCAGATCATGTGGATATCTAAAGTACTCAATCCCCTTCTCTCTTTTCACTGCATAAACGTTTAAGTCCTCAAAATAAGCCCATACTATTATCTTGCATGACACGTTTTAATGTTTCTTGACTTTGTAAAGTTTGATGTAGGCATTTTGCTTTGGATTCGTGCGCTAGGCTTTTATTTCAGCAAAGCAAGCTACCCATTCAACCTTCTTGATATCAACATTTGCATCTGAGGCTTGGGCTTGGTTTTCATCCTTTTCCTTTTCTTTCTCCATTTCATCCAGCTTCTCAATGTAGCACTGCTGAAAGTACACCCAAGTTAGGTATCATATTCCCTCGCGGTCAGTTTACTCTAAATAATGTTTTGCTGTAACATCCTTAATCTTAATCTCATCCACATCCTACAACTCCTCATAACTTAATAAATCAAATTCTGGAGTATCTTTAACAATTTCATCCGGATTGAGTCGGAACATCTCAACTAGTTGCTCGTCGGTCAGATCATGTATAATTTCTCCTTCTTCGGGAGTATAGCTCACTGACCTTCTGACGATCCCTTTCAAATCAAGAATCATGGTGAATTGAGACTTGATTTGCTGAAGGGGAGCAACATCGTATTCATCCTACTGTGGAGTTTTATCCGCTTGATTAGACATTAAGCATATCACACAAAATTCATTAGATAAAACATTTAAGTATACATAAACATAATTGAACATTAATTACATTCGTGTGACATATAATTCAAGTACAAAAGTTTTAAAACATAAACATCTAATAATTACTTTTGTCTTGCTCCTTTGATTTTGCTGCTGGAGGAACTGAAGAAGAGGCTCCTTAATCTTGGCTATGTTTGGTACATCTCTCTTGAGCTTAAGGAGAGGCTGATGCAGCAGCATCCCCTTCCTAATCACCATCATCTTCCCGCTATTTTCCACTCGGTTCACCCTCTCCAACCTCCTCCTCAGAGTCATCTTCATCCTCTTCATCATCCTCATCATCATCATCACCATCATCACCATCATCACCATCACCATCCTTTATCTTCAAAGGAACATTTTTGGATCTTTTAAGCCTGAGCAGTATCTTCTTGTTCTTTGTCTCCAGTTCTTCAATCCTCTGAACCGAATGGGCATTCTACTCATGGAGTTGTGTAATCTGCTAAGCCTGAGCAGTATTAAGCTCTATTAGCTGGTTGAGCTGTGTAGCTCTTTGCTCATCAGTAGCCAACAACTTTAGAGCAATACGGTTGAGGTTGGCTAGCTGTTCCTCTAACCCAATGTGGGGTAGGGAGGGTCCAGTGGGAATGGAGTGTGAGTGGACAGACTGGCTTGGTAAGTGGTGGTGGAAGTAGTGGATGTGGTGAATATGGGAGGTGGAATGTGTGTGGGTTGTGCTGGAGTGACTATAGTAGTGGTGGTAGGAGGTGTGGTAATGGTGGTAGGATGTGTGGTAGTGGTGGTAGGATGTGTGGTAGTGGTGGTAGTAGGTGTGGTAGTGGTGATAGGATGTGTGGTAGTAGGATGATCTTCTATCTCTTACTCTTTAAGCCCTGGGGTTGAGCCATTCGCTTCTTCCTCGAGCCCTTAGAAGAAGATGCTCCCCCTTGGATGATGGGTTGGTCAGGGGTGTATGTTGGATCAATAACATAAGTAGTAGCACCCCTTGACTCACCCTGGCATCCACCAACCGCCGCTATTCCTCTCTCAGTACCCACAACCCTGCTCCCAACTGTCCTCATGAGACGCCCCTCATCTGACTCATCATCTTCATCTACCCGAAAATTTGGGTGGTTTAGAGCCTGCTCGGATCACCAGGAGCCTCACCGCCTTGACCATCACCATGGTCGTCGTCATCGTCGTCTGTATCATCAGTAGGTAGCTCAATCGGCTCGACAGCTGAGTCACTATCATCATGAGGCGAATTCTTGTGAGAAGGCGCCACATAAACAACACTTTCCAAGTGCCCGAACAATCTCCTGACAGGGGGCTTCACCTGCTTCCCCCTGTATACTTTCATCCTACCCAATGTGGTATCATCCATCACCTCGAGTATCACAACATCTTCTTTCTCCTTTGGAAGAGACGGAAGCTTCTCATCAATAATAGGTTGTAAGAACCGAGGGTACATGCAAAAAACCTCCTTTCCCTTAGCCTCTAGGTTCTCTATCAAGTAAGAGAAAATCATGTTGGAGAAGCTGAAAGGATGGTTCAACACCAGTGCAACGTATGCATTATGGATTTGGTCAGATAAACAATCAAATCCTCCTTTCCTTGATGCTATGCCCTTCAAAATAACATGGGCTAGGTACTTGAACTGGGGACACAGGTTGCTTTTGTGAGCACACCTGAGTTGATGTCCCCAGTGTACTTCATCCAGAAAAACAACCCCCTACTGTCAAAGGATGTAACTTCGTCAGGTGGGCATCATCATCACCCAGATCCAGTACCCATTGAGGTAGATCTCGAAACGTTGTTTCCATTGTGGGTAATCATCTAACGTTATAAGCTTAGGTGGTTTATTATGATTCCCAGTCTCATTCTCCAGAAGCAAGAGGTTCTGGATCCGTGTGTCTTTACCTACAGTGAACGCGGAGTATTGTTCTTCCATCTCGCTAACTTTAAACTATTGAAATCAAAGACTTCACTTGTGCGAATGGACCACTCGTGAGATTGAAGTTATGCGAATGAGTCAATCGTGCGAATGATGTGTGCGAATGAATTCAATCGTGTGACTTGATTCAATCGTGCGTAAGGAGAGTGTAGTTGGACTCTATGCGAATGAAGCTGGTTAGTCGTACGAATGAACAAGGCGATTGAGTTCAATCGTGCGTATGGGAGATGCAAATGGATTCAGTCATGAGGTTGAGTCAATTATGCGACTGAAGGCTACTATTTTTTCAAAAACGAAGGTCTTGAACACTTTGACGCAAAAAACACGAATTTCTTACGAACCCTAATTGTCGTATGCCGAAAAACGTTAACTTTTTGACTTGGAAATGTCGATAAACACTGTTTGACACAAAAAGATTGAGTTTTTGAGTGAAAAATGTGATTTTTATATCAAAATTGATTGAATTACATGCAAATCAAGAGCCAAAGCTCTGATACCACTTGTTAGGACCGTTTAGGTACGTATTACTAACTGATTTATGTGTATACCAAACCAAATAGTGCGGAATCCTATTTGATTGGTGATCCAATCAGTGAGAACGCAAGTGTAATCGATCTACAAATGAATAAAAACGTTAAGAACGATTGTAAGATGATTAACTGCGATTGTGTACGATTGTAACAGGTTTTCTTGGCTCTCTAGACGGCTAGGGTACGATTGTGTGCGTAGGGATTCGAATTGTTACGTTTTTCCACGAATTTAGTGGTATTTATAGGTTAGGGTTTTTCATTTGTACGATTGAACCATTAGCATGGTTCAGTCATGCGACTGAAGCATGCGGTTGATCCATTCACACGACTGAAGATCTAGTCGTGCGATTGAGTCAATCTCATGTCAGAATCGTGCGACTGACGCAGTCTCCTGGTTCAGTCATGCAACTAGTTCATTAGCATGAAGTATTCATGCATATGGTCCATTAGCATGAAAACTTCACACGATTAGTTTAAACACGTTTCTCAGTTATTATTGACTAAGAACTATGTACACAACCACAAACCTATATAGTTAGTTCACTAAGCGTTATCACACAATAAACAATGAAATATTAAACATTATATGCATCAACCACACATTATATTTCATTCATACCTAGTTAATTTCATATACATAAGACATGAAGACTGTTTACATTTGAGCTCCTAAACTAGGTACACATTTATCTACATAATAAGAAGGGTTCTTGAGTTGGAGATGTAGAAGCTGGTCACCCTGATGTGTTCGAGAATGAATACATAGAGAAAGTATTTCTACTGATGGGGTATGATGATGACTTCGAGAAGGGAGAGATAAGAAAGGAAGACTCTGCAAGCCCTACAGATTTCTCTGCCACACTTATCTTAAGTGCATCTCTAATAGGAAATCTAGACTTGACAAATTTTCATGGCATATCTCTTCAGGCATTATTGGTTTCTTTGAGGGAAGAACACACAATTACTCAAAGTACATCTTCACTGCTTATGTGATCATGTCAAAGTGCAAAAGGCTGACAAAATGTACATGTTTCCAAGGTTTCTGCACTAATCATCAATGCTGATTTGCCAGGGACTGCTATAGATGGAGATGTGTTTGTTCAAGCACACCTAGGTAGATCTGTTCTCAATAAAATATCCGGGAAATATGAAGGAGGAGACATGCCCATGTTTTCTCATGTGGTATATGCAAATGAAAACATCCCTCAAGAATTAATATGGGAAGAAGTTCAAGAGAGCCTCATCTACTGACTCAATACAAGCATCATCTTCACCTCTTCAATTACCCATTAACCAACAACCTCAAACATCACAATCACAATCACCTGCCAGCCAAAAAACCCAACCAACCTCTCTAATCCACCCTCTAAGTTAAAATTCAGTCTTGCGACTGAGCCCATTCGCATGCTTCATTCGCGCGACTAGTCCAGTCGTGCGACTGGCTCATATGGCCTCATCCATTTGTGCGATTGGTCCATTCTAGTGATCCAATCGCATGGATTGCTCCATGCTTATGATCCAATCGTGCGACTGGTCCATACTTATGGTCTATCGTGCGATTGGTTCATATATATTAGTTTGACCTTGTACACTTTCAAACATACACATGTAACTATTGATAAGACGTTATCACCGATGATCATCTCAAACATGACCTTTTAATTTGAAAACTGTTTCCTCACCTCAGACGTGATCCATTTAATTTTTAACATTTGGTCACCTCAGACGAGACCCCTTTTGAGTGAGTGATTCACAGATTCCAACTAGTTGTAGAGTCCGACATCTACGTAACAAATTACTAGAAAACAAAAATTTGAAAACACTTTGAATTTAAAACAGAACAGGACATATTTTGGTATTTTGAATTAAGATGGATTACACCTATTAGAGTACATCTAACCGATTTTACTTCCTAGACAACACAGCTTCAAGTCAATTTTATCATTTATGGTACGATTCATTATGGAATCATATGGTATGTCAGAATCGTTTGGGACATTTTTGCCATTTTGATGCTAGATTCTTGTTTTAACTGAAGTCACTAGCAATTTCAGGAAATCATACTAGAGCTATAAGATGGACACTGGTTTTGACTTTGAAGAACTGCAGCTCACGATGATTGTGAGTATACTTGTCCTCTTAAATCCATACACAGATTTTTGACACACATTGTTGATGAGTTACGGTTCAATTATTTCAACGAGCATTTATGGATCCCATACTTATATGGTAATCAACATTCCTCAGGAGATTTTTTGAGCGGTCTACGGGTATATTTCAAGAAGAGACTATTCTAAGAGCTTTCAAAGAGATGCCAAGCCTAAATCAGTGCCATCGCATAGCAGAGAAGCGCAACCAACAATGAATTCTAGAATATTTAGGTTATGCTTATCCTCAGGTAAGTGCCACCACACAGCAGAGAGGCACACATCCTATCTTCTTGCTAGAGCATTTATTTTTCTTTTGCACATAACGCACCAACAATATAAGTTATTAGCTTGATTGCATTTAGCATTTTCCATGTGCTTTGCTTATTTTTATGGTCATCCGCACAAATTTGTGGTGTTTATTTTGCTCTTCACCCCTTATTGGAACTGTGTTGATTGTGTTAATCAGGGATAAGATGGGAACCCACAACAAGTTGAACAACATAGTTTGAATTTAAAAACACCATTGAGGTCTACTCATATATTGTGTTGATTCTATCGACACATCATATAATGAACTAGAAACCTTTAGGTCTACTTTCTCTATGTTACCTTAGTAGCATAGTAGTTTTACTATCATTTTTCCTTTTATTTTGCTTAGACTTCTCAGACTTCTGCTTTGAATTTTGCATCTTAATCATTTAAAATCTTTTAAAGTCCCAAACAATCTGTTCCCTATGTACTATCATTTTCCATAAACGTTGAATCAGAATCACTGATTTGAATTCATTTGTTTTAGCTAAGCTGTCTTCCTCCCTCGTTTTTTTAAGTAATTAAATACTGCACGAATTTAATATTAATTTAACCTATTCTCCCCCTAAAATTCTAAAACTGAAAATCTTTTTGTGTTTTGAACTTTTATAGATAGAAAAATAAGTAAAATAAAAAAAATGAACTATACTAGTCGAACTACAAATTTTCGTCTTCTGAATTCACTTCACATTTCTTTTCACGCCATTGACCTCTAACAGATATAAAACCTTGGTTTATCAAGTGCTTTTGTGTAGAGGTCGGCGCGTTGAAAATCCGTATTAATTTTAACCACATCGATTGAGTGCTTTTCAAAATAGTCACGTATAAAGTGATATTTAATACCGATGTGTTTAGTTTTAGGATGTTGTACCGGATTTTTTGTTACGGCTATAGCAGTAGAATTATCAACAAAAATAGGAGTGTTAGAAAATTGCAAACCGTAGTCATGCATTTGTTGTTGAATCCATATGATTTGTGAACAACAACTTCCAGCAGTGACGTATTCAGCTTCACATGTTAATAGAGCAACGGAGGTCTGCTTCTTACACTGCCAGGTGACTAACCGTTTACCAATGAATTGACATCCTGCTGATGTTAACTTGTCATTCATTTTGCAACCGCCATAATCCGAGTCATTATACACTGTAAGCTCAAAGTCATCGTTATGAGGATACCACATCACGAGTGTTTGAGTGCCCTTTAGATAACGAAAAATCCTTTTGACGCCTATGAGATGGTTGACTTTTGGTTTCACCTGGTATCTGGAACAGAGACACGTCGCGTACATGATATTAGGTCGTGAGGCTGTGAGGTACATGAGAGAGCCGATCATTCCTCTATACATAGTGGCATTAACCAGATATCCATTTTCGTCGGGTGCCAGGTCATGGTTTGTAGCAGTGAAGTTCCAGCTAGAGAAGCATTCTCCATATCTAACCGACTGAGGATATCGCTTACATACTTGTTCTGATGTAGAAGTATTCCTTTTCGGGTCTGATCCACATGTAACCCAAGAAAGAACTTCATCTCTCCCATGGCACTCATCTCAAATTCTGCTTTCATTATGGATTCAAATTCTTTACATAACTCTTCGTTTTTGGAACCGAAGATTATGTCATCAACATAAATCTGTATCAGCAGTAAGTCACCATCTTTTTTTTGATGAATAATGTGTAGTCAACAACTCCGTTGCGAAAACTGTGTTTCACCAGATGAGTTGAGAGTTTCTCATACCATGCTCTCAGGGCTTGATGGAACTCGTAGGGAGCCTTATCAAGCTTGTAAACGCTGTCCCGATAATAAGGATCCTCAAATCCTTCGGGTTGACTAATATACACTGTCTCACGGATTTCATAATGAAGGAACGCACTCTTGACATCTAGTTGATAGACTTTGATTTTCATGTAGGATGCAGAAGCTAGAAATATACGTATTGCTTCCATCCTTGCCACTGGTGCAAACACTTAATTCTAATCTATGCCTTCGACTTGTCGAAATCCTTAAACTACAAGTTGGGCCTTATTCCTGATTATTACCTCTTGGTCATCTTTCTTGCATTTCAGTACCCATTTAGTGCCAATCACCTTAGCACCTTTTGGTTTGTCCACAAGGGTACACACTCCTAATTTCTTGAACTGTAGGAGTTCTTCTTGCATTGTACTGACCCATGCCTCATCGTTTAACGCTTCACTAATGTATTTTGGCTCAAATTGAGACACAAAACATCGATATGCTCCATCGTGAAGGTATCCATTTTCCATTACCGAGGCATAATCAGTTGTGTATAGCTGATTTCTGGTCTGTACTCCCAATCTAACATCCGCGTTAACATTGTCCATGGGATAATAAACATTTAGCCGAGATCCGGGAGTTGTTAGAACAGCCACCTCATTATCCAGATTGTTAAACTCAGGTTCAGGATCTGTAGCTGTTGGAGTGTGAGGTTCTGAAATGTTAGAGGCATCAGGATTTGATGCTTGTGTAGTTTCATTTGTACGAACCTGTTCATCCTGATCCACCTGTTCAATCTCCACTTCTTTATCATCAGAGGAGGAATCGCTTACATCAAGTACTCCCCCTAAAGGATTAGAAGATTCACCTTGTGGAGTTGATGCTGTCGAGTATAGTGATTGTGTGTCTAGAACATCATACATCATTCTGGTTGTTAACTCATCATCTGGAAGGGAGAGAGGTATGTTGAAGGACTTAAAGAATCCATCATAGTCGAAGAAGAATGAAGGTCCCTTTCCAGCAAGGGGGTGGTGTATCTCTGAACTTCAACGTTGCACCACACTTCTACCTGACCCGTTGAGTCATTATAAACTCTCTTGTCCGGTATATTGTATCCGAGAAAGATCCCTTCTTCAGCCTTCTCACTGAATTTCTCAGACTGATTTTCTTCAGCAGCGTACATGGTGCATCAAATGGTTCGAGATACTCCAGGTTAGGTTACGTTGTTGGATCAAGTCATAACATGTTTTACCATGACGTTTAACCACCAAGACCCAATTGAGGGTGTAGCATGCATTGGCCACTATCTCGTTCCAAAATTGGATAGGTAGTTCGAGTCACCTAACATCATTCTTGCTGTCTCTATCAAGCACCCATTCTTTCGCTCAGCAACTCCTTTCATCTGGGTGTAAGCAGACATAAATTAATGTCCAGTCCCTTTTTCTTTACAAAACGCCTCCATCCACTAGTTCTTGAACTCTGTGCCGTTGTCTGATCGAATCTGTCTAACTTTCAACTTGTAGAGTGATTCCAAAGTAGTTACCAGCTGTTTGAATGATTCAAATGTCTCTAATTTGGTATTTAGAAACATCACCCAAGAAAATCTTAAGTAATCATCCGTAACCACATAGCAGTACAAATCACTAGCAATACTTTTATTGCTAATGGGACCAAACAGATCCATGTGTAGAAGCTCGAGAGGCAGGTCAATGGAACTAACTTTCTTTGCTTTGTGAGACTTCTTGGTCTGTTTGCCTTTCTTACATGCTATGCAAAAATCTAGAAGCTGGAAGCTCTTGACATTCACTCCATTCACTAGATCATTCTGTATCAAGTTATTCATCTTCAATGGATTTATATGGCCCATTCTCCTATACTAGGAGATTGAGTCCATCTCTGTTGCCTTTGACAAGAAGCATTGAACTTTCTGATCAATTATGGAGGCTTTTGATAGATCCAAACGTAATCCTTTTTTTGCACGTAGCACTTCTTGTTGTCAAACACAACTTTGAAGCCTTTGTCACAGATCTGGGAGACTGAAAGCAAGTTATTCTGTAGTTGTTAAACGTAGTTAACCTTATCAAATTTGACTTTCTGGTTTCCCACTTTGCCCTGAGCAGTGATATATCCTCCTTTATTCCTAGCAAATGATACATGTCCTCCTTTAATTTTTTTGACATTGAAAAGGAGAGACAAGTTCCGGTCATGTGCCTAGATGCCCCACTATCAACAATCCAGGTATTTGTGATAGCACTGTAGCGGACACCCTGCACATTCAAAGGTAATTATCAGTTTAGGTTTGGGACCCAAGCCTTAACTGGCTGGGGTGACCCAGAGGAATCTCACATCATAAACTCAACCCACTATCCACTTAAGGATTTGGGCATATCATTCTTCTTATTCTTCTCATTATTAGACAATTTACTTGACTTTTATTTCAATAAGCCAGTTTTGTGCAAGGCTTGTTTGTGATAAACAGAAGACTGGTTATAGTTTAAAGTTTAGTTCATTAGTTCTCTTAGGGAGTAATAGAACTACTTTTAGAAGAACTTTTTTGTGTCATTAAGTTTAATTTTCTTTTTGGGAGTCAGATAATAAGGACAATGAGAAGATATGTCCTCTCTTTCCACAACTATAGCATGATCTCCTTTATACATGTTGAGGAACCTGTTTATGTGGGGTTAAGTGTGATAGGTGCGACATGAGTCTAATTGGGTTTAGTCACTTCTCATTTAGATGTTTCTACATCTTTAACAAAATTAATTGTTTGAACATTTTAACATCTTTTAGCCTTTAGTTTATTGGACTTTGACGTGTAACACGGGTTTGCTTAACTATTTTAGTCATTTTGTGTTAGGATCAGTGATCTAAGTTTGATTAATTAGAGTAGATTGCAGCGGAATTTGAACAATGAATTAGACAATTCGCAAGAACACAATTGATATTCAATGAAAAGTAAACGGTATAGAGAGAGAATTTTGCAAAAGGAATATTTCAATCATATGCTTTCGTGGTGGCTGAATGTCACACGTTACAACTAGGTCAACATTCCTTATATAGGGAATGTGATGTCTACTGATGTCACTTGATAGTGACATCTAACAGAATTATACAAACTACTAAAACTATGCAAACTACTAAGAATGCTCTCAACTACTGATTACATCTCAGAGAATGCTAAGTACAAAAATATAAAACTACTAAACTAAAACTACTGAAACTATAAACTACTGAAATGTAAATTACAAGTACTGAAAAGGAAAACCATCACAACTACTGAAGTTAATAACTTCAGCTGTTGTGACAACTACTGATCACTCTGGTCTTCAGTCTTTGTCTTCGGTCTTTGTTCTTCAGACTTTTACTTTCAGACTTTGTCTTCAGCTGATAGCTTCAGACTTTGTCTTCAGTACTTTACTTTCAGGCTTTGTCTTCAGTAGAAGTCTTCAGATCTTGTCTTCAGACTTTGTCTTCAGTACTTTACTTTCAGATTTTGTCTTCAGTAGAAATCTTAGATCTTGTCTTCAGACTTGTCTTCAGATCTTGTCTTCAGACTTTGTCTTCAGTACTTACATACTCCCCCTGAACCAATGCAGCCAAAACCTCTAAACTTATTGATGATCCCACTTATTCTTGGCAGAAACGCCATCTTGATCAGCTTCAGAGGTAATCAGTTAAGCACAGGCCGGGAAAAGGATTCTAATATTTTGATTGGCTAAGTACGGAAGGGAACTCTATCTTGGGGAAACTGGACACAGAGTCTTATCCCAACCATGAAACCTAATTCCCATTAATGAGTCTGTAAGACTCACTAGCATAGGCGTCAAGGAGAACAACTTGTTCCTCCTTGGTGAGTTCTTCTGCTTCTCCCTCAAAGAAGAACTCTGGGCCATAATACTCAGACTGATATCTCACTGTCTTCCCATTCTTTAACTCGACAGTTGTGATCTCTCTGTATGCAATTCATCAGGGTGAGAGCCTTCTAACAACAACTGGAGTTCACTCTTCTGAAGATCTTCAAGTCTTTTGTATAACAACCCCTTCTTGATCATTTTGTCTCAAGAATAGATTGAGGGGTTGTCTTGGAGTTGTGAGCTCTCTTGAATTCTTCAATTATCTCCCAGGGTGAGACTACCATGGCCAACATAATTACATCATTCAAAGTCTTTTTCACTTGGCCATGATATCTACTAGGTATGTTCTTCTTATGAATTCTAGAACTTACCCTAGGGTCTAGCCAAATCCGCACTCTTTCTCTTTGATGTTGAAAAGTATGTCTAAGAGTGTACAACCTCAGAGCTTGTTTCTTCATTTCTTGAATGGATGAGGAATAAGGGAAGTCCTTGTCAACCATCTTGAGAAATTGCTCATCATGCTGCTTCTACTGTTCTGCTTCTTCAATCTTTACTTTCACCATCTGCATTTGCAAGTCAGGTGTAATCACTTGTTGACTTCTGTGCTCAGGTGATTTAAGTTTGAGAACAACAGAGATTGGCAGACCATCTTCATCATCATCCTCTTCTTCATCTTCTTCTACCCTCAACACCCTTCTCCTCCTTTTGGGTGTATCACTGGGTAAGGTTTGAGGTGGTTTTGGTTTAGGGATAGATTTGGGAGATTTTAAAGATGAGGGTTGTTTTTGAGTGGGAGTATGAGAAGACTGATCTAGCATTTTGGTGGTGAGTTTGGCTTTGGAGAGCTTTGCCATTTCAGTTCTCTTCCCAGCACCTGCTTCATCCAGTGCTTCGATGGTCAACCTTTATTGTAGCCTCCAGCAGAGCAAATTTTCTTGGTTATCTCCAAGATACTGTCTCTGGACCAAGACTTTATCTCTATCAACGATCTTCCAAGGTATTTGCAATAATCTGATCATTATCTCCAATCTTTCCCTTTCCAACACACTATAACCAGCCCATCTTGCTTGAATCTCTTCTATTTCCAGCCTTCTGATCTCAGTATCTAATGTGGTTGTGTCATGATCTTGTCTAAAGAGCTGATCTATAATTTTATCCATGGATCTGCTGTGAGCTTCATCAAAATCTTTGACAAGATCTTCTAAGGAGTTTTCTTCATCATATTTTGACTCAGCACTTTTCTTCCTTTTATATGTGATCAGCTGATCTTTCTTCTCTTTATCTGTGCTCAGCTCTTGCATTGTGATCAACTGTTCTGAGATCAGTTCTTTCTCCAACTCCTTCTCTTTTTCAGGGTCTTTCTCATCATCAACTCTTTTCCTTTCCTTTTCTTTCACTGCCTTAGACTTAGTAGTCTCCCCCTTTTTGGTTGCATTGGGATCAGGGGCTTGGAAGGCAGAAAGAGACTTGTGAACAGCATCATCAATGAGGGTTTGTAGATTTGAGAGAATCCTCTCATCAATGGTTTTATGTACAATCTCAGTAATGATAGGAGTGATGAGAGGTAAGGAGTGTTGAAAGGTAGCAACCATCTGCTCAGAGGGGTTCTGTCCCTGAGAGGTGGTGCCAAAAATCAGTGGCTGGTGGCTCAGTTAAGTGTGTAGGTGAAGTGTTTGGTGAACCTTCAAATGAAGGTGCCATCTGTGGGCTATTGGGGTAGATGGACTTTGATCCTGAGACATTTTGGCTAGCAGCTCTTTGAGTCTGCTTACCTCATTCTCAAGGATGGTATTATGGGCTAAGACATCATAGAAAAAGCCCAGGTCATCATCAGTCTTTGCTGAATCATCTGACCTCCTGATTGAATCAGGATGTACATGCCTGAGTGTAGATCAGTAAAGCATGTGCCCCTTGTTCTTGGTACTGGGGACTTCCTGCCTCAGAACTATGTCCTTATTGGCAGTTGCCTCTGGTGAGGTCTGAGATATGTTACCAACTTCATCCTGATCATTTGCTGAATCAGTAGAAGTGGCAGCCTGACCAGATGTTCTAATCTCCTCTTCTACACCTGGAGATTGAACATTGTAACCCCTGTGCTGTGGGTTATTAGAAGCATTTTGGTCCTCCCCTTAATGGTTGAGGTATTCCCAGTGTTGATTGGTTTCTGGGGAGGGGGTGAGGAATGCAATGACTCATCACTTTAGCAACTATAAGGTTGGGTTGGGCTTGGGGGTGGTTGCATGTGGAGATTGTTAGAAGCAAACTGCACCCCGGGGTGAGAGGTGCTCTTCAATGGTAACCTTCTCTATGAGATAGGTTCCAATAATGTGGGATCCCCTAATTTGGTTGCAACAGGATCCTGTTGAGAGGATACCTGTGCGGCTTCAGCAGGTTGAGTCTCTGACATAACTGGGGGGTTAGAACCAGTATGTGTTTCCTGTATTGTGGTACAGGGGCATCCTTAGGGGACTCATCTCCCTGAGTAGCCTTTTTGGGGTTTTTGGATTTGGATTTGGTGGGGACTTTGATCTGGAGGTGAAGGCTGTGGGTTCCCTCGCTTGGGTTTTAGCATCTGGGCAACCCCTTTTAGAGTAGGGTCTGAGTTATGTCTGGAGTATACCTTAGCTAAAACAGCTGGAGCAGGGACTCCAAGACCAACAAGGCCATCAGATTTTAATTGATTCAAAATTATGGCCATCAGAAACCTGGGATAAAGTAGCCATCTGTTTGCCACAAGTTTCTGAGCCAGATCCTTAAGTTCCATGAACACTATCTCAGAAAAATTTAGATTTTGGTGTTCAAAGATAGAGTACAATACTTGTTGCCATCGTAAACATCTGATCCAAGAAGATGTCTGAAGCAAGGCAGACATTCACCATGTGGAAGATAAGTCGTTCAGCATCATGGAAGTGCTTTTTAATAATGGTTGTAGCACTAAGTGGCCTTCATACCCATTGTTGATGAAAGACATATCAGTGGTGCCTTTCGGGTATTATTTAGTATAGGTGCCATCATGCAAATTTAGGGTTTTACGAATGATGTCGGGGGTGATTAGCACCTGTTTCTGGTTGACCAACGACTGGAGAGTGATTGGCTATCATTCTCACCAGTTGTTACAGAGACGTTGGTCCAGAATTAGGTTTAAGGAACAGGGTATATGGTAGGATTCAGAAGAAAGGCTGTTCGGTATGGGGAATCCACCATAAGATCGTGGCTTATCAAACTTGTTCCGGAAGGCCGATTTCGAAAGGTAGGCAACACAGTTGTGTCGGGGTTTGAGTTTCATGGTCACCATTGTTGAGAGAGAAAAGGATTGAAAACGGCTAATGAAACGTTTGGCTATAAGTGCAGGTATTTATAGGTTAAGAAAAGGCTGAAAAGAAAACGACTGAAAGTGTTGGTGTTGTCATAAGTTGTATGAAAATAACTGAAGACTTGGTTTTAACTATCAGACGTTTGAAAACAACTAAAGATTGGTTTTAGTCATCAGTAGTTGTGAAACTACTGAAAACCTTGGTTTGGTTCAGGTGTTGTAAACAACTGAGAACTTGGTGTTAGTCATCAGTAGTTGTGAAACTACTGAAGACATGGTTTTGTCATCAGTTGTTTAAGGTGAAACCGCTGTTTGTGGAAATGACAGAAGAGAAATTTCTCAGCAGTAGTTTTCGTCAATTCTTAGCTTTTCAGCTGTTTCATATTGTCCTCAACACTTACTCATCAGACTTTTTAGCTGTTTTCAGTTGTTTCATAGGACATCAGTACTTAGCTGTTTTTACTGACAGCAGTAGTTATAACTACATCAGTAGTTGTAACCGCATCAGTTTCTTTTAACAGAATCAGTACATATTTGTGACATGTTTACTAATGATCATCAGTACTTGTTTTATGAGATCATCAGTAGTTGTCACTTATTCTAGCTGCAGCATACCAAGCCTTAACACAAGGTTTTGGAAAGTTGAACCATCCAAATGCTTAGTAAATATATCTGCAAGCTCATCAGCACTTGGCACAAACTTTGGATCAATCAGACCTTTTTCAAAACAATCCCTAATAAAATGGTGTTTGATCTCTATATGTTTGGTCCTAGAATGCTGGACTGGATTCTTCACAATGCATAGAGCTGAAGCACTATCCATTAATAATGGAGTCTTAGTCTCTGTAATGCCATAATCCAATAATTGATTCTGAAGCCAGAGTACCTGAGATGTACAACTTGCAGCAGCAATGTACTCTGCTTAGCAGTGGATGTAGCAACAGATGTTTGTTTCTTACTCTGCCAAGAAATCAAACAGTTGCCTAGGAATTGACATCCACCAGAAGTTGACTTTCTGGTTAACTTACACCCTGCATAGTCACTCTCAGAAAAAGCAACTAATTTGCAAGAGTGTCCAGTGGATACCAAAGACCTAGAGATTGTGTACCTTGCAGATATCTAAAGATCCTCTTGACTGCAATCAAATGACTCTTTAGGAGCAGCCTGAAATCTAGCACAAACACAAGTTGCAAACATGATATCTGGTCTAGAAGCTGTTAAGTACATCAAGGACCCAATCATACATCTGTAAAGTGTTTCATCAACAGCTTTACCTTTCTGATCTACATCCAGTTGTGTGGTGTTGCACATGGGGTAGAACAAGGCTTACAGTTTTTAAATCAAACTTATTCAAAGATCTTTTGTATATTTTGACTGATGAATAAAGGTTCCATCAACCTTTTGTTTGATTTGGAAGCCTAGAAAGAACTGTAATTCTCCCATTGCACTCATTTCAAACTTTTGTTTCATTAAACTTGTAAAATCATCACATAACTGGGGATCAGAGGATGCAAAAATAATATCATCAACATAAATTTGAACAAGTAGCTTATGCTGATCCACTTTTTTAATAACAAAGTTTTATCTATGGAGCCTCTAGTGAAATTATTTTTAAGAAGAAAATATGAAAGTGTTTCATACCAGGCTTGTAGGAGCTTACTTCAACCCATAAAGAGCCTTATCAAGTTTATACACCAATCAGGTTTATTGTCCTCAAAACCTGGTGGTTGACACACATAAACCTCTTCTTTTATTTTTCCATATAAAAAAGCACTTTTGACATCCATTTGAAAAACTTTAAGATTGTGGAGTGCAGCATAGGCTAAGAATAATCTAATTGCCTCTAGTCTAGCCACGGGGCAAAGGTTTCATCATAATCAATACCTTCTTCTTGTGAAAACCCTTGTACAACTAGTCTAGCTTGTTCTTGACAATAAGCCCATTTTCCAGTTTTATTCCTAAACACCCATTTAGTGCCTATTGCACACTTACCTAGGGGTAGAGGAACCAGTTCCCACACTTGCTAGCTTTTTGAACTGAAGTAGCTCAAGCTGCATGGCTTTAACCCATCCATTGTCTCTTAAGGCAACATAATAGTTCTTTGGCTCTAGCTGACTGATGAAGAGAGCATAGAAGCAGAAGTTGGACAATTGACTTCTGGTTGAGACACCAGCATTGATATCACCAATGATTTGAGACATGGGGTGATTCTTCAGCTCTTGGTACACTATAAGATCAGTGCAAGTGTTTGTAGCAGGTTCAGCAGCAGCAGATGATGATCCAGATTCTTGAAACCAAGTATGAGATGGCAATTCAAATGATGTAGATGAATCAGAAATCTCATCAGCATTTGTTATGGATGGAGCTGCTGAGGCTACAGGAACATCAAGTTTAGTGGACTCAGGCAGTTGATCACTAAACTTGAAAAGCTGAGTATTGATATCATCATCATCTTCAGTACCACCAGGTGGAAGACTTGCTGCAGAAGATGATTTATTCACATGATCTGCAACAGCTGGAGGGTGATAAGGAACATATTACAGTATGTCCAGATCAAACAACTCCATAGGGTTTTGTGGAATTTTATCCTTAGGAGATTCATTGAATTTCACATGCAAGGTTTCTTCAACTATCTTTGTTCTGCAGTTGAAGACTCTGTAAGCCTTGCATGTGGATGAATAACCTACAAAATACCCTGCATCCACCTTAGGATCAAATTTGTGGAGTTGATATTTGTGTTGAGAATGAAACAAGGACACCAAAGGCTTTGAAAAATGAAATTAGAGGAGCCAAATGATGTAGAACTTCATATGGAGTCTTCGTCAACCTCTGATTTACTAACACTCTATTCTGCACATAGCAAGCTGTGGACAGCTTAGCCCAAAAGGTCAATGGCAACCAGAGTCAGCCAACATGGACCTTGTAGCTTCAATTAGGGTCCTATTCTTTCTCTCCACTACTCCATTTTGTTCTGGAGTCCTTGGGATGCTAAACTGTCTCTTGATTCCCTTGAGAGATAAAAATCATCAAGTGTATGGTTTCTGAATTCTGTTCCATTATCACTCCTTATACACTTGACTGATAGGGAATACTACTTCTCAACATACACACACAAAGTTTATAATCGTCTGAGCAACTCATCCTTTGAATGCAAGAAGAAAGTCCATACAAATCTAGAGTAATGATCCATAATTACCAGACAGTATTTCTTCTTTGCCATGCTCATCACTCTCGCAGGACCAAAAGATCCATGTGCAGTAACTGCAAGCAGGCAGTGGACTTAGGTTCTTCAATAGGAGGGAATGAGACTTTGTGTTGTTTTCCTTTCAAACAAGCAGTGCAGGTTTCATCACAGTGGAACTCCTTTATTGGTAGACCTCTCACGAAACTATTGTGGATCAGCTGATTCATGTTTTTGAGATTAACATGACCCAGCCTTCTGTGCCACAGTTAGATTCCTGAGGAGAGGCTTTGGAGAACAGGCAAGGATGACCCTTCAAATCAATCTTCTTTGACAAATCCAGGGCATACTCTTCAATCCTGTTGGCCTTCAGGAGAGTATGTTCATCCAATACCTTTTCAATCAGCCTTAGAACTTGGGAAGACAGAATCCTACACTTCTGGCTTGTGAAAAGTGCAACATGCCCTTTATCACACATCTGACTGACACTCAGTAGATTATACTTAAGATTCTCCACATGGTTAACATCATCAAATCTGATTTGTCCATTAGACACATATCCTTTCCCGATGATGTAACCCTTGGCATCATTTCCAAATGAAACAAACCCTTCTTCCTTGAGAGTAGTCATTAAGAAGAGAAACTCCCAGTCATATGCATAGATCCTCCACTGTCTACATACCAGATGCTCCTTTGGCATGCTGAAGAACCCTGCATTCATCATAAAGAACTAGTTAGGTTTTGAGATCCAAACCTTTTTGGTTTTGGGTCTATTTTCATCAACAGATTTAACCATAACTTGTTTTTCATGATTAATAGCTGATGAAGATGGAGATGGTGCTGAAATGGATTCCTTGATTTGGGCTTGGAATGCCTTTTCAGTGATTTGA
Source organism: Flaveria trinervia (assembly GCA_025506515.1). Taxonomy (NCBI): domain Eukaryota; kingdom Viridiplantae; phylum Streptophyta; class Magnoliopsida; order Asterales; family Asteraceae; genus Flaveria; species Flaveria trinervia. Next base: position 43,698,241 of record CM046450.1, read on the forward strand.
TCACAGGTGCATCTAGTTGTTAACTCTCCCCAATAAATGCTGAACCATCATAACAAGTTGTGTCTGATTTGTAGCTAAAGCTTTCAGCTTTTGTGACATATCAGTACTTGTTTTTGATGAGTTCCTGTGGCCCACCATTTCCTCCTTGAAATTCACAGACTTAGTCTGATGTTTATCATAGAAGCACTATCATTGTTTTATGATAAACCCTATCCTTCTTTTTGGATTTGGATGAAGTCTTGGTTTATCACAATGGGATGACTGTGGTACAAACTTAGTCTCAACTCATTTTTCATTTCATCCATTGGATTTTAATGAGCTTATCTCTATTGAGTTTGGAACCCTTCTTGTACCAACATCATCAGAAAGATGATTAATTTACCACAATATTCACATGGCTTATTCTTCATCTTGGATTGATCAACTGCTGATGTGGAAACTACTGAAGGTGTGATCTTCAGTACTTTCCTCCTTTCAGTACTTTTGTTTAGTATGAAGGATCTGTAACAACTGAAGACTTGTTCTTCAGCTGTTCTCTATCCATCCTGAAAGACCGTATGATAGATTCATCAGCAGTTGTTAATCCTTTTATTTCAGCTGATTTGAAATGCTTTTCAGATGTTGTGACTTGCCCTTCAGTACTTGAGGTACTTTGAGGGACAACATCTGAAGTACTCAGCTTCATGTGCTTATCAATAGTTAACCCATCAGGGAATTGATTTGCTGAGGTATTAACACTGATTTCATCTTTTGATCTTAGGAGATCACTTGAGGATGATACACATGATGATGTGTTGGAAATTACTTTCACCTTCAGGTTTTACTATTGATTTTGGAGTAAAATCTGTAGGTGGTGCAATGTGATTGTAACCTATTCCAAACTTCACATTCGAAGCAGATTGCTTGCTGAGCAGCATTTCAAATCCCTTGCAGGATGATACCCAGCGGTCACACTCAACTTGGGTAGCTGGAAGATTTTCTTTGAGTTCTCTGTGGTTCTCAACAATGACCTCTAGCTTAGCCTTTTCATCATTTAATTGGCATTTAAGCTTTAAATCTCATCATCTTTATCTTTAAGGACAGACTCATACTCAGCTTTTCTTTTGGAAAGGGTTTGCTCAAGCTCAAAATTTTGATTTATTAAAGCTACATTTGCCTCTCTAATAGAGATAAATGCAGCTATGCAAGATTCAGAACATAGCTTGGCCTTAGCCTCAGAGGATACCTGGTTACCTGTGAAGAAGATGCATTGGAGCATGAACTCTCAGTAGATTCCAGGGCCATGAGAGCAACATTCCCAAAAGGATGTTCACCACCATGTTGACCATCACCAGCAAATAATGCTCATTACCAAAGAGATCATCTGGTAAACTGCTCCAGTCAACAACACCAGGGGTGAAGAAGCTGTGATGAGGTTGTGATTGAGATGATTGAGATGGTAGAGGCTCAGGTAAGGCTTAAGGTTGTGTGCAATAGGAACTTGAACTTGATTTGGCTGTGGCATGTAATAGCAGGGATATGGATATGGCATTGGACCCTGAGGGACAAAATATGCAGGAGATATAGGTTGTGAGTGATGACCAGAACTAGCAGATGTTGCCCTCTGTTTTGTGGACTATTGCTTGGAAAAGTCAAAAAGGGTGCAGAGGAGTTAGATCCAGATGATCTACACTCTCTTGCAAAGTGTCCAAGCCTGTGGCATTTGTGACACCTCAACTTACTCTTGTCAAAACCAACTTTGGTTTTGCCAGAGAGTCCTTGAAATTTCCTACCAGTTCTCTTGTAGAACTTTTGAGAACTGATATTATTCAAGGCCATTTGGCTTAGAATATCCATCTCTCTAAGTCATCATCAGCAATACCTTTCAAATCATCCATAATGAAGCACAAATTGTCACTACAGCCTGACTGACTATCAACACTAACAAATGCATGATCAAAACTGTTTGAAGAGAAATCTATATGCTCATCATATTTGCTTTCTGATGCAGCATATTCTGACTCAAGACCAACCAAGGCAGTGTTCCCTGGTACAAAGTCATCAGTGAGCTTTCCTGATGATGCAAGTTTCCTTTTCTGCTCTATCTCTCTTTCAAATGTAAGCAGTTTCCCATGGAGTTAGGTCAGAGATAGGCTATCTAGATTTGCACTGGCGTAGGACAATGGTATATGTGTCCCATCTCTCAGGCAGTGATCTGAGAATCTGTTGTTCATCTAGCTATTAGTGTATTCATGTTTGACCATTTTCAGCTCAGAGATCAAACGGAAAAACACTCAAACTATTGAGTCAGTGACTCACCCTTCCTATGAGAGAATGTCTCATATTGTTAGGCAAGGATTTCTCTGTTGTTTTCTAAGACCTCATCTGTTCCACCAAATTGTTCCTTCAATGCATTCCAGAGGTCATGAGCAGTTTCATGATGCATAAGCCCAGAATAGATTCATTAGGCGGAGCCATGGCCAGAATACCATGCGCTTTAGCATCAATCTCAACAGTTTTCGATCCTCATCTGAGTATTGTTCCTTCTTCTTCGGACCATTTGGTTGGTTTCCGGATTGTTCACCATAGGCTTGTGTGGACCATGTACCACAGATGTCCAACAACCTGAACTGTTAACAGACAGGTGATGGAGCATTCTTCGTTGCCATATGTTATACTCAGTCCTAACCGCATCGGAGGCTTGGTTGAGGAACCGGTATTGTGAGGGTCATTAGAAGGAGTAGTCATTCTCAGATTCAACCAAATTCAATTAAGTTTTAACTGATTTAGTGCAAAACACAACAAACTCAATATGAACCAAGAGAAAACTCAAAGCAAATAACCGAAAGCATCAGAAATTCAATGATCTATAACCAATTCTTGCAAATATGCTAATTCAATCAAACTTAGATATCGAAATAGCAGTTTCAATGATCAATTGTTAGATCGATCAATGATTAACCGCTTTGATACATTTGTTAGGATCAGTGATCTAAGTTTGATTAATTAGAGTAGATTGCAGCGGAATTGAACAATGAATTAGACAATTCGCAAGAACACAATTGATATTCAATGAAAAGTAAACAGATATAGAGAGAGAATTCTGCAAAAGGAATATTTCATTCATATGCTTTCGTGGTGGCTGAATGTCACACCTTACAACTAGGTCAACATTCCTTATATAGGGAATGTGACGTCTGCTGATGTCACTTGATAGTGACATCTAACAGAATTATACAAACTACTGAAACTATGCAAACTACTGAGAATGTTCTCAATTACTGATTACATCTTAGAGAATGCTAAGTACAAAAAACAAAAAACTACTGAACTAAAACTACTGAACTAAAACTACTGAAAAGTATATTACAAGTACTGAAGGGAAATCATCACAACTACTGAAGTTAATAACTTCAGCTGTTGTGACAACTACTGATCACTTTGGTCTTCAGTCTTTGAATTGGGAGATTCCCGGGGGACTATATAAGTTGACTTTTAGGGTCATAGATGGATGAGGGGCATGCTATGCGTTGTGATGATGCTCATGTAAGATGATGAGTTGCATGGTATGCATGAGGTATGTTGTATGTATGATTCCCTGTTGATGATGTATGAATGATATGTTAGTTATGTTCCTATGAGGATGATGTTATCTTTCCATGGCTTTACGTGTTATGTAATGAATGAACCAAAAGTATTATGTAACATAAGTGAAAGATAATGAAAGAGGAACACGATGAATGAATGCATGCATTAACGAATGAATGAACGTAAAAAGTCTTGCAAGCAAATGTATGGAGGTCCACACCCAATGAAGGGTGTTAGCTCAACTGTGTGCGGGTTAGCTAACCCTGAAGTATGCACACTCGGGTACAATCCTTGTGATTGACCATATGTATGGGATTCTTGCTACTTGTCCTAGGTACTGGAGTCAGCTCGTGCATAATGTTTGAGGTCTATGAAAAACCTCAGGCCTAGTAACCAGCTTCGTACACAATGTTCGGGGTATAACATATGGCATTGATCTGAAATAAAGAGAAAAGATAAATGGTGAATGTACTTGCCCTAAGTACTGGAGTCAGCTTCTTGCAAAATTTTTGAGGTCTATGAAAGACCTTAGGCCAGTTACCAGCTTCGTGCACAATGTCGGGGTAATGTACATGTCACTAGATATAATGAATGAACGAAGGTTAACGAACATAATGGAATATAATAATGATATTATCTGTATGTATGTATGATGTATGATCACGAACAAATGATACGTATAGTATGGCTCTGAAAGGAAATAAATAACAATTTTATGTATGTTTTATTATAAAACTAGAACTCACTCAGCAACGTTGACTTTTATACATTTTCAGTTGGCAGGTAAATGTTGCTGAGGATGGCACGAGGCGGCTACTCAGCTCTTTTGGATGACATCCATTGTTTAAAGCTTTTGTGATGTAATACACAATGTAATTTTGTAACCGACAAACGATGCATTATTTTGCAAAAGTTTTTCTGAAGAAATGAAATGCCATTTGTTTTATGTTTCCGCTGCAATGTTTTGATGATTAAATGAAAAGTATATGTTTTATGTGCGATGATTTACCAGTTGTGAGCGTCCCGGGAACAGGGCCTTACAAGTTGGTATCAGATCCAAAGTTTAAGTGAAATGGGTAAATTTTCAAAATAAACCTTAACTTAAACTGAGAATGGGACGGAATAGGAATGGGATGCCAATCTGAGTAGTTGCGTGCCATCGAGTATTTTTGTAATGTTAACCGGTTTATGTGCGCATGGTATATGGTTATGTGTTGTATGTAGATTTAAATACTGATGTAGTCAGGACAGGTAATGCGCGGGGTATGAAGAGTAAAGTAAGTGTTAGGATCATGGTCTAAGTTTGATTAATTTGAATAGATTGCAGCGGAATTTGAACAATGAATTAGACAATTCGCAAGAACACGATTGATATTCAATGAGAAGTAAACGGTTATAGAGAGAGAATTCTGCAAAGGAATATTTCATTCATATGCTTTCATGGTGGCTGAATGTCACACATTACAACTAGGTCAACATTCCTTATATAGGGAATGTGACGTCTGCTGATGTCACTTGATAGTGACATCTAACAGAATTATACAAACTACTGAAACTATGCAAACTACTGAGAATGTTCTCAACTACTGATTACATCTCAGAGAATGTTAAGTACGAAAACATAAAACTACTAAACTACAACCACTGAAACTATAACTACTGAAAAATAAATTACAAGTACTGAAAGGAAATCATCACAACTACTGAAGTTAATAACTTCAGCTGTTGTGACAACTACTAATCACTATGGTCTTCAGTCTTGTCTTCAGTCTTTGTTCTTCAGACTTTTACTTTCAGACTTTCTCTTCAGCTGATAGCTTCAGACTTTGTCTTCAGTACTTACTTTCAGGCTTTGTCTTTAGTAGAAGTCTCAAATCTTGTCTTCAGACTTTGTCTTCAATACTTTACTTTCAGATTTTGTCTTCAGTAGAAATCTTCAGATCTTTTCTTCAGACTTTGTCTTCAGACCTTGTAATCAGCTAATGTCTTCAGCTATTGTGATCTTCTTCAGTAGTTGCAATGTCTGTGGGACTTAGAGGTTTTTTTGATCAGGCTCATTGGTTCTTTTGGTCAACATTTTGGGTTCAGAAGAAGACATGTGTGAACCTGACCTTACATTAACCTTTTCAAATTATCATCAAAATTTATAGTAGGCATCTTTCCTTTTGTTTTCAAAGTAGACTCCTTCTATTTAGTGCTTTTCGTCATAGGTTTTACTTGTCAAATCAGGATCACTAACCAGAGGAGTGGACACCACATGATCCTTTACTAGGTTGTTATTTATAGGTCTACATTTAGCAATCAACAGGATCTCTGTGATGGTGGAACTACGTTGTAACCGAAACCTTCCCCATTATTTTGTTCTTTCACTAAATGGTGAACTATATGAGAAGAACTAGTCAAACTATGCAGTTTTTGTTTTAAGGAATTAACTTCGACTTCCAAAACTGCCTTTCTTTCTTTGTTTCTTCCAAGAATTTAAATAAAACTTTATATCATTTGCTTGATTGAAATAAACAACCTCGGTTCCCTTAGTTGTTTGCTCAAAAGTTCTATTTTTTCTTTGTAACTGCACTCATTTTGTTTTAAAATCCAATTAGCTTCAGTGCACAGTTGTAAATCATTTATGAAGTTATCATTGTGTTCTAATAACCTAACAAATTTTAGATCAATGCTCTCTCAAATTTATTACATTCATCACAAGCATGTTTTTCAACAGTTGGTCTTTAGTACTTACCTGTGAGGAGTCGGTTGAATCAACCATCAATGCAGAGTTAGACTCTTCGGATGCTGGAGATTCTGAACTTGTTTCTCTGAGCTCTTTCTTATCCAAGTGATGTACCACATTCACAGTTTCTTCAGTATCTGACATTACTTGCTCAATTGTGATCTTACCTTCACTCGCAGAACCATCATCCAGTCCCTCAACACAAGCAATGTTTATTCACCCGAAGACACAAAGCGGAAGGTCCAGTCTTGCCCTTCATCACCTTGAGCAGACAAGGCCTTTGTCTCTTTGCTTGAAGAGGTAGCTCCACTCATGGGCTTGTCTGACAGTTGAAGGTGGAAAATGGATTTCCATTTCCAGTCTTTTTGGGCTTTACATATTCCCGTTTAAAATGCCCCTTTTCACCACATTTAAAGCAAGTGACTTTGGTTTTGTCGAAACCAAAGGTTATGTCTTTAGTGGCTACTAAATTTGCCCCGTCTTTCTAACGAACTTTTTCGCTCGTCTAACTGCACTTGCAAGAGCCCACATGATATCCATCCTCTCCAGCTCGTTCTCGTCAACTTGCTCAAGATGAAAATTCCCGATCTTCCTTGTGACTAAACCATCATAGGATTGGACAACAGCTGCAAGAAGATCCATGTGCTCCTTCGCAACCTCCACTGTGACATTACTGAGATTCTCAGTCTTTAACTTTGTAGTGTTGGCTTCAGGAACTGTATATTGGGTTCCAAATGACCCTGACGTTTCTGGTCCTAAAGCACTGGTTTGGATAGGAGCTGTGGAACTAGACACGAAAGTAGTTTGCAGTGGTGCTCCTGAACTGGTTGAAGTGGGAAATGAGTTGTAAAGTGAAGGTTTCTGATCGTAGGATCCTTTTTATGACTTGTACTTCATTCTCAGTTCCTCTTCTCTTAATTTCAGGATGAAGTCATTTATGTCTAACTTTGCAAGAATATCATTCGGTCTCAAATTAGACACAAATGAATCCCATTATCCGACAAACCGTCTGCTAAACTTGACACTTTATCTTCCATAGACGTTACACCGTGAGTGTGCAGCTCACTCATCAAATGGTAGAATCTGTCAATGATGTCATCCAAGCTCTCCTTCCCTATCAGAGAGAAGTTATCAAACTCCTTCTTAAAAGCCTTAGCCTTCAAAGCCTTTAATGTTTCATTCCCATCATATCTCTTTTCCAATGCTTCCTATAACTTTTTTGCCTGCTTGTTCTCAAAGAACTGATGAAAGATGTCTTTCAGAATTGACTGAGTCAACAGGGCATACACTTTCTTTTCTGTATTGTACTTAACCTTCTAACTGTCATTCATTCCTGTCTCAATGGATGCCCAAAGATTAGGATCAACTCCATTTAGATAGATCTCGAACCTCTACTCCCATTGTGGATAATCATCTAACTTTATAAGCTTTGGTGGTTTATTATGATTCCCAATTTTATTTTCTAGAACCAGAAGGTTCTAGATGCGAGAGTCCCTTCTAGTACTAAAAGCAGTGAATTGATCTTCCATTTCTATAAACTTTGAACTTTATAACAAGACTGGTTCACTCGTGCGAATGAACAAATGCTGATGAGTCAATCGTGCGATTGGATAAATGTGGATGAGTCAATCATGCGATTGGACAAATGTGGATGAGTCAATCGTGCAATTAGACAAATACGTATGAGTCAATCATGCGATTGGACAAATGTGGATGTCTCATTCGTGCGAATGGACAAATGTTGACGACTAATGCAGATGACTCAGTCGTGCGAATGGACAATGCGGATGACCAATGCGGATGGCTCAGTCATACGAATGGACAATTCGAATGAGCAATGCAGATGGCGCCGTCGTACGAATGGACAATGCAAATGACTCAATCGTACGAATGAGCTATTCGTGTGACTGAAGGCTGTTGTGTTTGAAAATTTTCAAATTTTGACACATTGACACGAATTATGATTTACCCAAAAAACCCTAATCTGCCGTATGACGAAAAACTTCAGCTTTAAATCCTGTAAACGTCGGAAAACACCGATGGACCAAAAAAGATGACTCTTTTGCGTTAAAATGTGAGGTTTGACATAATTCTAATTGAATCAAACGCAAAATCAAGAGCCAAAGCTCTGATACCACTTGTCAGGACCATGTACGTACGAAATACTAAAAGATTCTGCGTTTGTACTGAATCAAATAGTGCGTAATCCTATTTGATTGGCGATCCAATTAGTGAGAATAATTACCCGATCGATATAAGATTTAAAACAATTATGAATGAGTAGAGATCGATCATGATTGATCTATGAAGTTGAACATGCTTCCTTGGACATTCTAGATGACTATGGTTCGTAAGAGTATCAAGTATTTCTCAAGTGTTCTGTATTTCCACAAATTAAGTTGTACTTATAAGTTATGGGTTTCCAATCGTATGACTATGTTGGATCAGTGATCTAAGTTTGATTGATTAGAGAGTATCGCAGCGGAATTCAAACAATGAATTAGACAATTCACAAGAACACAATTGATATTCAATGTAAGAGTAAACGGTTATAGAGAGAGAGAATTCTGCAAATAGAATTTTCATTCATATGCTTTCGTGGTGGCAAAATGTCACCCGTACAATTAGGTCAACATCTCTTATATAGGAGATGTGACGTCTGCTGATGTCACTTGATAGTGACATCTAACAGATTTATTCAAACTACTGAAAGTTAACACAACTACTGAAGATGTGAAACAGATGACATCTTCTTACAAAAATACCAAGTGTTAACTATCACTACAACTACTGAAAAGAAACTACTGAAACAACAACGACTGAAGAACATGCTCTTCAGTCGTTTTACAAGTACTGAAATAAATAATAAAACTACTAAACGGAAACCATCACAACAACTGAAGAATGCTTCTTCAGCTGTTCTGACAAACTCTGAAGGCATCAGTACTTGGACTTCTTGAACTTCAGTTGTTGTCATCAACTGATGTCTTCAGCTGATGTCTTCAGTCTTTGTACTTCAGCTGTTGATCTTTAGTACTTTAGTCTTCAGCTGTTGATCTTCAGACTTTGGTCTTCAGCAATTGAAGTCTTCAGTACTTTAGTCTTCAGCTGTTGATCTTCAGACTTTGTCAAACAGCTGATCAAGTCTTCAGCAGTTGTTGTGATGTCTTGTGGGATTTAAATGTTTTTCTGATCTGGCTCATTGGTTCTTTTGGTCCAACAAACTCCCCCTAAACCAATGCAGCCAAAACCTTTAAGCTTATTAAAGATGTCCCACTTATTATGGCAGAAGGATTGGTCTTTTTGTCTTCTAGATCAACTCAGAAGTGACCCTTGTAAGCACAGGCCTGGGAAGAAGTCTCAATGATCTGTTTGGCAAAGGATGGATGGGAACTCTGTCTTGGGGAACTAGACACAGAGCTTTTACCACATCCATGAGATCTAGTTCCCAAATATGAGTCTGTAAGACTCCCTTGTATAGCCTCAATGAAGGTTATTTGTTCCTCCATGGTAAGCTCTTTTGTTTCTCCTTCAAAGAGTGATTCTGGCCCATAGTACTCAGATAGTTATTTGACCTGCTTCCCATTTTTTAGCTCCATAGTTGTTATGATTCTATATGCAAATTCATCTGGGTGAATACCCTCTAAGAACAACTGGAGCTCATTCTTTCTAACTTCCTCAAGCCTCCTATACACTACCCCTTTTTCACCACTTTATTCTTCAGCATCTTTTGTGGGGTCAGTTTAGCTTTATAGACTTTCTTGAAGTCATCTAGGATCTCCCAAGGTGATACTACAAAGGCCAGAGAGATCACTTCATCTACAATCTTCTTTACTTGGCCAATGTATCTCTGTGGAATATTTTTCTTTTGAATCCTATGAGACACCCTGGGATCAGGCCGAATCCTCACTCTCTCTTTTTGATATTGAAATGTGTGTCTGAGAGTGTATAATCTCTGAGCATGTTTCTTCATATTGATGATTGAAGATGTGGCAGCATATGCTTTGTCGACTCTTCTCAACAATTCCTCATCATGTTGTTTGTGAAGCTCTTCTTCTTCTAACTTCACTTTCACAATTTGTCTTTGAGATTCAGTATGTGTTGAGGGTGACTTATGGCCTTAGGCAACTGTATAACAGCTGAGATTGGCAGCCTATCTTCATCTTCATCATTATCTTCTTCTCCTCTTCTAGCCTCAGTACCCTTCTCTTCCTCTTCTAGGGTACATCATCGGCTATTGGTTTTGTGGGTAAGGGAATTGGTCTAGTGGGTTGTGGTTGTGGTGTTTTGGTGTGAGAATGTTGACAGGCTGTTCTAGCATTTTAGATGTATGAGGCTTTGGATTGTTTGACCAGTTTAGTCATGCTCCCAGCACCAGCTTCGTTCAAAGCTTCAATGACCAGCCCTTTGGTATATACTTCAGACGAACAAATTTTGGGGGTTATTGCCAAGATGCTGTCCCTAGACCATGACTTGATTTCAATCAATGATCTTCCAAGATATTTACTAACTAACCTGATCATGATTTCTAATCTCTCCCTTTCCATCACACTATAACCGCCCATCTTGATTGTATCTCTTGTATTTCCAGCCTTCTGATCTCAGAGTCTAATGTGGCTGTGTCATGACCATGTCTAAATAGCTGATCTATAATTGTATCCATTGATGTGCTATGAGCTTCAAGCATCTTTAACAAGGTCTTCTAATGATTTCTCTTCATCAGCTCTTAACTCAGCACTTTTCTTTCTTTTATATGTAATTATGTTCTGAGATCAGTTCTTTCTCAACCTCCTTCTCTTTCTCAGGCTATTTCTCTTTTTCAGGCTCTTTCTTAGCATCAACTCTCTCTTTTTTCTTGTCTTTCACTGCCTTTGACTTTGCAGTCTCCCCCTTTTTGTTGCATTGGAATCAGAGCTTTGGAAGGCAGAAAGAGATTTATGAATAGCATCATCAATGAGGGTTTGTAGATTTGAGGGAATCCTCTCATCAATGGCTTTATGCACTATGTCAGTGATGATGGGAGTGATGAGAGGTAAGGAGTTTTGAAAGATAGCAACCATCTGCTCAGAGGGTTTTTGTCCCTGAGAGGTGGTGTCGAAAGCAGAGGCTGGTGGCTTAGTTATGTGTGTAGGCTCAGTGTTTGGTAAACCTTCAATTGAAGGTGCCATCTGTGGGGTTTGCGGGGTAGATGGTCTTTGATCCTGAGACATTTTGGCAAGCAGCTCTTTGAGTCTGCTCACCTCATTCTCTAGGATGGTATTGTGGACTAGAACATCGTAGAAAAAGCGCAGGTCATCATCAGTCTGTGCTGAATCACCTGACCTCCTGATTGAATTAGAATGTACATGCTCTGAGTGTAGATCAGTAGTAGCATGTGCCCTTGTTCTTGGTACTGGGGACTTCCTGCCTCAGGACTATGGCCTTCATTGTAGTTGCTCTGGTGAGTCTTATGGATGGTACCAACTTCATCCTGATCATTTCTGAAGCAGAGAAGTGGCACCTCACTAGAAGTTCGAATCTCCTTTTCTACACTTGGAGATTGAACATTGTAACCCTTGTTGTGTGGGGTATCAGAAGCACTTTGGTCCTCCCCCTCAATGGTTGAGGCTATCCCAGTTTGATTAGTATCTGGGAGGGGTGAGGAATGCAACTGATTAGCACTTTTGCACTATTATGGAGGACTTTGGGGGTGCTTGCAGTGGGAGATGGGTGAAAGCAATATGCACCCGGGAGAGTGGTGTGTTTCAATGGCAACCTCCTCAATGAGGAAGGTTCCAGATGGATAGGTGCCCCAAATGTGGTTTCTACGGCTCCTATTGAAGAGGAAGCCTAGCGTTTGAGTTGGGGGAGTACGTGTCTACCGGTGGGTTTATGGCCATAATATCCTGCGTTGTGTTGCAGGGGCATCCTCAGGGGACTCATCTCCCTGAGCAGCTTTGGGTTTCTTGTGTTTAGTTTGGTGGTTTAGGATCAGTGATCTATGTTTGATTGATTGAAGAGTATTGCAGCGGAATTCAAACAATGAATTAGTCGATTCACAAGAACAAAAATATTCAATGAAGAACAAAGACGGTTATAGAGAGAGAGAATATCTGCAAATATATTTCATTCAATATTCGCTTTCGTGGTAACAGAATGTCACAATTATGATTAGGTCGACACCTCTTATATAAGAGATGTGACGTCTGCTGATGTCACTTGATAGTGACATCTAATGATTTATTACACTGAAACACAACTACTGAAGATGTCAAAACAGCTGACATCTTCTTACAAAAAGTTCTAAGTGTTATCAGTTGTTATAACTATTGAAATATAAAACTACTGAAACTACAACGACTGAAGAACAAGCTCTTCAGTCGTTTTACAAAACTACTGAAACTAGAAGTATAAAACTACTGATATCACAACTACTGAAGAAGTACTCTTCAGCAGTTGTGACAAACTACTGAGCTTCAGTACTTGATCTTCAGACTTTGACCTTTAGATGTTTCATCAGCTGATGACTTCAATAGATATCATCAGCTGATGTCTTCAGTCTTTGTCTTCAGACTTTGTACATCAGTTGTTGATCTTCAGCACTTGTAAACTCTTCAGCTGTTGTACTTCAGTACTTTGGTCTTTCAGCTTCAGCACTTGTATTCTTCAGCTGTCAGCTTCAATACTTGTGTTCTTCAGCTGTTCAGCTTCAGTACTTGTGTTCTTCAGCTGTTGTACTTCAGCACTTTAGTTCTTCAGCTGTTGAAGTCTTCAGCACTTGATCTTCAGCTGTTGAAGTCTTCAGCACTTGTCAAACTGCTGATGAAGCTTCAACAGTTGTTATGATACCATGTGGGACTTAGAGGTTTTTTGATCTTGGCTCATTGGTTCTTTTGGTCCAACAAACTCCCCCTAAACCAATGCAGCCAAAACCTCTAAATTATTTATTATCCACTTATTGTTGGCAAAAGATTGGTCTTTTTCCTTCTTGATCAGTAGAGAAGATGACCCATGTAAGCTCCGGCCTGGGAAGAAATTTTAGATATTTGTTTGGCAGGGTATGAATGGGAACTCAGTTTTGGGGAATGGACACAGAGTTGTTATCCCATTCATGAGATTTACTTCCCCATAATGAGTCTGTATGACTCTCGAACATAGGCTTCTGGAGAACAACTTGTTCCTACTTGGAGAGTCTTCTACTCCACCTTCGAAGAAGAACTCTGGACCATAGTACTCTGATAAGTACTTCATGGTCCTGCCATTTTTCAGCTCCACTGTAGTTACCTCCCTATATACAAATTCATCAGGATGGTTGCCTTCAAGGAGTAACTGGAGCTCATTCTTCTTGATGTCTTCAAGCTTTTTATATAACAACCCCTTCTTAATCATCTTGTTTTCTAGTAAAGCTTGAGGGGTCATCTTTGCTTGGTGAGCTTTCTTGAATTCATCAATGATTTCCCAAGGTGAGACTACAATGGCCAACATGATGGTAGAATCTATTGTTTTTCTGACCTGGCCATTGTATCTGTGTGGAATAGTTCTTTTATGGATTCTAGAACTCACCCTGGGGTCTGGCCATACTCTCACTCTCTCCTTCTGATACTGAAAAGTGTGCCTGAGAGTGTACAGCCTTTGAGCATGCCCTTTCATGGCTTGAATAATGATGATGACTGAGGAAATTCCTTGTCAACCATCTTCAACAGTTGCTCATCGTGCTGTTTCTGCTGTTCTCTCATCTTCTATCTTGACTCTGACCATTTCCTTTGAGATTCAGGTGTGATCATGGGTTGACTTCGGGGTTTTGGTAGCTTTAGAACAGCAGAGAGAGTGCAGACTATCATCTTCATCCTCTCTTCTTCTTCTTCTTCCATCCTCAGCACCCTTCTCCTCCTTCTAGGTGCATCACTGGATGATGGTTGGGTTGGTGAAGGAATAGGTTTTGAAGAATGAGGATTTGGATTTTGGCTTAGAGATTGGTTGGGAGATTTGAGGGGTAGGCTGTGTTTGAGTGGGTGGAAGGGAAGGTTGATCCAGCATCTTTGTAGTAAGTTTCGCCTTGTAAGTTTAGCCATCTCCAACCTTTTACCAGCCCCAGCCTCATCAAGGGCTTCCACAATAATCCCCTTGTTGAATTGTTCAGACAGACAGATTCTGGTGGCTATAGCCGGAATACTGTCCCTGGTCCATGCGCGAATCTCCATTAAAGATCTTCCTAAATATTTTGCAATGAAGCGGATCATGATCCAATCTCTCTTTTTCAAGAGCATCATACCCAGCCCATGGGTTTGTATCTCTTGCACTTCAACCTTCTGATCTCACTATCCAGTGTGGCTGTATCAAACCCTTGCCTGAAGAGTTGTTCAATTATTTTATCCATGGATCGGCTGTGTGTAGTATCAGCTTCTTTTACCAGCTCCTCCAAGGATTTGTCTTCCGCAATATGATCATCAGCACTTTTCTTTCGCTTGTAAGTGAGCAGTGGTTGTTGTTCTTTCTCCTCCTCTTGGGCTTGCTTCTCTTCCTCTGTTCTTTTCCTCTTCTTTTCTTTCACTACAGTACTCTCCCCCTTTTTGGATGCATTGGTGGAAGGGGTTTGTACCGCAGAAAGTGTCTTTTGCACAGCAGCATCAATCAAGGGTTGTAAAGTAGAGGAAAGCCTCTCATCAATGGCTTTAGTTACAATATAAGTGATTATGGGTGTGATGAGAGGGAGGGAATCTTGAAGTACAGCACCTATTTGCTCAGGAGGGTTCTGTTCCTGAGAAATAGGGCCTGAAGCAGAGACAGGTGGCTGAGTTTGGAGTGGCTCAGTGTTTGGGGAACCTTCAATAGAAGGTGCCATCTGTGGGTTGGTGGAGGCAGATGGTCTTTCTCCTTGTGAGAGTTGGTCAAGTAGGTTTTGCAGCCTACTGACTTTCTCTTCAAGGATTGTGTTCTAGGCAAGAACATCGTAGAAAAAGCCCAGGTCATCATCACCCGAAGCTGAATCATCTGACCTCCTGCTTAGAGCAGGATTTACATGCACTGGGTGTAGACCAGTTTTTGCATGTGCCCCTTGTGCTTGGTACCGGGGACTTCCAGCCTCAGGACAATGTCCATCATCAGCTGTTGCCTCTAGTGAGGTCTTAGCAATGTTACCAGCCTCATTCTGATCATGTGCTGATTCAGAAGAGGTGGCAGCCTCACTAGATATTCTAAGCTCTTATCTACACCAGGAGATAGAAGTGGTAAACCCATGTGCTGTGGGTTCTCAAGTGCACTGTGTTCCTCCCCCTCAATTGTAGAGGTGTTCCCAGTAGTAAGTGGTTTCTGGGGAGGGGTGAGAGTGCAGTTGAGTCAGCACTTGTGCAACTATTAAAGTTGGGCTGTGAGGGGCGGTTGTATGGGGTGAAAGGATAGAAGCAGTGTGCACCTGGGGAGGTTGGTGCTCTTCAATGGCAATCCCCTCAAGTGAGGAAGATCCCAGATATGTAGGTACCCCTTGTGTTGTTGCTGCAGGCTCCTGTTGAGAGGAAGCCTGAGCGGCTATGGCTGGAAGAGTCATTGTATCCACTAGGGGGTTTGGACTAGTGGATATATCCTGGCGTTTGTGTTGCGGGGCATCCTCAGGGGACTCAATTCCCTGAGTAGCCGTTTTGGTTTTCTTTTGGTGGGTTTGGTGGGGACTTTTGATTTGGAGGTGGTGGCTGTGGTTCCCCTGCGTGGGTTTGCGCAGCTTGGCAGCCAATTTGAGTGTCTGGTCAGAGTTGTGCCGGGAGTATACTTCCGGCAGAACAGCAGTAGCATGGACTCCCATGCCACACAAGTCCCTCAGCATTAAGCTGTTTGTATGATGGCCATTATGAACCGTGGATATAGTATCCAACGGTTAACAGTTAGTTTTTGAGCCAATCCTTGAGCTCCGAAATATTATTTCTGAAAAGTTTAACGATTGTTGCTCAAGAATAGAATACATTACCTTCTGCCACTTTGACGACATTTGATCCCAAGACCACGTCTTAGGAGCCAAACATACATTCACCATGTGAAAAATTAGGCGTTCGGCGTCATGGAAGTGTTTCTTCATGATAGTGGAGGCACTGAGATTGCCTTGATATCCATGTTGGGCAAAGGATAGATCTATGGTGCCCTTGGGATATCCCGCAGGAGAAATAGCATCATCCAGAGAAAGATTTTGGCGGATTATTGTAGGAGTGATGACCACTTCTTGTTGTGACAACCGACTGGACAGATGGTGTTGTTCTCCCCAATGGTAATAGTAAGTTCATCCAAAACTGTTGGAGAGATTCGGCATGGAGAATGGGATTCAAAAGAAATGCCGTTTGTATTGGGACTGAACCATAAGATCGATAGCAGGATCGAACTTAGCCCAGACAGGCGATTTAGTGAGATAGGCAACACAGTTGTGTCGCTGTTTAATTTGCATGGACGCCATTGAGAAGAGAGAAGTTTTGGAGAGGACGTTAGGTTTGAAGAAGATGAAGCATTGAAGGATTAGGTCAGGGATATTTATAGGGTACGGGTAAGAAAACGACTAAAGGATGTGGTGTTAGTCATCAGTAGTTTTAAACGACTGTTGACATGGTATTATCCTTTCAGACGTTGAACAGCTGAAGTCGTGGTGTTAGGCATCAGAAGTTAGAAAACTACTGAAGACCGTGGTTTTGACTTCAGATGATTGAAACAACTAAGGACTTGGTGTTTGTCATCAGTAGTTGTGAAACTACTGAAGACAGTGGTTTTGTCATCAGCTGTTGTAAACAACTAAAGACTTGGTATTAGTCATCAGTAGTTATAAAACTACTGAAGACATGGTTTTGCTTCAGTTACTTAGAATGAAACAGCAGTTGTTGAAACAACTGAAGAGAAAGTTCTCTTCAGTAGTTGTCATCAATTCATAGCCTTTCAGCTGTTTCATGCTGTCCTCAACACTTACTCATCAGACTTTGCATTGGATTTTTAGGTGTTTCATAGGACATCAGTACTTATCTGTTTATACTGATTTCAGTAGTTGTAACTATATCAGTAGTTTTAACTACATCAGTAGTTTGGAACAGATAAAGTACTTCAGTACTTGTGAGGCATTTAGCCATCAGTAGTTATAAAAACTATGAAGAGAAAAAGGACTCATCAGTACTTATATGTGACATGGGTACCAATGATCATCAGTAATTACTACTGAAATCAGCAGTAGTTGTCACTTATTCTAGCTGCAGCATACCAAGCCTTAACACAAGGTTTGGAAAGTAGAACTATCCAAAGGCTTAGTAAAAATATCTGCAAGCTCATCAGCACTAGGCACAAACTTAGGATCAATCAGACCTTTTTCAAAACAATCCCGAATAAAATGATGTCTGATCTCTATATGTTTGGTCCTAGAGTGCTGGACTGGATTTTTGCAAGCTCATCAGCACTAGGCACAAACTTAGGATCAATTAGTCTCTGTAATGACATAATCCAGAAGTTGGTTCTGAAGCCAGAGTACCTGAGAGGTGCAACTTGCAACAACAATGTACTCGGCCTCAGCAGTTGATGTAGCAACAGATTGTTGTTTCTTACTCTGCCAAGAAATCAAACAGTTGCCCAGGAATTGACAACCACCAGAAGTTGACTTTCTAGTTAACTTGCACCCTGCATAGTCACTATCTGAAAAGCAACTAATTTGCAAGAGTGTCCAGTGGAATACCATAAACCCAGAGATTGTGTACCTTGCAAATATCTAAAGATTCTCTTGACTGCAATCAAATGAGACTCTTTAGGAGCAGCCTGAAATCTAGCACAAACAGATGTAGCAAACATAATATCTAGTCTAGAAGCTATTAGATACATCAAGGACCCAATCATACATCTGTAAAGCGTTTCATCAACAGCTTTACCTTTCTGATCAGCATCCAGTTGTGTGGTGTTGCACATGGGAGTAGAACAGGGCTTACAGTTTTGTAAATCAAACTTATTCAAAGATCTTTTGTATATTTTGACTGATGAATAAAGGGCCATCAGCCTTTTGTTGATTTGCAAGCCTAGAAAGAACTGTAATTCTCCCATGCACTCATTTCAACCTCTTTTTTATTAATGTTGTAAAATCATCACACAACTGGGGATCAGAGGATGCAAAAATAATATCATCAACATAAATTTGAACAAGTAGCTTATGCTGATCCACCTTCTTAATAAACAAAGTTTTATCAATGGAGCCTCTAGTGAATTATTCTTAAGAAGAAAAGTAGAGAGTGTCTCATACCAGGCTCTAGGAGCTTGTTTCAACCCATAAAGAGCCTTATCAAGTTTGTATACCCATTCAGGATGTTTATTATCCTCAAAGCCTGGTGGTTGACACACATAAACTTCTTCCTTTATTTTACCATAAAAAATGCACTTTTAACATCCATTTGAAAAACTTTAAGATTGTGGAATGCAGCATATGCTAAGAACAATCTGGTTGCCTCTAGTCTGGCTACAGGGGCAAAGGTTTCATCATAATCAATACCTTCTTCTTGTGAAAACCCCTGTACAACCAGTCTAGCCTTGTTCTTAACAATAATCCCATTTTCATCGGTTTTATTCCTAAACACCCATTTAGTGCCTATTGCACACTTACCTGGGGGAAGAGGAACAAGTTCCCACACTTGCTGTTTCTTGAACTGAAGTAGCTCAAGCTGCATAGCTTCAACCCATCCATTGTCTCTCAAAGCAACATGGTAGTTCTTTGGCTCTAGCTGACTGATGAAGAGAGCATAGAAGCAGAAGTTAGACAATTGACTTCTGGTTGAAACACCAGCATTGATATCACCAATAATTTGAGACATGGGTGATTCTTCGTTCTTGATAAACAATGAGAACTGTGCAAGTGTTTGTAGAACCTTCAGCAGTAGCAGATGTTGATGTAGACTCTTGAAACCAAGAATTAATGGTAACTCAAAAGATGTAGAGGAAACAGAGATCTCATCAGCATTTGTTTGGATGAACTGCTGAAGCTACAGGAACATCAAGTTTAGCAGACACAGGCAGTTGGTCACTAAACTTGAATAGGTGAGTATTGATATTATCATCATCATCATCAATACCACCAGGTGGAAGACATGCTGCAGAAGATGATTGAGCCACAGGATCTGCAACAGCTGGAGGTTGATAAGGAACATATTGCAGTATGTCCAAATCAAACAACTCCACAGGGTTTTGTGGAATCTTGTCCAAAGGAGATTCATTAAACTTCACATGCAGAGTCTCTTCAACTATCTTTGTTCTGCAGTTGAAGACTCTGTATGCCTTGCAACTAGATGAATACCCAGTCCATCACCTTAGGATCAAATTTATGGAGTTGATCCTTTGTGTGAGAATAAAACATGGACATCCAAATGCTTTGAAAAATGAAATCAGAGGAGCCAAATGATGGAGAACTTCATATGGAGTCTTCATCAACCTCTGATTTACTAGAACTCTATTATGCACATAGCAAGCTGTGTTGACAGCTTCAGCCCAAAGGTCAGTGGCAAACCAAAGTCAGCCAGCATGGACCTTGCAGCTTCAATGAGGTCCTGTTCTTCTCTCCACTACTCCATTTTGTTCTGGAGTCCTTGGGATGCTAACTGCCTTTTGATTCCCTTTGAGAGATAGAATTCATCAAGTGTATGATTCCTGAATTCAGTCCATTATCACTCCTGATACACTTGACTGGAAGGGAATACTGCTTCTCAATATACAACACAAAGTTAATAACCTTCTGAGCAACCTCATCCTTTGAATGTACAAAGAAAGTCCATACAAATCTAGGTAATCATCCACATTACCAGACAGTATTTCTTCTTTGCCATGCTCATCACTCCTCAGGACCAAATAGATCCATATGCAGTAATTGCAAGCAGGCAGTGGACTTAGGCTCTTCAATAGGAGGGAATGAGACTTTGTGCTGTTTTCCTTTTACACAAGCAGTGCAGGTTTCATCACAGTGGAACTCCTTTATGGTAAGCCTCTGACTAAACTCTTGTGGATAAGCTGATTCATGTTTTTGAAATTAACATGACCCAGCCTTTGTGCCACAGTTTAGATTCTTGAGAAGAGGCTTTGGAAAATAGGCAAGGATTGCCTTTGAGATCTATTTTCTTGGAAAGATCTAAGGCATACACTCTTCCTGTCCTGTTGGCTCTCTGGAGAGTGTGATCATCCAACACCTTGTCAATCAAGTGCAAAACTTTGGATGATAGAATCCTACAGTTTTGACTGGTGAAAGAGCAACATGGCCTTTATCACACATTTGACTGACACTCAAGAGATTGTACTTGAGATTTCCACATGATTAACATCATCAAATTTGATTTCTCCATTGGAGACAAAGCCCTTACCAATGATGTAACCCCTAGCATCATTGCCAAAAGAAACAAATCCTTCTTTCCTTGAGAGTAGTCATGAAGAAGAGAGCTGTTCCCAGTCATGTGCATAGATCCCCCACTGTCTACATACCAGATGCTACTTTGGCATGTTGGAGAACCCTGCAAAAATAACAATCAGTTAGTTTTAGAGACCCAAACCTTTTTGGTTTTGGGCCTGGTCTCATCAATAGATGGTAAACTAACAGGTTTATTTGAAACAACAGCCTGAGAGGAAGAAGATGGTGAAGAAGAGGAATCCTTTGGCTTGGATCTCCTTTTCTGTGGTTTCAACATAGGAGCATCTAGTTGGTTAACTCTACCCAACAGATGTTGAACCATCATACCAGCTGTGTCTGATTTTGTGATAAAGCTTTCAGCTCATCAGACACATTGCCAGTGGAGTTTGATAAGTTCCTTTGTTGCACCTTCTTCTTCTGAGCACTCTCAGCTGTCACCTGTTTAACCCCTTCCTTTTGGATTTCTTTGAGGACTTAAGGGTTACAGGATTTGATGTTGCTGATACAAATGTGGTCTCAAACTCAGTTTTCATTTTTACCATTTTCTCTTTAATTTCTTCTTTTTGTTTGAGTTTGGAACCTCTTTGTACCAGCAATCATCTGTAAGATGATTGAACAAACCACATACTTCACATGGTTTCTTCTTCATCTTAGGTTGATCATCAACTAAAGAGGGTGAAGCAACTGAAGACTTGCTCTTCGATGCTTTGGAAGCATTGTTTGCTTTCTTGACTGCCTCTTTAGTAGTCTTCAAACTCTTTCTACTGACAGTTTTCTTCTCTTCAGTACTGACAGCAGTTGGAGTTTGAACTTCAGGTGTTAAATCCTGCTCTCTAGTCCTTTCAGAACTTTCAGAATTAACTCCTGAGTTGATCAACTCATTGATCATGTGAGTGTTAGCATTTGAACCATCAACATCAGCTGATAGGTTCAGAGAGGGCTTGATGCTGACTGCTACTTCTGATTGTGCTGTATCAGAAAGTAGATCACATGATGAGATGGATTGGTTATCACTCTCACCATCAGATTCTACTTCTGCTCTTGGAGTAAAATCTGTAGGTGGAGCAGTGTGATTGTAACCAATGCCAAACTTCACATTGGAAGCAGATTGCTTACTAAGAAGCATTTCAAAACCTTTGCATGATTGTACCCATCTATCACACTCTACCTGGGTAACTGCAAGGGTTTCTTTGAGATCTTTATACTTCTCTAGAAGTATCTCTTCCCTAGCCTTATCATCAGTATTTGGCATTTCAGTTGTAAATCTCATCATTTTTATCATTAAGCACAGACTCAAATTCAGCTGTGTTTTTGGAAATTATTTGTTCTAGCTCAATGTTCTTGTTGATTAAAGCTACATTTGCTTCTCTAATAGATGCAAATGCTGCTATGCATGTGTCAGAACATAATTTGCTTTTGCCTCAGAGGATACCTGTGATACCTTGGTGTAGAGGCATTAGAGGATGAAGTATCAGCAGAATCCAAAGCCATAAGAGCTAGATTTCCAATGGACTGTCACCATCGTGTTGACCAGCACCTGAGTTGCATGAGTTGTCTGACCAGACATGTCATCTGGTAAACTGCTCCAGTCAACAACTCCTGGGGTGAAGAAGCTGTGTTGTTGAGGTTGACTTTGTTGATGAGATTGGGAAGGCTGTGGTTAGGCAATGCTTGTGGTGTTGTGCAATTGGAGCTTGAACAAAATTTGGTTGAGGCACATAATAGCAGGATAAGGATATGACATTTGACCTGGGTAACAAAGTATGCAGGAGATCTAGGATGTGAATAATGACCAGACCAGCAGGATGTTGCCTCTGTTTTGTGGACTAGTATAGGAAAAGTCACAAAGGGTGCAGAAGAGTTAGATCCAGTTGATCTACACTCTCTTGCAAAGTGTCCTAGCCTTGGCATTTGTGACACCTCAATTACTCTTGTCAAAACCAACTTTGGTTTTGCCAGAGAGTCCAGGAAATTTCCTGCCAGTTCTCTTGTAGAACTTCTGAGATCTGATATAATCAGTGCCATTTGGCTCACAATATCCATCTCCTCTAGATCATCATCAGCAATTCCTTTCAGATCATCCATGATGAAGCATAAATTGTCACTATTATTGCCAGAATGACTCTCAATACCAACAAATGCATGATCAGAACTATTTGAAGAGAAATCTATATGCTCATCATAATTGCTTGCAGATGCAGCATATTCTGACTCATGACCAACCAAGGCAGTGTTGCCTGGTACAAAGTCATCAGTGAGCTTTCCTGATGAGGACAGTTTCCTCTTCTGCTCTATCTCTCTTTCAAATGTAAGCAGTTTCCCATGAAGTTGGTGAGAGATAGGCCTTCTAGATTTGCACTGGAGCGTAGGACAATAGTGTATGTGTCCCATCTCTCAGGCAGTGATCTGAGGAATCTGTTGTTCATCTGGCTATTGGTGTATTCCTGTTTCACCATTTTCAGCTCAGATATCAAGCAGGAAAAGCGCTCAAACTGTTGAGTCAGTGTCTCACCCTTTCTATGAGAGAATGTCTCATATTGTTGGGCAAGGATCTCTCTATTGTTTGCTTAGACCTCATCAGTGCCACCGAATTGTTCCTTTAGGGCATTCCAAATATCATGAGCAGTTTCATGATGCATAAGCCCTGAATAGATTTCATTAGGCAGTGCCATGGCCAGAATTCCATGGGCTTTAGCATCAATCTCAAATAGTTTCCGATCTTCATCAGAGTATTGTTCCTTCTTCTTCGGAACCATTTGATTGGTTTCCGGATTGTTCACCATAGGCTTATGTGGTCCATGTACCACAGATGTCCAACAACCTGAACTGTTAACAGATAGGTGATAAGCATTCTACGTTGCCATATGTTATACTCGGTCCTAACCAGCATCGGAGGCTTGGTTGAGGAACCGTATTGTGAGGGTCATTAGAAGGAGTCGTCATCTCGATTCAATCAAATTCAGTTAAGCTAAAATAGATTTAGAACAAAAACGCAACAAACCAATTGAACCAGAAGATCTCAAAATGAACGAAAGCGGCAGAGATTCAATAATCTATAACCAGTTCTTGCAAATACGCTAATTCAATCAAACACATATATCAATTAGCAGTTTCAATGATCAATTGTTAGATCGATCAATGATTAACCTAGCTTTGATACCACTTGTTAGGATCAGTGATCTATGTTTGATTGATTGAAGAGTATTGCAGCGGAATTCAAACAATGAATTAGTCGATTCACAAGAACAAAACAATATTTAATGAAGAACAAAGACGGTTATAGAGAGAGAGAATATCTGCAAATATATTTCATTCAATATTCGCTTTCGTGGTAACAGAATGTCACAATTATGATTAGGTCGACACCTCTTATATAGAGATGTGACGTCTGCTGATGTCACTTGATAGTGACATCTAACAGATTTATTGCAACTGAACACAAACTACTGAAGATGTCAAAACAGCTGACATCTTCTTACAAAAAGTTCTAAGTGTTATCAGTTGTTATAACTACTGAAATATAAAACTACTGAAACTACAACGACTGAAGAACAAGCTCTTCAGTCGTTTTACAAAACTACTGAAACTAGAAATATAAAACTACTGATATCACAACTACTGAAGAAGTACTCTTCATCAGTTGTGACAAACTACTGAGGCTTCAGTACTTGATCTTCAGACTTTGACCTTCAGATGTTCATCAGCTGATGACTTCAGTAGATATCATCAGCTGATGTCTTCAGTCTTTGTCTTCAGACTTTGTACATCAGTTGTTGATCTTCAGCACTTGTAAACTCTTCAGCTGTTGTACTTCAGTACTTTGGTCTTTCAGCTTCAGCACTTGTATTCTTCAGCTGTTGTTGATATGTTTTGGGTTTCTTGTGTTTAGGGTGGTGGGGACTTTGTGGTTTTGGAGGTGTGGTGTGGGTTCAGCTGCGGGGTTTCGCAGTTGGCAGCCTATTTGAGTGATTGGTCTGAGTTGTGCCTGGAGTATACTTTAGGCAATACAGCCATGGCAGGGACTCCCAAGGCCAACAAGTCCCTCAGCTTTCAGCTGGTTCTCTATTATGGCCAGTATGAACCGTGGATTAATATCCATCGGTTAGCAATAGGTTGAGACAATCCTTAGTTCAAGAAATAATATTTCAAAAAATTTAAGTTTTGTTGCTCAAGGATAGGGAAGAAACCTGCTGCCACCTGGTTGACATTGATCCCAAGACAAAGTCTTATGGGCTAGGCAAACATTCACCATATGAAAGATAAGGCGTTCTGCGTCATGGAAATGCCTCTTTAGGATGGTAGAAGCGCTGAGGTTACCCTGATATCCATGTTGGGCAAAGGATAGATCAGTGATGCCCTTTGAATATCCAGCGGGGAAGGTGACATCATCCAGTTGTAGGGTTTGGCGAAGGATTGCCGGAGTGATGACCACCTTATGGCAGTTGACGAACGACTGGAGAGACTCGGTGTCATTCTCCCCAGTGGTAAGGGTGACGTTCGTCCAGAACTGTTTTAGGGATTCGACATAAATGGTAGGATTGATAAGGAAGGCCGTGTTGTATGGAGAATGGACCATTAGATCAATAGCAGTATCAAACTTCGTCCAGAAAGGTGATTTGGTAGGTAGGCAACTAGTTGTGTCGTGGTTTAAGCTGCATGTTCGCCATTAATGTGAGAGAAGGTTCTGAGTTTTTGAACGTTAGGTTTGAGATGATGAGCTCTGTAAGATTAGGTATTTATACGGTAAGGGTATAAAGCAACTGAAGGGTTTGGTGTTAATCATCAGTAATTTTAAATGACTGATGACGTGGTATAACCTTCAGAGGTTGAAACAACTGAAGTCTTGGTTTTAGGCATCAGTAGTTATAAAACTACTGAAAAACCATGGTTTTGACTTTAGATGTTGGAAACAATGAGGACTTGGTGTTAGTAATCAGTAGTTGTGAACTACTAAGACATGGTTTTGTCATCAGTTGTTGTAAACGACTGAAGACTTGGTATAGTCATCAGTAGTTGTGAAACTACTGAAGACATCGTTTTGCTTCAGTTGTTAAGATGAAACAGCAGTTTTAGAAACAACTGAAGCGAAAAATTCCATCAGTAGTTTTCGTCAAATCTTAGCTTTTCAGTTGTTTCATACTGTCCTCAACAATTACTCATCAGTCTTTTTGTCTGTTTCTGTGTTTCATAGGACAACAGTACTTATCTGTTTTTACTAACAACAGTAGTTAACTACATCAGTAGTTGTAACAGAATCAGTACTTATTTGTGACATTTACTAACGATCATCAGTACTTGTTTACTGAGATCATCAGTAGTTGTCACTTATTCTAGCTGCAGCTACCAAGCCTAACACAAGGTTTGGAAAGTTGAACTATCCAAGGCTTAGTAAAAATGTATGCAAGCTCATCAGCACTAGGCACAAACTTTGGATCAATCAGACCTTTTTTTAAAAACAATCCCTAATAAAATGGTGTCTGATCTGTATATGTTTGGTCCTAGAGTGCTGGACAGGATTCTTGACAATGCAAAGAGCTGAAGCACTATCCATTAATAATGGAGTCTTAGTCTCTGTAATGCCATAATCCAAAAGTTGGTTCTGAAGCCAGAGTACCTGAGAAGTACAGCTTGCAGCAGCAATGTACTCTACTTCAGCAGTGGATGTAGCAATAGATATTTGTTTCTTACTCTGCCAAGAAATCAAACAGTTGCCTAGGAATTTACATCCACCAAAAGTTGACTTTCTGGTTAACTTACACCCTGCATAGTCACTGTCAGAAAAAGCAACTAATTTGCAAGAGTGTCCAGTGGAATACCATAAACCTAGAGATTGTGTACCTTGCAGATATCTAAAGATCCTCTTGACTGCAATCAAATGAGACTCTTTAGGAGCAGCCTGAAATCTAGCACAAACACAAGTTGCAAACATGATATCTGGTCTAGAAGCTGTTAAGTACATCAAGGACCCAATCATACATCTGTAAGTGTTTCATCAACAGCTTTACCTTTCTGATCAGCATCCAGTTGTGTGGTGTTGCACATGGGAGTAGAACAGGGCGTACAATTTTGTAAATCAAACTTATGCAAAAAATCTTTTGTATATTTTGACTGATGAATAAAGGTTCATTCAGCCTTTTGTTTGATTTGCAAGCCTAGAAAGAACTGTAATTCTCCCATTGCACTCATTTCAAACTTTTGTCTTATTAAACATGTAAAATCATCACACAACTGGGGATCAGAGGATGCAAAAGTAATATCATCAACGTAAATTTGAACAAGTAGCTTATGTGATCCACCTTCTTTCTTAATAAACAAAGTTTTATCTATGGAGCCTCTAGTGAAATTATTTTTAAGAAGAAAATTGGAAAGTGTTTCATACTAGGCTCTAGGAGCTTGCTTCAACCCATAAAGAGCCTTATCAAGTTTATACACCCAATCAGGATGTTTATTATCCTCAAAACCTGGTGGTTGACACCATAAACCTCTTCTTTTATTTTACCATATAAAAATGCACTTTTGACATCCACTTGAAAAACTTTAAGATTGTGGAATGCAGCATAGGCTAACAACAATCTAATTGCCTCTAGTCTGGCTGCAGGGGCAAAGGTTTCATCATAATCAATACCTTCTTCTTGAGAAAACCCTTGTACAACCAGTCTAGCCTTGTTCTTGACAATAAGCCCATTTTCATCAGTTTTATTCCTAAACACCCATTTAGTGCCTATTGCACACTTACCTGGGGGTAGAGGAACCAGTTCCCACACTTGCTGCTTTTTGAACTGAAGTAGCTCAAGCTGCATGGCTTCAACCCATCCATTGTCTCTCAAAGCAACATGATAGTTCTTTGGCTCTAGCTAACTAATAAAGAGAGCATAGAAGCAGAAGTTAGACAATTAACTTCTGGTTGAGACACCAGCATTGATCACCAATGATTTGAGACATGGGGTGATTCTTCAGCTCTTGGTACACTATGAGATCAGTGCAAGTGTTTGTAGCAGGCTCAGCAGCAGCAGATGTTGATCCAGATTCTTGAAATCAAGTATTAGATGGAAAGTCAAATGATGTAGAGGAATTAGAAATCTCATCAACATTTGTTGTGGATGGAGCTACTGAAGCTACAGGAACATCAAGTTTAGTAGACACAGGCAGTTGGTCACTAAACTTGAAAAGGTGAGTACTGATATCATCATCATCTTCAGTACCACAAGGTGGAAGACATGTGCAGAAGATGATTATCCACATGATCTGCAACAGCTGGAGGTTGATAAGGAACATATTGTAGTATGTCCAAATCAAATAACTCCACAGGGTTTTGTGGAATCTTGTTATTTGGAGATTCATTAAACTTCACATGCAGAGTCTCTTCAACTATCTTTGTTCTGCAGTTGAAGACTTTGTATGCCTTGCAAGTAGATGAATAACCAACAAAATACCTTGCATCCACCTTAGGATCAAATTTGTGGAGTTGATCCTTTGTGTTGAGAATGAAACAAGGACACCCAAAGGCTTTGAAAAATGAAATCAAAGGAGCCAAATGATGTAGAACTTCATATGGAGTCTTCATCAGCCTCTGATTTACTAACACTCTATTTTGCACATAGCAAGCTGTATTGACAGCTTCAGCCCAAAAGGTCAATGGCAAACCAGAGTCAGCCAACATAGACCTTGCAGCTTCAATTAAGGTCCTGTTCTTTCTCTCCACTACTCCATTTTGTTCTGGAGTCCTTGGGATGCTAAACTGCCTCTTGATTCCCTTTGAGAGATAAAAATCATCAAGTGTATGGTTTATGAATTCTGTTCCATTGTCACTCCTTATACACTTGACTGATAGGAAATTGCTTCTCAACATACAACACAAAGTTTATAATCTTCTGAGCAACCTCATCCTTTGAATGCAGAAAGAAAGTCCATACAAATCTGGAGTAATCATCCACAATTACCAGACAGTATTTCTTCTTTGCCATGCTCATCACTCTCACAGGACCAAATAGATCCATGTGCAGTAACTGCAAGCAGGTAGTGGACTTAGGTTCGTCAATAGGAGGGAATGAGACTTTGTGTTGTTTTCCTTTTAAACAAGCAGTGCAGGTTTCATCACAGTGGAACTCCTTTATTGGTAGACCTCTCACTAAACTATTGGGATCAGTTGATTCATGTTTTGAGATTAACATGACCCAGCCATCTATGCCACAGTTTAGATTCCTGAGGAGAGGCTTTGGAGAACAGGCATGGATGACCCTTCAAATCAATCTTCTTTGACAAATCCAAGGCATATACTCTTCCAATCCTGTTGGCCTTCAGGAGAGTATGTTCATCCATACCTTGTCAATCAGCCTCAGAACTTGGGAAGACAGAATCCTGCAGTTTTGGCTTGTGAAAAGTGCAACATGCCCTTTATCAAACATCTGACTGACACTCAGCAGATTATACTTGAGATTCTCCACATGGTTAACATCATCAAACCGGATTTGTCCATTAGACACAAATCCTTTCCCAATGATGTAACCCTTGGCATCATTTCCAAATGAAACAAATCCCTTCTTTCCTTGAGAGTAGTCATTAAGAAGAGAACTGCTCCCAGTCATATGCCTAGATCCTCCACTGTCCACATACCAGATGCTCCTTTGGCATGCTGAAGAACCCTGCATTCATCAAAAGTAACTAGTTATGTTTAGAGACCCAAACCTTTTTGGTTTTGGGTCTTTTTCATCAACAGATGTAACCATAACTTGTTTCTTATGATTAACAGCTGATGAAGAAGGAGACGGTACTGAAATGGATCCTTGGATTTGGGCTTGGAATGCCTTTTCAGTGGTTTGATCACAGGTGCATGTAGTTGGTTAACTCTCCCCAACAAATGTTGAACCATCATAACAAGTTGTGTCTAATTTGTAGCCAAAGCTTTCAGCTCTTGTGACATATCAGTACTTGTGTTTGATGAGTTCCTGACCCACCATTTCCTCCTTAAAATTCACAGACTTAGTCTGATGTTTATCATTAGGAGCACTATCAGCTGTTTTGTGATGAACCTATCCTTCTTTTTGGATTTTGTTGAAGTCTTGGGTTATCACAATGGGATGATTGTGGTACAAACTTGGTCTCAAACTCAGTTTCATTTAATCATGTGGATTTTAATGAGCTTATCTCTGTTGAATTGGAACCCTTTTTGTAACAAGAAAGATGATTGAATTTACCACATATTTCACATGGCTTATTCTTCATCTTGGATTGATCAACTACTGATGTGGAAACTAGTGAAGGTGTGCTCTTCAGTACTTTCCTCCTTCAGTACTTTTGTTTAGTACTGAAGGATCTGTAACAACTGAAGACTTGTTCTTCAGCTCTTCTTTATCAGCAGTTGTTAATCCTTTTATTTCAGCTGATTGAAATGCTTTTCAGTTGTTGTAACTTGCCCTTCAGTACTTGAAGTACTTTGGGGACAACATCTGAAGTACTCAGCTTCATTGCTTATCAGTAGTTAACCCATCAGCCAATTGATTTGCTGAGGTATCAACACTGATTTCATCTTGTGATTTTGGGAGATCACTTGAGGATGATGCACATGATGATGTGGTTTGGAAATTGCTTTCACCTTCAGATTTTACTATTGGTTTTGGAGTAAAATCTGTTGGTGGTGCAATGTGGTTGTAACCAATTCCAAACTTCACATTCGAAGCTGATTGCTTGCTGAGCAGCATTTCAAATCCTTGTAGGATGACACCCAGCGGTTACACTCAACTTGGGTAACTGCAAGTTTTTCTTTGAGTTCTCTATGGTCCTCAAGAATGACCTCTAGCTTAGCCTTTTCATCATTTAATTGGCATTTAAGCTTAGAAATCTCATCATCTTCATCCTTAATAACAGACTCATATTCAGCTTTTCTTTTGGAAAGGTTTTGCCCAAGTTCTAAATTTTGATTTATTAAAGCTACATTTGCCTCTCTAATAGAGATAAATGCATCTATGCAAGATTCAGAACAAAGCTTGGCCTAAACCTCAAGGATACTTGGGTTACCTGTGAAGAAGATGCATTGGAGCATGAACTCTCAGTAGATTCCAAGGTCATGAGAGCAAGATTTCCAAAAGGATGTTCACCACCATGTTGACCATCA
The DNA here is from genome assembly GCA_025506515.1 of Flaveria trinervia. Taxonomy (NCBI): domain Eukaryota; kingdom Viridiplantae; phylum Streptophyta; class Magnoliopsida; order Asterales; family Asteraceae; genus Flaveria; species Flaveria trinervia. Next base: position 43,729,009 of record CM046450.1, read on the forward strand.
CCAGCAAATAATTGCTCATTACCAGAGAGATCATCTGGTAAACTGCTCCAGTCAACAACACCAGGGGTGAAGAAGCTATGATGAGGTTGTGATTGAGATGATTGAGATGGTAGAGGCTCAGGTAAGGCTTAAGGTTGTTGTGCTATAGGAACTTGAACTTGATTTGGCTGTGGCATGTAATAGCAGGGATATGGATATTGCATTGGACCCTGAGGGACAAAATATGCAGGAGATATAGGTTGTGAATGATGACCAGAACTAGCAGGATGTTGCCCTCTATTTTGTTGACTATTACTTGGAAAGGTCACAAAGGGTGCAGAGGAGTTAAATCTAGATGATCTACACTCTCTTGCAAAGTGCCCAAGCCTGTGGCATTTGTGACACCTCAACTTACTCTTGTCAAAACCAACTTTGGTTTTGCCAGAGAGTCCAGGGAATTTCCTACCAGTTCTCTTGTAGAATTTTTTAGATCTGATATTAACCAAGGCCATTTGTCTTAGAATATCCATCTCTTCTAAGTCATCATCAGCAATACCCTTCAGATCATCCATGATGAAGCACAAGTTGTCACTATTACAGCTAGACTGACTATCAACACCAACAGATGCATGATTAGGACTGTTTGAAGAGAAATCTATATGCTCATCATAATTACTGTCAGATGCAGCATATTCTGACTCATGACCAACCAAGGTAGTGTTCCCTGGTACAAAGTCATCAGTGAGCTTTCCTAATGATGCCAGTTTTCTTTTCTGCTCTATCTCTCTTTCAAATGTAAGCAGTTTCCCATGGAGTTGGGTGAGAGATAGGCTATCTAGATTTGCACTGGAGCATAGGACAATGGTGTATGTGTCCCATCTCTCAGGCAGTGATATGAGGAATCTATTGTTCATCTGGCTATTTGTGTATTCATGTTTGACCATTTTCAGCTCAGAGATCAAACATGAAAAACGCTCAAACTGTTGAGTCAGTGTCTCACCCTTCCTATGAGAGAATGTCTCATATTGTTGGGCAAGGATTTCTCTGTTGTTTGCTAAGACCTCATCAGTTCCACTAAACTGTTCCTTCAATGCATTCCAGAGGTCATGAGCAGTTTCATGATGCATAAGCCCTGAATATATTTCATTAGGCAGAGCCATTGCCAGAATACCATGCGCTTTAGCATCAATCTCAAATTTCCGATCCTCATCTGAGCATTGTTCCTTCTTCTTTGGAACCATTTGATTGGTTTCCGGATTGTTCACCATAGGCTTGTGTGGACCATGTACCACAGAAGTCCAACAACCTGAACTGTTAACAGACAGGTGATGAAGCATTCTTCGTTGCCATATGTTATACTCAGTCCTAACCAGCATCGGAGGCTTGGTTGAGGAACCGGTATTGTGAGGGTCATTAGAAGGAGTAGTCATTCTCAGATTCAACCAAATTCAGTTAAGTTTTAACAGATTTAGAACAAAACACAACAAACCAAATTGAACCAAGAGAAAACTAAATGCAAATAACAAAAGCAGTAGAGATTCAATTCTATAACCAATTCTTGCAAATATGCTAATTCAATCAAACATAGATATCGAATAGCAGTTTCAATGATCAATTGTTAGATCGATCAATGATTAACCCGCTCTGATACCATTTGTTAGGATCAGTGATCTAAGTTTGATTGATTAGAGAGTATCGCAGCGGAATTCGAACCATGAATTAGACAATTCACAAGAACACAATTGATATTCAATGTAAGAGTAAACGGTTATAGAGAGAGAGAAATCTGCAAATAGAATATTTCATTCATATGCTTTTGTGGTGGCAAAATGTCACCCGTACAATTAGGTCAACATCTATTATATAGGAGATGTGACTTCTGCTGATGTCACTTGATAGTGACATCTAACAGATTATTCAAACTACAGAAAGTTAACATAACTACTGAAGATGTCAAACAGCTGACATCTTCTTACAAAAATACCAAGTGTTAACTATCACTACAACTACTGAAAAGAAACTACTGAAACAACAATGACTGAAGAACATGCTCTTCAGTCGTTTTACAAGTACTGAAATAAATAATAAAACTACTGAACGGAAACCATCACAACAACTGAAGAATGCTTCTTTAGCTGTTGTGACAAACTCTGAAGGCTTCAGTACTTGGACTTCTTGAACTTCAGTTGTTGTCATCAGCTGATGTCTTCAGTTGATGTCTTCAGTCTTTGTACTTCAGCTGTTGATCTTTAGTACTTTAGTCTCTAGCTGTTGATCTTCAGACTTTGGTCTTCAGCAATGAAGTCTTCAGTACTTTAGTCTTTAGCTGTTGATCTTCAGACTTTGTCAAACAGCTGATCAAGTCTTCAGCAGTTGTTGTGATGTCTTGTGGAACTTAAAGGTTTTTCTGATCTGGCTCATTGGTTCTTTTGGTCCAACAGACTAAACCATTAGCATGGTTCATTCGTGTGACTGAATCATGCGATTGATCCATACGCACGACTGAAGGTTCAATCGTGCGACTGAGTCAATCTTATGTCTCAATCATGCGACTAATCCAGTCTCTTGGTTCAATCGTGCGACTGGTCCATTAGCATGATGTATTCATACGTATGGTCTATAAGTATGGTGCATTCGCATGAAGACTCATACGACTATGTTTGAACACTTTTCTCAATCATTATTGACGAAGAACTATGCACAACAACCTCAAACCTATATAGTAAGTTTATTATACTTTAACACACAATAATACTATAAAATATTACACATTATAAAAATCAACCACATATTATATTTCATTTAACCCATTCATTACATATGTGTAAGACATGAAAGACTTTAACATTAAGCACATAAACTGGGGACATATGTATCAACAGGAACAACAGTCATGGAAATCACAGAGAAAAAGTCTACTTTGATAGAATTATTTGACCACATCACAAGCCCAAACTCTATGGAAGATAACAAAATCATGGCGTGGAAGTATGATCAAGAATGGGACTACGCTATCATCAAGAGAACATCTGGAATGGTTCAATACTTCCATGATATAGCATCAGTGTTGTGCCTACCCGAATGTGACCTTAATGATTTGCAAAGCTTGATAATCTCTAACTATCCAGTTAACCCAAGAGGAAGAGACTTCTCTGTGTTAGTGGGAAAGCTAAAGATAAAATTCAAAGATGATGTGCTTAAAGAAGCCAAGAGAGAGGATGATGAGCATAAGAGAAGGTTACAAAGAATGAAAGATCAAAATCTAACTCCTCTACAATGGTGGATGATGAGTTCTTAAAAAGAGTTGGATGTGAAAGTAGGAAGTCAGCGGATGTTAAAAGAATAGATGGGAATCGATATACATATCCCATAAAAGAATGGGGATATGTTGAGAAGACCAAAGAATTGGTGTTGTTAAGGAATGCCAAAGGAAAGAAAGCAGAGAGAATAATAATTTTTGATCTAGTAGAGATCAATCTGCTCCACCCAAGCTATACATCATACCTTCATGACAAATTCTTCCCAAAGCTAACTGATGAAAGGGTTCAGAATGACTTATGTCTACATATGCACATGATTCAAGTTATGGATAAGCTGCATGCTAAAACATACAAGAGAAGAAGGTATAATGTTGGGATGCTGAAAAGAACTAACATTGAAGATGTATCAGAAATTAGAATCTCAGATGAAGATGTGCAGGAAATAGTCAATAACCAATGTGTGGTGGAAACTCTAACTATAGAAGAAGACATTCTGTGATTGAGCTTTGATACTCTTAAAAGAATATGCAGCATGGAGATCAAATACAAGTATGATGATCAAAAGGATGCAGTATCTTACTTCAGCAAAAGGATGGTGGCATGATTGAAAGAACTTTCAGGTTTGAAGAGCTTATCACAAGTGTCTAAGCCTAAAGGGGAGTATTGTCAGGCCTAGGATCAATAGATCTAGTCCATTTTGTATAGATTAGAACTTGAATTAATATTTGTAATGAATGCTTGTAATTCATTATCATGTATGCATCAAATGTATAGGTTAACCCATATATGTGTGTTGATTTATGTATGTTTGCAAATAAAAGATTATAATTGGTGAAGTTTTGAAATTGACCAAGTGAAAGAAACATCTACGGATGAACATTTTGTTCTTCTGTAGATATGTTTCTTACAAGTAAAAATAGACCCGAAGATCTTCTGCAGATGAACAACCAGCTCTGAAGTTGAAGTGAAGATCCCTTCAGAAGACCAAGAAAGCTTAGGAAGAAAAAATACCTTCGGAAGAACAAGACTCATGTGGAAGAACAAACACTTACGAAAGACAATATTCCTGTGGAGTCCAAACACTTGTATAATACAAGTGTTAAAAGTCAAAAAGTCAACAAGTCAACAAGGCAGGTATGCGAATTCCAAGAGATTCGATGATTCCTTAACAGAAACAATTCGAATTCCAAGAGATCTGGTGTTTCCTTAATAGAACACGTGCCTATATATATGGATCCTAGGTTTCATATCAAAGAGACGGCTTCGACGGAAAACATCTAAGCAGTAACATTACAACCACCAAACATCACATCAAATCACACAAATCAAAACCCTAGCAGTCGTCACATCATCAAATACTAAAATCAATATCATTCATTCATTCATTTATTATTCAACTGTAATCATCAACATGTTTTAAATGAAATACAGTTTGAATTGAATTTTTTCTGATCATTAGTTGCATTTCATTCATTGTGTTCATCTTATTCTTTAATCATTATTGATATTGAAATTAACACAAATAATTAAACCACGTAATGTTGATTCCGCAAACATTGACTTGACTTCAATCAACACTGATAATTCCTGATTGCGATCCTTGGATTCACAGGTGGTATCAAAGCAGGAGTTGATGGATTCATATTGATTTTGATGAGATTACATGGTTAGATTGCTAAAATTATTGAAGATCTAAAGAAAGCAATTTCATCAACAATCCATTCAACAATACAAGATCCGATGCACACAATGCAAGGAATCAAAGAAAGGGGCTGCGAATTTCTGGCTGCTGAAGAAAAAGGGTTTTGGATTTGCGGCTGCCGAACACAAGGGCTAGGAATGCGGCTGCCGAAGGTGGCCTTAGCTGCCGAACTAGGGTTGCCGAATGAAGATGGCTACTGAACTGAATTAGGGCTGCCCTAATTACGGTTGCTCGAATGGAAGGGGAAGTGGTAAGAGTCCTTCCAACTAGGGCTTGCAACCTAGGGTTGCAAATAGGCTCGTGAACACCATTGGGTTTGTTACTTGGGCTCCATCATTAAAACAAAAAGTAAAGGTGGACACGAATTTAATTACTTGGGCCACCAACATCAAACTGAAAAGGTGGACTCGGATTTAGTTGCTTGGGCCGCGAACATCCAAAAGAAAAGATGGACTAGGGTTTTAGCTTAAAGCCATGAACGCAAGCTATAACCACAAAAAAAAACAAAAAAATGTTTGTTCTAAAGTTTTGAAGATCTCACTTCCGCATCAATAACATTCTTGACTTTGGACAACTATTCAACAAAAACAAGATCAAGCTTCAATTCACATCGGAATTCTACAATTTAGGGGGAGCATTGTTAGGTATTCTACCTTTAAAGAAATTGAAGATTTCTAATATTATTGAAGTTGAAGACTTGAAGAACAAAAACAAAAAAAATAGTCTAGGGTTTATTTTGTAATTATTTTCTACCAAGGGTGGGAATTAGTTCCATCAACAATATCATTATATCATCATCCTCCATGTATGATGATTTCAACATCAAAGCAATAAACATCAAACATGAAAAACTTTTTGTGTTCATCATTATTATTATTTTAGCATCGAATCATTCAAGTTTTTATTATCATCAATATGAATCCTAAGATCCAAGCTCATTGTTCCTGTTCATACCGAGAACTCACAATTGGTATGAGAATAACCAATTGAACATTATGGAACACATTGGTATCAGATCACTGTGTTCAAGGTAAAACACGTCGTAATGTTTAATAATGAACCGTATGATTCTTGGTTATTCTCATTTATACTCTGTCAAACACATTAATTGGTATGAGAAGAACTAAGAACTGCGGATAAGTTAAATTGTTGAGGGTCTCACCTCATTAAATAAATAAAATTAATGTGTCTGGGAGAGTATAAATGATGTTCTTTGACTTCAATATTCATTATTCACTTTTCAGAACATTTTTTCAGACCTAAAAAAACGCACCCAACAATTTTTTCTCCCTTTCTCTAACATTCAAAATTACTGAATCAAAACATCAAACAATCACATAATTTTGTTCTCAGATCACTGTGTTCAAGGTAAAACACGTCGTAGTGTTCAATAATTCAGTAGCTAAGGCCACCTTCGCCAGATGCATTCACAGCCCTTGTCTTCGGCAGCCGCAAATCCGCATCCATTTTTCTTCGGCAGCCACAAATTCGTAGCCCTTTTCTTTGATTCCTTGCATTGTGTGCATCGAATATTGTATTGTTGAATGGATTGTTGATGAAATTTCTTTCTTCAGATCTACAATAATTTTAGCAATCTAACCATGAAATCTCATCAAAATCAATATGAATCCATCAACTTTGGCTTTGATACCAATTTTGAGTTCCCGGTATGAACGGGAACAATGAGCTTGGATCTTAGGATTCATATTGATGATAATAAAAACTTGAATGATTTAATGCTAACATAATAATAATGATGAACACAAGAAGTGTTAAATGTTTGATGTTTATTACTTTGATATTGAAATCATCATACATGGAGGATGATGATATAATGATATTGTAGATGGAACTAATTCCCACCCTTGGTGGAGAATTATTCACTTTTACAATGATAATATATGTTAATATTTATACTAGTCTAGCATTACAATAAATACAAAATAAACCCTAGACTAATTTTTTTGTTGCTTTTGTTTTTCAAGTCTTCAACTTCAATAATATTGGAAATCTTTAATTTCTTCAAAGGTAGAATACCCAACACAGCTAGATTCACTTCTTCCCTTGTCCTTTGAGTACAAAGAGTTTGAGTATCTCAAACAGCTTGAACTTGAAGTACTCAAAGAGAGAAAGACAACAAAGAGAAAGATAAGAGAAGAATCTACAAAGGAAAGAGCCATCATCCAAACGTGCATGATGAAGTCTGCTGATAGGCAAAGGATGATGAGCTTCTTAAAGCTATATGGATTCTCTAGAAGGAGACTTGATCCTATATCTCTATCTACCATGGATGAGCACATTAGGATGATCAAGCAGAAGATCAAAAGAGGAGAACTTCTTGACTTACACTCCCCACTAAGTCAGACCCCTAAAGAAATGGAGGTTAACATTGAACCTTTTGAGACACCACAACCCGGACCTCCTGCTGAATCTCAGCAATCTTCATCTTCTGATCCACATCAAGGTTCTATCCCCTCGTAATCTGAACCTATGAGAGAGGAAAACCCAACTGAGCAAGACAAAGATGATTAACAAGGTGTTGCAGGCCAATCTTCTTAGTTAAATAGTTCAAAAAGGAGAAAAATGATGGCTTTCAAACCAATGCCATAGAAAAAGAAGAAAGAGGCATCAATCTCCAAACCTTAGGATGAGTCAGAACATCCTGAGGATGTGCAACAAGAGGTAGCTCAACCAACTCCAATCCAAGTAGCTCCTCTGGCATCAGGAAGACCCATCTTTTCCTGGACTTACTCTACAAATCCAGAAAGATGGCATGTCATCAGAGATCAAGGTGTTGAAGATGTTTACACATGGGAAGACCTATTCAATCTACCTCTGCATGATCTCTTTGAGATGAGAAGACATTTTGAGAGTCTGAATGATCCTTACCATCTTATGAAGAAAGGCGCGGTCATCATCATAATGCGGACTGTCAATATTTGAAGTCTTTAAGTGTTTTGGTAGCATCAGCCTAGGGGGAGTTTGTAAGGTTTTATATAAGGTTGATGCAATCCAAAACATCCAAACAGTCTATCCTGCATGCATGCACAAAGTGTTGAAGTAGAATGCTTCGGAAGTTTCACATTCTGCATTAGAAAATATTCGAAGTGTGAAATATTCTGAAGCCAAGACCAATATCTTTCGAAGCCAGACATGAAGTCTTTCAAAGCTTCAAAGACATAGTCTTCCGAAGCCAGTTTATGAAGATAGATTTCTTCCAAAGACTTTTGAGTACATGATTTATCTAATGTACCTTTTACCATAAAGTTGGACCACCTTTCCACTGCAACTCTGTTTGACTCACCAACTTTCACAAGTTGGTGAAAAGGTCCATGCTTTTGGTAATATGTTCATTGAGGTCTTGAGTCTGTTTCTTTCAACTTTATGTACTTTTATTCTTTTTGTAATATATTAGGATGTGAGCTATGGCATGTCATAGTCACTAGTCAAAAGGCAATCTACCTTTTGACTCTACATTGATTTTGTTGTTGCCTAGATCATGTATCCAGCTAGCCTTCAAAGTATGGCTGGTTGTAGGATGTAGTATAAAGGATCTCTGGTCCTCTGTATCTTAATGTATGCTTTGTAACACTTGTAAGGAACTAGAGAGCAATATACAACATTTTTGAAAGATTTGTAACATTTTTGTATCCGGATGTCGGTCCCACCTCTTAAAAAGTAGTTTACTTTTGCTCAAAAAGTGATTTTCTTGTAAGTCAAAAAGCTTCCGAAGGTAAACTGTCTTCAGTTGTTTTAATGAAAAAGCTTTCAAAGCCAAATGACTTCGCAAGAATTTCCTAAGAGTTTTGAAAGATTTTTCTTCAGAAGAGAATTAAAACTTGGGTGTTTTGTTCAAAAGAACAATGCTTCCAAGAGTTAATTTGCTTCGGAAGAAAATTTTCATTGAAAACATATAAGTACCTAAGAGAGATTTTAAGCTTCAGAAGATATTTCATAAATTTCTTCCGAAGGAAAATTACTTAGGAAGTTATTTGTTTTGAAGGCATAAGTTTCTTCCGAAGGTAAAAGCATATCTTCCAAAGGATCAATAAAATTTCAAAATTAACTCTTCAAAAAGGTTTCATCCAGAGAAAACAAGAGCTTATGAAGGTGATAAACTAGACAACTTAGGACACATAAATTTTAAGAAATAATATGAATTAGTTTTAAGAAAAGCTTACTCAAAGTTAATCATCCCAATAGCTAATATAAGATTCTTAAATCTCTGTTCATGAAAAGCTTTTGTAAATAGATCACCATATTATTCATTTGTGTTAACTTTGACTAGTTTAATTAATCTCATTTCAAGGTTATCTCTAATTAAATGATACCTGATATTGATGTGTTTTGTCCTTGAGTGTTGCACAAGATTCTTTGTGATAAAGATAGCATTATTGTTGTCTACGTGAATAGGAGTCTCCTTGAAGTTTAATCCATAGTCAAGCATCTGATTCTGAATCCAAAGCACTTGAGAACAGCAGCAATGTATTCAGCTTCAGCAGTTGATGTAGAGACACAAGACTGTTCCTTACATTGCCATGAGATAACCCTTCCACCAAGAAACTGACATCCCCCAGATGTAGACTTTGCAGTCATGTTGCAACCGTCATGTTGATACATGTATGTCCTAGATCATGATATGTGATGTAATAGTTCTTGTTTGGTATGATTAATGAAATGATATTGATAGTCTGTTAGTTATAAAGTTTAATAGCTCATTAATGAGTCGTGACTAAATTGATTGGGTTTATGATTATTTGAATGGTTGCATATTATGTTTTATTAATTAACTAAAACATTCAAACTTAACTTAATGAAGTTCCCATGCGAGTGGCTCATGCGAATGAACCATAAGCATGAAGAACTTCACACGATTGACTCAGTCGCACGACTGAACCAGGAGACTGGATCAGTCGTACGACTGTAACATAAGATTGGCTCAGTCGCACGACTGACACTCAGTCGTACGAATGAATCAACCGCATGGTTCAATCGCACGACTGAACCAGACTAATGGTTCAGTCGCACGATCGAATAATATCAACCTATAATACAAGTCAATTCGTGAAAAATAAGGACTCTCGATCAATTAGGATTCCAGACGAACCCTAGCCGTGTTTTTGCACTAAAAACGCAATCTTTGGCATCAAAAGTGATCTTGGAAGTTCCCTGCTCATCGAAGTTTGGTTTCTACGGACTTAGGCGATTAGAACTTGTGAAATTTCGAATCTTTACAGCTGAAACTCGTCAAACCTAGAAATTTTCGCAAAACAGCAGCTTTAGTCGCACGAGTGACTCATTCGCACGACTGGACTCCATTCGCATTGCTCGTACGCACGATTGGACACAGTCGCACCCTCATTCGGCCGACAGAACCATTCGTTCGCATAGCTCATACGCACCAGATTCATTCGCATGACTGAACCAATCACCCAGTTCATTCGCACGATTGAACCAATTGCAGAGTTTATACGCACGATTAGCTCATTCGCATCCTTCAGTCGCATCAGTGAAAGTTTGTTTGATTAGATTATAAGTTTATTAGTCATGGAAGATCAGATGTCAGCCTTTACTGCTGGAAAGGACTCAAGGATACAAAACCTGCTGTTTCTTGAGAGTGAGGTGGGGAATCACAATAAACCACCAAAGCTTTTGACTTTAGATGAGTTTCCCCACTGGAAACAACGTTTTGAGATCTACCTTAATGGAGTAGATCCTAATCTGTGGGAGGCCATTGAGATTGGTTATAGTACACCGGTGGGAGCTGATGGAGTTAAGCTAACATTAAGCGGGATGACAGACGCACAGAAAGTAAAGTACAATGTAGAGAATAGAGTGTATGCATTGATCACTCAGTCTATCCCAAAGACATATTCCACCAGTATGCAGAGAACAAGCAGTCCAAGAAACTGTGGGATGAGCTCGAGAAAAGATATGATGGTAATGCATCATTGAAGGCAATCAAGGCAGAGGAGTTAAAGAAGGAATTCGATAACTTCTCATCAATGGTAATGAAAGTTTGGACAAAGTCATAGACAGATTCTACCACTTGATGAGCGAATTGCATACATGGAGTGGCTACTACCATGGAAGAGAAATTAAGCAACTTCGCAGACGGGTTGCCTGATAAGTGGGCTACATTCGTGTCTAACCTGAGACAGAATGGAATCCTTGTAAAGCTGGATATAATGACTTCATTCTTAAGTTGCGAGAAGAAGCACTAAGGATGAAGTATAGAGCTCAGAAGTCTTCTACACACAAAATCTAGCTTTATACAACGCCACGCCTCAAGCTAAGACATCTGGAGCACCACTCCAGACTGCTTTTGTGTCTAGCTCGTCAGGTCCTTCACATGTTTCTCCTTCTGGATCAGACACGTCTGGGTCATCATGTACCCATCATATTGGATCAAAAGCAAACGCTACCAAACTGAAGATCGAGAACCTTGGTAATGTGACCATGGAAGTAGCACGAGAGCATATGGATCTTTTAGCAGCAGTGGTTCATTCATATGATGGACTGTTGTTGCCGGGAAGATTGGAAACTGCCATCTGGCAGATGAGGACTACGAGCAGGTGGATGAGATGGAGCTTGAAAGAATGGATATAATGTGGGCCTTAGCAAGTGCTGTCCGGAGGGCGAAAAAGTTTGTGAAAAAGACTGGACAGAACTTGGTTGCTACTAAGGATATCACTTTTGGCTTCGACAAGAGTAAAGTGACCTGCTTTAACTGTGGTGAGAAAGGGCACTTCAAAAGAGAATGTGTCAAGCCAAAAGAAGGGGAATGGGAACCGTTCTCATCCTTACTCGCCAAGACAAGCAAGCCTCTAGTTCTACTTCATCAAACAAGGATCCAAAAGCCTTAACTGCTCATGATGATGAAGGACAGGATTGGAGTTTTAGGTTTGTCTCACCAGGAGAATCTAACATTGCCAGTGTTGAGGATATTGATGATGATTCTGCGAGTGAAGGTGATATAGCAGTTGAGATAGCAATGTCACATAGTGAAGAAACAACTGCAGCCGAGGTCAGTTACAAACCAATTGAGAAAGTTTCCACATCAGAGACAGAAAAGGCAGAATCACCAGAACCAGAAACATCTGATGCTGCACTGATGGCTAACTCTTCTGAACCAACTCAGGTAAGTACCACTGACCAAATTTTTAATAATCATGCTTGTTCGAATTTTGACACTTTTAGGAATAGCATAGATGAAAAATTCGCTAGGTTATTAGATCATAATGATAACCTAGTAAAAGATTTACGTCTGTGCACTGAGGCTAATAGAGTACTAAAACAAAATGAGCATAGTTATAAAGAAAAGATAGACCTATTGACTAAACAACTTAGGAAAACCGAAGTAGTGGCTTTTAACCAAGCAAATGACATTAGGTACTATCTAAACTCCCTAGAAGAAACTAAGAAACAAAAGGCAGTTCTAGAAGTAGAAGTCAATTCACTAAAACAGAAACTGCATAGTTGGACTAGTTCTTCACACATAGTTCAACACTTAGTAAGAGAAAGGAATAACGGGGAGGGACTAGGCTACAAAGTGGTTCTGCCACCACCTGAGACCTTGATGAACACTAAGTCTAGACCAGTAAATAATAACCCCATCAAGGATCATGTGGTGACCACTCCTCTTGTTACTGATCCAGACACCTCATGTTCATCTACTGAATCTGGTCAGAAACAAAAGGAGGCCACTTCAAAGGCAAAGGGTAAATTGCCTTGCGTTAATCTGGAAAATGAATTTGAAAAAGTTAACTTAAAGTCAGGGTCAAACAGAGTCAAATCAGAACCTAAAAGGACTTCAAATGCTACTTTTTCACATGCTTCAAGTCAAAACCAGTTAACCAAAAAATGAAACAGGTTAAAACAGTAAATTTTGTTAAATCAGAGAAAACATCAAACATACAAGAGTCAAAACTAAAGTGATTGATGTTACTAAAGTGTCACGCTTCTCCACAAAGAAAGTCTACTCATAAAGTTGATAGCAGGTCATGCTACAACTGTGGAGAATGTGGACACATTGCTTCCTACTGTCATTTCTATCAGACACCTAGGAAGAAGATGATGATCTTCAGGACTCTAGACCTAGGTCTTCTAAGCGGAGTTCTCTAACTCCACCTAGAAGAGCTAGTGAACCTAAAGTCCAACCTGTAAGCCAGACGACTGTTTATCATAAACAGGCATTGCACAAATCTGGCTTATGGAAAGAAAAGTCCACCTACGTGTCTAATACTGATGACAAGAAGGAACCTGAGCTACCCTCACCCTCTAAGGGTCAATGGGTGGAGTTTATGATGTGTGATGCCTCTGGGAAACCCAAGACAGTCAAAGCTTGGGTTCCTAACCTAAACTAATTCATTTACTTTGTATGTGCAGGGTGTTCGATACAGTGCTGAGACTAACACGTGGATTATAGACAGCGGAGCATCCAGGCACATGACAGGAAATAGAGCCCTTTTATCTAACGTCAAACAAATAAAAGGAGGGCATGTTTCCTTTGCAGGAAACAAAGGAGGCTATATCACAGCTCAAGGAGAAGTGGGAAATCAGAAAGTTAAGTTTGATAAAGTGAACTACGTTCAACAACTTAGAACAACTTACTTTTGTTTCCCAAATCTGTGATAAAGGATTTAAAGTCATCTTCGATAACCAGAAGTGTTACGTGCTGAAGAAAGAATATATGATCCCAGAGGACCAAGTTCTGATGACTGCTTCAAGATATAAAGACTTTATGTCTTGGATCTGTCAACAGCTGCCACAACGGATCATGAGGTTCAGTGTTTTTATCTAAAGCTACTGAGAAGGATTCAATCTCATGGCATCGGAGAATGGGACACATTAGTCAAAGGAAGATGAATCATTTGATTCAGAAGGATTTAGTGAGAGGAGTGAATGTCAAGAACTTCCAACTTCCTGACTTTTGTGTAGCTTGCAAGAAAGGCAAACAGACAAAGAAGCTCATAAGGAAAAGAAAGTTCATTCAATAGAACTTCCTCTTGAGCTTTTCACATGGATCTGTTTGGTCCAGTTAGTACAAGGAGCATTGCAGGCGACGTGTACTATTTTGTGGTCACTGATGACTACTCAAGGTTCACTTGGGTAATGTTTCTGAAATCCAAATCAGAAACTTTGGAGACATTCAAGGAATTAGTAACCACACTGGAATCACTCTACAAGCTAAAAGTTCGACAAATACGCTCAGACAACGGGACAGAATTCAAGAATCAAGGGATGGAGGCATACTGCAAGGAAAAGGGAATTGTGCATCAATTCACTTCTGCCTACACACCTCAGATGAATGGCGTTGCTGAGAGAAAGAACAGGAGTTTGATAGAGACAGCACGGACTATGCTGGCAGACTCGAAACTGCCTATCCAATTCTGGAATGAGGCAGTGGCAAATGCGTGTTATACACTGAATCGAGTCCTAATAGTCAAGCACCACAAAAGACATGTTATGAGCTACTTCAAAGACGCAAACCAAATTTGGAGTATCTTGAACCTTTTGGCGCACCGTGTACACTTCTGAAGAAGACACAAGAAGGAAAATTCAGCGAGAAGGCAGTTGAAGGAATTTTTCTAGGATACAACATACCGAACAAGCGAGTTTACAATAACTCAACGGGTCTTGTAGAAGTGTGGTGTAATGTCGACGTTCAGAGATATACCACACCACCTACAGGCAAAGGACCTGCATACTTCTTCGATTATGATGGATTCTTCAAATCCTTCAACATCCCTCTCTCTCCCTCGGATGAGTTAGCTACTAGGATGATGTATGATATTCTAAATACACCATCTAGCACACAGGGAGAATCATCTACTCAGTCAGAAGGGGTAGTCGATGACAGTGACTCCTCCTCTGAAGATGAAACTGAAGCAGATGACCAGAACAGTCAGGAGGAACAGGTTCCAGTTCCTGAAAGTCCACAAGCATCCATAAGTGATGCACCCTCGACTTCGGAACCTCAAACTCCAACCTCCTCAGATGCAGAACAAAATGTTCACAATCTTGGTTCGGAGGTGACTGTGCCGACTACTCCAGGATCACGACTAACGTCTATCATCCCTTGACAATGTTATTGGAGATGTCCGATCAGGAGTACAAACCCGAAATCAGCTATACTCAGCTGATTACGCCTCAGTTATGGAGAAAGGTTACATTCATGATGGTGCTTATCGATGTTTTGTTTCGCAGGTTGAGCCAAAATATGTCAGTGAAGCACTAAATGATGAGGCGTGGGTGAGTGCCATGCAAGAAGAACTTCTGCAGTTTAAGAAGTTAGGTGTATGGACTCTGGTTGATAGACCTAAAGGTGCTAAAGTCATTGGCACCAAATGGGTACTAAAATGCAAGAAGGATGACCAAGGAGTCATTATCAGGAACAAAGCTCGACTGGTGGTTCAAGTTTTCGCCAAGTCGAGGGGATTGACTATAATGAGGTGTTTGCACCCGTGGCAAGGATGGAAGCTATTCGTATCTTCCTTGCCTATGCATCGTTATGAAGATTAAAGTCTACCAATTAGATGTGAAGAGTGCATTCCTTCATGGGGAAATCAGGGAAACAGTCTATGTAAGTCAACCCGAGGGATTTGAAGACCCTTATCATCGGGATAGAGTTTACAAGCTCGACAAAGCTTTATATGGGCTTCATCAAGCTCCTCGAGCTTGGTATGAGAAACTCTCGACTCATCTTGTGAAACACGGCTTTCGCAGGGGAGTCATTGACTGTACACTGTTTATTAAAGAAAAGGATGGTGACCTACTGCTTGTACAGATATATGTTGATGACATAATCTTCGGGTCAAAGAACGAAGAGTTATGCAAAGAGTTTGAAGCAGTGATGAAGAAGAGTTTGAGATGAGTGCTATGGGGGAGATGAAGTTCTTTCTCGGGTTACAGGTGGATCAAACACCTAATGGGATCTTTCTACATCAGACCAAGTATGTAGAGACATTCTCAGTCGCTTTGACATGGAGAATGCTTCTGCTGCTGGGACTCCACTTGCTACGAATCATGATATAGCACCTGATGAGAATGGAGATCTTGTAGATGCCACTATGTACCGAGGAATGATTGGATCCCTCATGTATCTCACTGCCTCAAGACCTGATATCATGTATGCTACATGTTTATGTTCCAATATCAGGCTAAACCTAAGGTCAATCATCTGATCGGGTCAAAAGGATTTTTCGCTATCTAAAGGGTACACCCACACTGGGGTTGTGGTATCCTCATGATGACAATTTTGAGCTCACGGCGTATAGTGACTCGGACTATGGAGGCTGCAAATGAACTACAAGTCTACATCAGCGGGGTGTCAATTCTTTGGGAGAAGATTAGTTACATGGCAGTGTAAGAAGCAGACATCGGTTGCATTGTCAACCTGTGAAGCCGAATATGTTGCTGCTGCAAGTTGCTGTTCACAAATCATTTGGATTTAACAGCAAATGCGGGATTACGGTTTAAAATTCTCATCTACTCCTATTTTGTTGATAACTCTGCTGCAATTGCAGTAACCAAAAATCCGGTTCAACATCCTAAGACCAAACACATCGGTATTAAATACCACTTCATAAGATACTGTTTTGAAAAGAACTTAATTGATGTGGTTAAAATCAATACGGGTTTTCACGTGCTGACCTCTATACTAAAGCCTTTGATAAACCACGTTTTCAATATTTGCTAGAGGTCAACGGCGTTAAAAAGAAAAGTGAGGTAATTCCTGATGAGACTAATGTGTAGTCCGATGTAGTTTCGTTAACGTTTATTTTATTTTCTGTTATCTGTTTTTTCTTTTTGTCTGTATATTTAAACTTATGTTATTTGCTGTCTATTAAAATCCAAAATAATTAAATCCGAAATGATTTTAGTATTTTAGGGGGAGAATATGTCAGCAAGTTAACATTAAAAAAATGAGGGAGAAGGGGTAACTAGCTGAAATGAGGGGATTGTGTCTGTGATACCGATTCAATACCTTGGAATGATAGTACACAGGAACAAATCAAGAGGAATTTAAAATTTTAAGTTTGGAAAGATGCAAAAGTTCAAAGTATAAGTCTGTGTAGTCTAAGCACATAAAAGGGAAGATGATAGAAAACTGGCACTCCTAAGGTGACACAAAGAAAGTAGACTTAGAGGCTGCTAGACCACAAATGATATGTTGGTAGATTCAACACAATAGACAATTAGACCTATTGGTGATCTCAAGATCAAACTAAGTTGTTCAACTGACTGTGGGCTTCCATCTTATCACTGTTAACACAATCAAATATATTCCAATAAGGGGTAATGAGCATTTAAATGCCAAAAGTGTGCGGATGACCATAATTAGAGCAAAGCTAGAAAAATGAAAGACAAATGCAATAAAGCTAATGACATATGTTGTTGGTGCATATTGTGTCAAATAAATAAGCTGCTCTAACAAGGAGATAGGTTGTGTGCCTCTCTGCTGTGCGATGGCACTGACCTGAGGATAAGCATAACCTAGATATTCTAGAATTCATTGTTGTTTGCCGCCTCTCTGCTGTGCGTGGCACTGACCTGAGGACAGGCTTCTCTTTGAAAGCTCTAAGAATAGTCTCTTCTTGTAATAATACCCGTAGACCGCTCAAAACCTCTGAGGAATGTTGATTACCATATAAGTGTGGGATCCACAAATGTTAGCTGAAATAATTAAACCTAAATCAGTCACCAGTCTGCGTCAAAAGTCGTGTATGGATTTAAGTGGACAAACATACTGACAATCTTAGTGGCTACATTCTCAAGAGTTCAAATCAATGTGAAAATCTAAGAGTTTCAGTATGATTTCCTTAAGTTGCAAACGACTCTGGATGAACACCGAGAATTTAAGCATCAAAAAGTTTTAATAACAAGTCCCAAAATTGATGTTCCTGTATGATTCCAAAATTGAATTGGTCCAGATATGATCAATCTAATTTGAAACTGTCAACTCCCTAACAAATCCCTTAGATTTCCATCTTAGGGTTTATCTCTCACAAAAAGTCCAAAAATAAACTTTATTGTGTATGTAGTTTAAGTTTTTATGTTAATCTTTTAATTTGTGGTTTGTCGAACTACATCAGGGAATCAGAAGGAATTAACTTACCTAAAAGGGTCATGTCTGAGATGGCCACATGTTCCAAAGTCTAAAAGGTCACATATGAAGTGACTGAATTGGTTAAGAGCTTACAATGTTATTATCAAAAGTGAAAAGGGTCTTAATAGTAAATGTTCAAAATGACTGTAAACTCACAAAGTGTGACCCATTCGCACTAGTGGATCATGGTTATCGACCAACTATGCGAATGGCTTCCAATCGGCCGAATCGACATGAAAAATGATCCATTCGACCGAATAGAAGGGGGAGAAGGAAACAGTAGACCGACTGAGGCTCAGTCGGTCAACTAAAGAGGCGAATGAAGGAGACCGAATGAGTCAGTCGACCGACTGAGACTCAGTCGGCCGACTGAATGCGATTGACTAGGCCAATCGTACGACTGAACCTCAGTCGCCCGAATGAACTGTGCGAATGAGGCCAGTCGGCCGATTGAAATTAGGGTCAGTATTTAAAGGGCCTCAGTCGATCGCATCTCACTCATCACTCCCAATAGCACCCCAAATCGCGTTCTTTACCGTTACTCTGTCAAAATTGCCACAGATCCTGATTTACATTGCTGTTAAGTTTGTTACATTCGAGTGACAATTTACAGGTACATTACTCTTTGAATCCTACCAAAATCAGCACATTACCGAACCTACAATAGAGACACCCGATTGAATCAAGAACCAAACTGTGAAATGACCTAATCACCTATGTAAATGAAACAAAATGTTAAAATTGAGTTTAATAGGATATTAGTGACAAGTAGACGAGGCGAATGGACCATTAAACACTGTTAAATGACTTAGATTGGTCAAGATTCGACCCACAGGCGATCGAACAGTGGGGCAAGCAACTGGTCGTTCGAATGAACTCCAATCGCACGATTGAACCTTAAGATTGGATCATTCGACCGAATGAACCACCCGAATGAGTCCAGTCGGCCGATTGAACTCAATCGCATGTCTCAATCAGCCGATTGAACTCAATCGCATGTCTCAATCAGTCGATTGAACTCAATCGCATGTCTCAATCAGCCGATTGAACTCAATCGCATGTCTCAAACAACCGAATGACTCCAGTCGCATGATTCATTCGCATGAATGAATCAGAATGGAAGTGAAACACTACACTTAGAACTGAATTCCAATGTATTATGTACTAATGATCAGGTGTTTTGTGTTTCAGGAAAAATGGCTGATCGATGGTCTCTTAATCCAAAGCACAACATATGTGCCCATTTGGACCACACGACACGGAACGGGGCCAAGTTCTCCGATATTATAGCCTTCCTCAAACGTTCACGGATACATAAGGCTATATCTATGCCGTGCACACCTTACAAATCACTACACCAGGCATTCTAGGAGAATGCCTCAGTGGATCGTTCTCGTGAGCCATACAACATCAGAAGCATCATTTTGGGTCAAGCTATCGACATTACCGCCACTGACATCCAACGAATCCTTGAGTTTGGGATGGCTCTACTCACCCCACTAAGTTACATCCTTTGACTGTGAGAGGGTGTTTTCTCCGAATCAAGTATGCGGGGGACATTAACTCGGGGGTGCTAAATAAGAGCAACCTGTGCCCACAATACAAATATCTGGCACATGTGATTCTTAAGTGCATCACTTCGAGAAGGGGTGGTTCGATGACCTATCAGATCAGATACAGAATGCCTTCGTGGCTCTGGTGCTGAACCACCCTTTCAGCTTCTCTAATATGATCTTTGCTTATTGGTAGAGAACATTGAAACAAAGGGAAAGAAGGTTTTTGTATGTGTCCACGATTTCTTCAGATGATATTCAATGAGAAGCTGCCTCAGCTCCCCAAGGAAGTCACGATGCAGTGACTTTGGAACTTATGTGACACTACTTTGGGTAGGATGGTGGTGTACCGGGGAAAGCAAGTTAAGCCCCAGGAAAAGAGACTGATTGGCCACTTAGCAGATGAAAGTTATGTGGCACCGGGAAGACGTCAATGGCGTCACGAGGATAGTGACTCCGACGTGGAGCCAATTGTCCTACCTACTGATGATTCAGATGAGGATGACAGTGGGGATGCTGCTATTCCACCTAGAGGCACTGTGTCTAACTCTGTTCCCCCTGTGTCTGTCTCATCTGCTGAAGTAACTGAGTCAGCAGGATTTCATCAAGATTTTGTTCTTAACAGGAGGATGAGGATGAATCTGATGAGGAGCCACTGACCTGAACTGTGGGAAGGAAAGTTGTTGCCACAGAACATGGGTTGAGGGTTGTTGGTGAACAACCGAGAGGCTCCGGGGATACAGAAACTGATCCAACTTATGCTCTGGGGTCCTCAGGCGGGATTGGAGGGGGAGCATCCACCTCGAAGGGAACGAGGAGAAAACGGATGGCTCAACCCCATGGCCAGAAAAAGAAGAAGTGTAGGGTACCTTTATCACTACCACATCCACCACATCCACCACATCCACCATACCTTCCACCACTACCACTTCTTCAGACACATTATCTACCACCATACCTTCCCCCACAGCAACCGCAGACACCACCAGACCGACCACCACAAGACAGATCCCAGCCACCACTACATCATTCACCCCACACTCACCACCACTATCATCCCGACCTGACCCGATATTCACCACCACCACCACCACCACTAGCCCCAAACCGAGCCCTCAGCCTATCCCTCACACACCTATAGATCTCCTCTACCTCCATTGGGGTAGAGGAACAGTTGTCAGCTTTAAACAGAATGGTGTTGCGATTGCTGGCGGCTGATGAGGAAAAGACCACTTAGATCCGCCAGCTTACCGACCTGACTGCTGCACAATCGCATAAAATTGCAGAGCAGGATCAAGTAATTGAGGAGCAGGCCCAGCAATTGGTTGCTCAGAGCACTCAGATGGACCAACTCCGAGCTCAAAGTGTCACAGCAAGTAAGCAAATAGAGGAGTTGGAAAAAGCTAAGAGGACCATTTTGCTAAAATTGAAAGGATCAAAGGAGGAACCTTAAAGATAAGGGATGGAGACAGAGATAATGAAGATGATGAAGACGATGATGATAATGAGAGTGATGCTGATGAAGAGAGAACCGAGGAATGGTGTGAAGATGAAGACACTGAAGAAGGAGAAGCAGCTGAATCTGTCTCAGCTACAGGGCAAGAGAAGAGAACAGAACACAAGATCAGTCAGCTTCTGCTTCTGCGCACTTCACGTGAAGAGTCTAGCATTCAGGAAAAAGTAAATAGTAGATGTTTATGTATTTATTTACTTTTGTATTCTGTATTGAAAAAACCATGTACTAGATGTTTATATTAAGTTAATGCATTTTGTTTGAAAAATTACTAATGATTTGAGTGTGAAATGTGTAAATCAACCAGATCCAAAGTACCACAGAGATGAGTTTGATATTGCTCCCCTTCAACGGTCAAGTCTCAACTCACAATGATTCTTGATCTGCAAGGGATTGTGAGAAGGTCAGTGAGTTATACCCTTGAAGAAGCTGAAATAATTCACGACCTATCTAACGAGCAACTGGCAGAGATGTTCAGACTCAATCCTGATGAAATTGTCAAGGATGCTCCAACAGTTGATTCAACCAGTGACAACGAACTACATGACGTTGATGAAGTTGAGGTTGAAGATATTGCTGCTGAAGAGTATCCTCAGTACGCTGACAACGAGGTAATGTGGTCCCCAATCTGGGTGAGTCCCTAGTCAGTGATATGTTTGAGGTACTAGACAAGATGAGCAGGAAGCAGGAAAGACCGAAGGAACAGCCCAAGCCTCAAACGATGATGTATACATTCGAAAGGCTGAGTGGGCTGAATGTTTTAAAGAAGTCAGAGCCCAACGTGCTGCACCGAAGAGGGATGCCTACACCAACTTCTACAGCGTCAAGAAACATCTTACGGTGTCAGGCAGGATTATAGCATGGGCATATTTTGATGATCTTAACGTTTATGCCGTTAAGAGGGAAAAGGGCATAGAGTACTTTAGATTTCCACATGATCTAAAGACTCTACCAGGATTTGAGCTCAACCAGCTGGCCAAATTGAAGCTGTTGTATGCTGACCCGAGAAAGATGTCAGGCTGGTTTGAGGCTGCCCTAAAGAAAGAGTACCACACCAGGTGGATTAACTTTAGACCTCAACAACCTACAAGGTATATTAGAAGGTCTGAGATGGATGCCATTACTGGAAAACCAAAGATTGTGTTGAAGTGAATCCTCCGCGCACAATGTCAAGAATCCCACTTCGGGAAATGACAAAGGATTTCACTCCACACTTGAAATGGTGGTACTATGATTGGAGAACTGCTGAAGCTCATAGTCTGAACAAAGGGGACCAAATGGATACTATCAGGGTATTCGACCCAATGTGGCTAACCAACTTGTCTGCTAATGATGTCTATACATTATACAAGTGGCCACTGTTCTATGACACACAAGACATTGTACAAGCCCTCCAGTTCCAAACGTTATACGACTTTGCTTCGCGTTTGATATTCACACGGGAGTCACACAAGAGGACAAGTACAAGAAATATGAGGAGGTAATGAAGAAAACAAGACATTAGAGAGATCTAGGTCCAAGGGGGAGTTTGTTGATACATGTATGTCCCTAGATCATGATATGTGATGTAATAGTTTCTGTTTGGTATGGTTAATGAAATGATATTGATAGTCTGTTAGTTATAAAGTTTAATAGCTCATTAATGAGTCGTGACTAATTGATTGGGTTTATGATTATGTGAATGGTTGCACATTATGTTATATTAATTAACTAAAACATTCAAACTTAACTTAATGAAGTTCCCATGCGAATGCTCATGCGAATGAACCATAAGCATGAAGAACTTCACACGATTGACTCAGTCGCACGACTGAACCGGAGACTGGATCAGTCGTACGACTGTAACATAAGATTGGCTCAATCGCACGACTGAACACTCAGTCGTTCGGAATGAATCAACCGCATGGTTCAATCACACGACTGAACCAGACTAATGGTTCAGTCGCACGATTGAATAATATCAACCTATAAATACAACTCAATTCGTGAAAAATAAGGACTCTCGATCAATTACGATTCAGACGAACCCTAGCCGTCCAGAAACCTTCCAAATCGTTCTCCAAGTTCATAGAACACATTAGATCGATTCCTTATCGATTTCTAACGTTAGTTTCAATCCTTGATTGATTCTTCGTGTGTTCTCACTCATTGGATCACCAATCAAATAGGATTCCGCACTATTTGATCTGGTTTACACGTGATCTCTAGGTATTTCCGTCAAATACCAGGTCCTAACACGTCATAATCACTATCTATATATACACAGATTGAACTCAGAATTCTTAGGATACCAAAGACCAAGCATTGAGGCCTCTAAGGTATCTTAGAATCCTCTTGATAGTGATGAGGTGAGACATCTTGGGATTGGCTTGAAACTTGCACAAATACATGTGGCAAACATGATATCAGGCCTACTTGTTGTGAGATACATAAGAGACCCATTCCGATAGCCCTGTAAAGGTGTTCATCCACACACTCCCCCGCAAGATCAGGTCCAAGGGAGTGGTTTCTTGCTATGGGTGTCTTAGCAATCTTACAATCAGTCATGTTGAATCTTTTGAGTATGTCTTGAACATACTTTGACTGACAAAGGAAGATGCCATCTTCAACTTGCTTCAGTTGAATTCCCAGAAAGAAATTGAGTTCCCCTATGGCACTCATTTCAAATGTGTCCTTCATCAGCTTCTCAAAGTCTTTGTAGAGCTTTGGATTAGTTAAACCAAAGATGATGTGATCTATATGCACTGGAACTAGCATTAAGTCATTTCCCTGTCCTTTGATGAAGAGTGTTCCATCTATAGTGCCCTTTCTGTATCCATGCTTGCAGAGATAATGAGATAGAGTCTCATATCATTTCCTTGGTGCTTGATACAGCCCATAAAGAGCTTTGTCAAGCTTGCAGACATCATCAGGATGATCAGGATATGCAAAACTAGGTTGTTGTTTGACATACACCAATTCATCAATCACCCTATATAGAAAAGCACATTTGACATCAAGTTGATAGACCTTGAAGTTCTTGGATGCAACAAACGCCAAGAATATCCTAACAGCTTCTAGTCTTGCTACAGGAGCAAACATCAGTGTACTCAATTCCTTCTTCTTGTGTGTACCCTTGAACAACTAGTCTAGCTTTAATTTTGATGACAATGCCTTTATCATCTTTCTTATTCCTAAACACCCATTTGGTTCCTATAGTAGTCTTCCCATGAGGAAAAGGACAAAGGTTCCAAACTTTTTGCCTTTTGAATTGAAGCAGCTCCTCTTATATGGCTTCAACCAAACTTCCATCCTTCAAAGCCTCATCAATTTTCTTTGGCTCTATCTGGGACAAGAAACAAGAGTGAAAACAAACATTTGTTTCATGGGTTTGTCCTCTTGTTCTTACCCCTATGTCAATATCTCCAATGATGTTTGTGGTGGAAAGAGACTTGTGGATCCTTAGTTAGGGATCATAGCAAGTTGCTGAGATAGATCTAAAATAGAGAAACTTAGATCTGGCATTGATATTTCTCCCACCACATCAGCACAGTTATCAAATGAACTTGATCCAATGAGTGTGTGACATCATTGATTTTTTCATCTATGGAGTGGTTATCAGCATCAAGAAACTCTTGATCACTGTCACCACCCCTATCATTTTTTTCTGCATTTGAAGTGTCTTTATTTGGTTGTTGAGCCTTTGAGCTGGAATTGTAGGCATCTCAAATGTATCAGCTGAATTTGTCATTATGATGCTGATAGAAACCTCATTTGCAGAAGTAGTTACAACTGGAGCTAAAGATGTGTAACTGAAGGTTTTCTTAGCTCAAATCATGGATTAGGATTCTTGGATTCAACAATGGCATAAATTGAAGCTTACCAAATCATAATTACATCCAACTAAAGATCTCATTGTATAAGTTTAGAGACCAAGTTGATTACAATAAAAAAGACAATTCAACATGACAAAGTCAACATCAAGACAGTTAGAAAGTCAAAATTACGTCATGTTGTAATATTAGTATAAATAGACCCACTAGTGCATTTATGCAAGTGTGGCTTGTGTGTGTGTATTTCTCATGGTGTAAATCACCATCCAAGGAGAAATACTCTCCTTTGGGTGGGTTTGATTTCACCGCCATCTATGATTCTCATTGTAACTTGTTTATCAACATCAATGAAATCATAACACTATTATTATCCATCTCTTTGTTCTTTGATTCACACACGTCCACCCATCTTAATTTTGATTTCAAGATCTGAACGATATGAATCCTAAGATCCAAGCTCAATGAATCTGAAATATTGATTTAACAAAATGGTATCAGAGTTCAATACGGAAGACAAAACTTGTTTGACAAGTTTAAAAGCAAATACAGTCATCACTGTAGCAAATGTTGAAGGTTAATTTGTTTGACTTTTGGTCATCCGCATTTGTTAACTGTAGAAAATGCGGAAGACAAACTTTTGACATTGATTGTCCGCATTTGGCTATTGTTGTAAATGCGGAATTTTTGTTTCTTATTTTTTATTCTTTCCGTATTTGTATACTGTTGCAAATGCGGAAGACAAAACTTGAAACTTTGACTATGTACGTGTTGTAGTAAATGCGGAAGAATAACTTGTGATTTTGTTCATCAGCATTCACTGTAACAAATGCGGTAGAGTTATTACTTGTTTTATCCTATCCGTATTTGTACACAGTAGCAAATGCGATAGAACAAAGTCAATCAGCATTTGTGCGACTATACCAAATGCGGTTGACAACACTTGGTCAACATTGCACTGTAGCAAATGCGAGAGATACATGTTCATCCGCATTTGACTCCTATATCAAATGCGGTAGAGTAAATTCCACATTTACTTCACACACTAATGCGATAGAGTAAAATCATTATCCGCATTAGTTCCACTTGAAAATATACTGTTACCCGCATTGGTTACATGCATGGGTTACCTTCACTCGCATTAACCAATGCACTTACCTGCATTAGCTTTTGAACTTAATCAAAGATTAATGTGATTGAATTGATTATTCATCTTATAAAGAGTTGTCCTTGATTGATTTTTCTTATGAAGTTAACTGTTAAAGTTATCAATTCTTGCTTGGATTGACTTGTCTATCACAATTGATACAAGTTTCCCACTTTTGACAGATCTTGGACTTATCATGCTTCTAAGAATCTGCATAAGCTGAGATACAATGGTATGACTTATTGCAACAACACCAATCAAGATTCTTTTTGTTTTGTTTTTCAAAGTTAAGTTAATAAACAAAAATTTGGACTTACTCAGAAATTTTAAATTACCCCCCCTAAAGTTTATATCCACATTTGGATAGAAACTTTAAAGATTTAAAACTTTTTGAATATTATTTTGATTATTATTAATAGTGAAGAGAAAAATCTCTTTGATTGGATCATATCAGTCTTACATTACACTTGTGCATCCTATATGATTAAATGGACATGATCATGTACTTGAAGATTGATGGTATGTTTGTCCTCTTAAACTCATACCTGGTTGATATTTTGATGCAAATGACTTTTATCATGTTTTGGTTGATTAATTATTTAATGTGTACCTCACACACATAAGCATGAAATGATCAACCCTCCTTATACAATGCATGGTAAAACTTTTTCACAACTTTTCTTACCAGGTTACTTAAGTCATGAAATCTCATTTTCACTGATCCTCATTGGGATTCTTTTAATTTCATCCTTTTTCATGTTGATCCATATTGGGATTCTTTTCACTTCATTTTGGAAGGTGATCCATGATAGGATTCTTTTGTTCATTCACTTGGAATGTATTACTTTGTTGATTCATCCAATTTTGGATGGTTCCACATTAGGAATCTTTTGGATCATAACATCTGCACTATGTGCAAGTTTCATCAGGTCTTTGTTTAGCAAAACAAATAGAAACATGATGTTGTGAAATAGATTCATAAAGTATTATTACCTAGTATGTTTAGGCTACTACACACACATGCATTCAGATAAGCCAATACATACCTGTACTTTGTGATGAGTGTTTCATAATTGAATATATCTTTAATTCATCACTGCATGTATCTTTTCTTCCAAGTCAAGCCTACCAACATATCTGGTAAGTCATTTCAGTCTTTTACATTTTGAAATTAAGCACAGTGAATGATATAACAACTGTACTTATATCATTTCCCAAGATTTCTTTTCTTCATCAAATTTGTTTCTTTTGTGGTTTTCTGATGTTTTTAATTGTTTTTGATATTTTTCATGGTTTTTACTTAAGGTTAATCATGCCAATTGACTGAACCAGAAATTCAAACCCACTAGGTTCAAATGCCTTGGTAAACAAATCACCTAATTGATTTTCAGTTGGTACTTGAATCAATTTGATTAAACCTTTTTCAGCACAGTCTCTCAAAAAATGATATCTAATTTCAAATATGTTTCGTTTTGGAGTGCTGAACTGGATTATTAGTTATAAAGACAGCAGCTGTGTTGTCAATAGAAATTGGTGTGTGCAAGAAGTTAAAACCATAATCAAGCATCTGGTTTTCAATCCAGAGAACTTGAGAGCAACATGCTGATGCAACAATATACTCAGCTTCTGCTGTGGACACAGACACATTTGTCTGCTTCTTGCATTGCCAGGATACTAATCTGGGACCAAGAAATTAACAACCGCCAGAAGTGGATTTTCTGTTGAAGTTGCATCCTCCATAATCACTATCTGTGTAGGCATAGAGATTAAATTCTCCTTCTTTTGGATACCATAACCCAAGAGCTGGCTTGCCTTTCAGATATCTGAATATCCTCTTGACTACGTTCACATGTGATTCTTTTGGATCAGCTTGATAGCTAGCACACACACAACCACCAAACATAATGTCAAGCCTACTGGCTGTTAGATACATGAGTGAACCTACCATTGATTGATAGTGAGTCTGATCCATTGATTTGCCTTCAGGGTCAGGTCCAATCTTCACTTTAGTATCCACAGGATTTCTGACTGATTGACAGTCAGCAAAGTGAAATTTCTTCAACATGGTTTCTACATATTTCGATTGGTTGATGAAGATTCCATGTGCTGTTTGTTGGACTTGTACCCCTAGAAAGAAGGTGAGTTCCCCCATAGCACTCATTTGGAACTTTGAATACATAAGGTCTTCAAATTCTTTGTAGAGTTGCTTGTTTGTCGAGCCAAATATAATGTCATCCACGTAGATCTAGACTAACAACATTTCTTTTACTCTTGTTCTTCTGAAGAGAGTCTGATCAATCTTTCCTCTTTCATACCCATGTTCAAGAAGAAAGGATGATAGAGTCTCATACCACTTTCTTGGTGCTTGATGAAGACCATACAGAGCTTTGTCAAGCTTGTAAACTCTGTGAGGGAAATCTGGATCTTCAAAGCCAGGTGGTTGGCTCATATAGACTTCTTCAGCATCTATCCATACAGGAAGGCACACTTTACATCCATTTGATAAACAGTAAATTTCGTGGACACAGATTATGCAAGAAAGATTCTGATTGCTTCTAGTCTGGCAATAGGAGCAAACACTTCGTCGTAGTCAATTCCTTCTTCCTGAGTGTATCCCTGTGCCACTAGTCTTGCTTTATTTTTTATGATGATCCCTTTATCATCAGTCTTGTTCCTGTACAGCCATCTAGTACCTATAGGGTATTGTCCTTCAGGAAGATCTACCAGCTGCCATACTTCTTGCTTCTTGAATTGGAGCAATTCTTCCTGCATTGCTTCAATCCAACTATTGACTTGAAGTGCCTATTTGATATTTTTGGGTATTGTTTGACATATAAAGCATGAGAACAAACAGATGTTTGCAATACTAGACTTGCTTCTTGTCACCCTCTCATGAAGATCACCAATAATGGTTTTAACTGGATGATTCTTGTGTATTCTTGTGGTTGGAATGGTGTCACCAGCAATAGTTACATCAAGATTGGAGATATTTCAGTTCATTATGGTCAGAGGCACATTCATCTTGTATTGTTGTTGAATTATGAAGATTGTCAACTTCTGTTTCAGTAACTGCTACATATTCAACAACACTAAGATTGCTTTCATTATTTGATGTACCTTGTGTTTCAACTAGATGAGAAGCCAGTTTTTGATTTTCGATCTCATTTGACAAGTCATCTGAGTGAGACGGTACAAGGCTAGGACCTTCTTCAGAAGAAACACTAAGGTTTTATGATAGTTGTCTGATAGGATCAGCTTGAAGAGGAACATCTTCATTCATGTATTCATCAAATGTAGGTGGAATCAATGGATAATTATCTCTTCTTTCTACAGTTGATGAAGTATCACCTGAATGTATATATCCTGCATCAGACAAGTGAAATTGGTCAAATGATTTTGTAAATATGTCAATATCAAACAACCAGTCAGGACCATTTGTAGATTTGGGAAACGAATGTTCCTTGAATTGAACATTTGTAGATTCATCAATAATGTTCAATCTAGGATTGAACACTCTATAAGCCTTTGAAACAGAAGAATAACCTGCAAAGAATCTTTCATCAGACTTGGATGAAAATTTTCCCAAATGATCACGGGTGTTTAATATTGAGACTGGACAACCAAATGATTTGAGGAATCCAATAAATGGTTTCCTATGGAAGATCAGTTCATAAGGTGTCATGTTACTTTCTTTAACAATCAGAGTTCGATTTTGCACAAAGCACGATGTGTTAACTGCTTCTGCCCAGAAGGTGATTGGCAGTTTAGCATCGGCTAGCATCATTCTTGCTGCTTCAATTAGTGTTCTATTTCGCCTTTCAGCTACCCTATTTTGTTGAGGAGTTCTACCTGCACTGAATTGATGAGCAATGCCTTTGGTTGCACAAAAGGAACTCATATTTTCATTTTTGAACTCAGTACCATTATCCCTTCTTATTATTTGGGATGCTTCGTTTTTATGAAGTAGGAAGAACACCCATGTGAATCGAGAAAAGTCATCAATGATCACTAAACAATACTGTCTCTTTCCTATGCTCATTACATGAGTTGGTCCAAATAGATCCATGTGAAGTAGCTTCAATGGAGTATTGTTAGTGTTCACCAGCTTGGTTTTGTGAGACGATTTGTGTTGTTTTCCTTTGAAGCACGCTGAACATTGATCAATAAAATTGAATTCTTTTTTAGGAAGACCAATAACATGGTTTCCTTTGACCAACTTGTTCATATTTTTAAAGTTAGTGTGCCCCAAATATCTATGCCGAAGCCGTGACTCATAAAATGATGCTTTAGACAAAAGACATGTTTCTTCCTTAGGTGATGCAGAACACAGGTTTAAGACATATGTATTATTCTTCCTTGGAGTCTTTAAGTCAACCCATTCTTCAGGCATCTAAAATCCAGATTTCAGAATGTAGCAGTGAGTGTCTGTAAAGTGAGTGGAATATTTTTTGTCGCAGATCTGATACACGCTTAGTAGATTGAAATTTAGTTGTTCACAGTAATTCACTCTATCAAAGCTCAGCATCCCGTTTGTCACAGATCCTTCCCCTGTAATTCTACCACCTTCTGAATCTCCACCGAATGCCACAGTAGTTCCTTGTATGTGTCTTGAAGTCATGAAGGAAGGAACGATCTCCAGTCATGTTTTAGGAGCATCCACTGTCTACGTACCATAGGCTGTTAGACCTGTGTGGATGAACCTGCAAGCAAACAGAACTAATTAGAATAAGGAACCCAAGCCACGATGGTCTTGGGTTTCGTGTTCCTATTCATGATAGTGACCTCCTGGTATTTCCCTCTAAATTGTGATTTGGATGGAGGTGTTCTGGGAGATTTTTGGTAATGAATTGATTGAGTTATCTCATCAACATCAACTGAGGATTCAGATGATAATGAAATCGTTGTTCTCTATTTCTTTGCAAAAATTTAGCCCGTTTATCATTATCAAAAGTAGGTTTTTGCTTAGGAAGGTCAAGTTTGTGTTTCATTCTGAGATGATTTCTTTGACCCTTCCTTAATTCCTTCAAATTATTTCTTTCATTTGTTGATCTAGGTGTCCTAGATTGAGTATTATGAAGATGTGGTCTGACAGAGTGCATCACAGTAGATGTTTTTAAGATGGGCTTGTGTTGTGGAATTCTTAACCCCTTTTGATTGAAGTAACAATCAGATGTATTGTGATTGTTCATGTCACATATTGAACTATACTTGTTGAAATAGCAACTTTTGGTGCAGTGATTGTTCATATCACAGATAGAATAATATTGATTGAAGAAGCATTTATCTGTCTTGTGATTGAACTTTTCCCAATGTCACAATACATTTGTTTGTTTCTTATATCAGATTTTTCCTTGTGTGACTCAACTGATATTTTCTTTTGATGAGTCACTTTCTTTTCTTTAGGTGAAGAATCAGAATCAGCCCTTTTAGTTGTTTGCTTCACAACACTACTTTTGTTTAATTATCTGGGCTGTTTCTGTTTCTTCAACCTATTTCTCACTTCTTTCTCAAACTGGTCAACATGTTCCTTGTTACAGATATCAAACCCAACTCCCTATGTTAATCTTGAAGACTAAGGGTCTGATGAAGTTTTTTTTGTTGAACTTAGTGTTACAGTTTGTTTCTTTTGCAGTGAAACCTTTTCTGATTTGCTTGAATTTTGTGGAGATACAATCTCATTATCAGAACTACTCTCAGTAGTGGGTTTCACTGTCTTGACATATTTCTTTTTGCCTTGTAAAACAGATGGTATGAATTTTATAAAAGGCACAATTGCTTTACAGGGCTTTATGGTTTCATGACACTCCTGTCTTGTCTGAACACTCTTTGATTTTAATTGGGTGACCTAACTTGATTTTATCCTTATTGGTTTTAATATAAACATCAGGTTTGTTTTGAGGATTTGTCACCTGTTTCACTACAGATTTAGGTTCCATAGTTTTAGGTTCAATTGCTTTAGAGAGTGAGACAGATTCAGGCATGACAGTGTAGTTGTCATTGTATGGTGGAGGACATGAGTTATACCCAATCCCTGTCATGTCCTTTGGATCCTTTTAGGAATCCAGCATCCCTTGCAGCTTGACTGAAGACATTTGAAACTTTTCAAGTTTCACTTCAGTCATAGATTGTTGAGCCTTAGATTGAGCTAAATTTTTAGTAAGTAGCTCATTCTCAGCTACAAGAGTGTACTTCTCACCATGCAGTTTTTCTATATTAGAGATGAGAGATTTAATTTTGATTTCAAAGTTTTTTATTTCTCTCTTCATCATCTCTGATTTCACCTTTTCTTCTTTGATTTTATCAGCCAGTTTGTGATTGTGCTCCCTATACCCTTGCAATTCATTAATGCATTTTTCACTACAAAGATTAGATTTGACCTTAGTAGGCATTGGAGATGGTCCATCATTGATGTGAGCCATAAGAGCATGATTTTGAAATTGAGGCTTGACTTCCTCTGCATACACACTCCAGTCACATACTCCATCTTGCTTTATCACTAGAGGACTGGCTGAAGACTGACTGCTTCCATGAGCTTGATTTGTCAGTTGGGGTGGATTCTGATATGATTGGTGTTGATGATACTGCTGCTGTTGGTTTTTGGAGTGAAGCTTGAGTTAGGCTGTGAGGATGATTGGCCTAGAGAGTTCCTTTGATAGTTGTTTCTCTTGGGGGCATGACATCTCTTGATAAATGGCCAGCCATGCCACAGTTAAAGCATTTCACTTTGGATTTATCATATCCAAGTTTTTTATTCTCATTCAGGCTCAGCTTTCTTCCTTTTCTGAAGAATTTCTTAGTTCTCATTGCAATCATGGCCATTTGCCATTGTATATCCTTTTCTTCAACATCATCTGGATCCATTTCCTCCAGATCTTCTTGAATGAGATGAACAGAAGTGAGTCTTCCTCCCAAGTAAGCTTCAAAGCTTGCAACAAATGCATTGTAAGTTGCCTTTTGTTCTTCTGATCTTGAGTCTTCAAGATTGGTTTGAGAATAGTATTGACTTTGGGAGTTTGAGGAGCAAAAGTGACTCTAGGAGGTTGAGATGAGGTTGAAGGATGATTGATTGGTAGAGTTGCAATGAACCCAGTATTGTTCATTTGATCTCTAGATGAGATGAAATCATCCACCTCAGTGGTGAATGCATTTTCCACAGAATGAGATTCTGATGGAAATTTGTAAGCCTCAATCACTCTAGGTCCACCAAGATTTCTGCTTCTTTCATCAAGTTCTAAAGCTTCAATTTTGGCTATCATGATGTCTAGAGTAGTACTCTCAAGATAAGAGTATTTTTCAGCATGGTTACATTCTGTTTCCAGCTTTTAGGGAGACTATGAAGCATCTTTTTGTTTAAGTCTTTAATATTGTAAGTGACTCCCATGATTTCCAAGTCATTTACTAATTGTACAAATCTGTGTAGTTGTTTAAAGATTGATTCTCCCTTGGTGTGGTGGAATGTTTCATACTGATTAACAAGTTTGTCTTTGTTGATTTCAGCCACTTCACTGCTTCCTTCACACATGATTTTGAGTGCATCCCATACAGCTCTTGCAGTTCCATACTTCTCCAGTCTTTTCAGCACATCCATCTTGAGTGTTTGAGTCAGAATTGAGTAGGCTTTGAGGTCTATCTTGATTTTCTTGTAGTCTTCTTCATCTAAGGTCAGATCTTCAATGGGTATTCTAGCAGTTCTGTATATTGCAGCTTGATCTGCAGACAAACAGGGATGTGTGGCCCCTTGCATATTGATATCTAGAAATCAGGATCTACACCTATGATGTAATTCCTAAACCTGATTTTCCACTGTTTAAACTCATATTTATGTTTAAGCATTGGAGGTTTAGGTGTATGACCAAGTTCTGAGTAGCTGTTAGAATCCATTTTAACTATGTGTTTACTGGTATAGATTTAGATGATTTTTAGGATTGATTAGTCCAACTTAGTCCAAACAGTTCCAACGGAATTCAGAAACAGATCTATGATGGTATTTGAGTTTCTTGCTATTGAGTATTTTGGTGAGTATGTGTTGACAAGAGTAATTTCTGTTGTTTACTAAGTAGAGAATATGATATACTCTACTAGCAACTCGATTACCAGATCAATCGAATTCTATTAAGTTCTTTCACAGATATGAAAGAGAATCGAGAGCCAAAGCTCTGTTACCAATTTGCTAAATCAATATTTCAGATTCATTGAGCTTGGATCTTAGGATTCATCTCGTTTAGATCTGGAAATCAAAATTAAGATGGGTGGACGTGTGTGAATCAAATAACAAAGAGATGGATAATAATAGTGTTATGATTTCATTGATGTTGATAAACAAGTTACAATGAGAATCATAGATGGCTAGTGAAATCAAACCCACCCAAAAGAGAGGATTTCTCCTTGGATGGTGATTTACACCATGAGAAACACACACACAAAAGCCACACTTGCATAAATGCACTAGTGGGTCTATTTATTCTAATATTACAACATGACCTAATTTTGACTTTCTAATTGTCTTGATGTTGACTTTGTCATGTTGAATTGTCTTCTTTTGTTGTAATCAACTTGGTCTCTGAACTTGTACAATGAGATCTTTAGTTGGATGTAATTATGATTTGGTAAGCTTCAGTTTATGCCATTGTTGAATCCCAACAAGGATCACCTGTGGGTAAAGTTTCTATAGATCCTGAAACATTCTCACAAGATTTGTTAAAACAATTGGTAACTAAATCAAGATCAAATAGCTAATCAGGACCAGAACCAGCCACACAGGGTGTGTGTTCATTGAAAGTCACATTGGCTAACTCCTCAACAATTCTAGTCCTGAGATTATAAACTCTATAAGCCATAGCTTGAGAAGAGTATCCAATAAAGTGTCCATCATCTGATTTCTTAGCAAATTTGGCAATTTGATCTTTGGTATTCAAGATGGTGCAAGGACATCCAAATGACCTGAGAAAACCAATGAAAGATTTCCTCTTGTGCCAAAGTTCATAAGGAGTCTTGCCATGAGTCTTAACCAACAAAACTCTGTTTTGCACATAGGAGGCAGTGTTGACTGCCTCTGCCCAGAAGGTGATGGGTAGCTTAGAGTCTGACAGCATGGTTCTTGCAGCTTCAATAAGTGTTCCTTTTCTCCTCTCAACAACACCATTTTGCTGAGGAGTCCTGGGAGCATTGTATTGTCTTGTAATACCCTTTTCATCACAAAATGTATCAAGGATTTTGTAGAGATTATATGAAGAGGCTGAAGCAACCAAACACACAAAGTCTTTCTGCATGCATGCTGCACAAGTACATTGAAGAAGAATGCTTCGGAAGTTTTACACAAGCAACTAAAATATTCTAAGTGTGAAATCTTCTGATGCCAAGACCAATATCTTCCGAAGCCAAAGATGAAGTATTTCGAAGCTTCAGAGACAAAGTCTTCTAAAGCTCAACTCTTGAAGATAGATTTCTTCTGAAGACTTTTAACAACTTGCTTTATTTGATGTACTTTTCCATAAATTTGGACCCCTTTCCGCTGTAACTCTGTAAAGTCACCAACCTACATGAGTTGGTGAAAAGGTCCATGCTTGTGGTAACTGTACATTGAGGTCTTGATTTTGTTTTGTGTCTAGTCAATTGTATCTAGCTGGCCTTCAAAGTATGGCCGACTGTAGGATGTAATATAAGTATCTCATGTTCTTGTAACTTTCTTTTATGCTTTGTAACACATGTAATAGAACATTGAGAAAGCATTATACTGCAACCTTTTAAGCCATCTCTTTCTGTGTCTTGCTTTTTTGTTCTGTCTCTTAATTACTTGTGTTCTTAGTGTCTTTACTTGTGGTTAATCCAGTTCACTGTTTGATTAAGTTAAGTTACTATCCTCTTTGTGTTGTTGTGTTGTAAGTGACCACCCTTCACCGGTCCTACATTTGGTATGAGAGCTTTCTAGGCTCTTGATATAAGATCTCACCATCTTAAGATCCATCACACACACAAATACTCATCTTATCAAATGGCAACCATTTCCAAAACTGATATGGAAACTGCAACCATGAACAAGTCCCCATTTATCACTCTTGATGACTTTGACACCTGGTGCCTGAGAATTGAAGGTTTCATCAGGTCTCTAGACTTAAGAATGTGGGAGTCTGTTGAGAATGGACCTTACATACCAAGCACCTCTTCTGCTACTGGTGGTGGTATGATCCCAAAGGCTGTGGCAAACTACTCTGATGAAGACAGGAATAGAGTAGAGATTGATAGAAAAGCCATGAAAGCCCTTCAGACTACTTTTCCAAACTCTGTATACAGAGGTTTCAAGAAATGCAAAACAACTAAGCAGCCATGGGATGCATTAAAACTTATGTATGAGGGTTCCTCTGAAGCTAAGGAGAACAAGAAGGATCTCCTGAAGCAGCAGTTTGAAAACTTCACCTTCAAAGCAGGTGAAACCATGACTCAACAAATACTTTAGGTATGTTGAGATTGTGGATACCCTTGTGGATGGAGGATTTGCTCTTGAAAACAGAGACATTGTAAGGAAGTACATGTCCTCACTTCCTAGGCAATGGACACACTACTATGTGGTTATCAAAAGAACTGAGAACCTGAAAACTCTTACTCTGACAGAGTTGTATGGGATTCTCAGTGGCTACCAGATGGAGATGAACATGCAAGGTTCATCTGGCAACTCCAACAATCAAATGGGTTCAGCCCTTCATGTGGTTGAAAGGGATAGCATAAAACCCCAACATCATCTCATATGCTACCCTAACAACTCACCAAAGTTCCTTTCATCACCTTCCCTGAGACACAAAGAGAGAACTACACTCAAGGAAACCCATTCCAAGAGACAAGTTCTTCTCAAGCCTTTGTGTCTTCTGATGAAAGTTGTGGCAGCTCTCTTTTCACCCTTGAAGACCTGGACTGTATCCATCCAGATGATCTGGGGTACATGAGATAGTCCAGCAGATGGCTCTTCTCACTCATAGAGCCAAGAAGTTCTACAAGCGGACTGGAAGAAAGTTCCCCAGCAATGCAACTAGTGGAAAGTTTGGGCTGGACAAAGGCAAAGTCAAGTGTTACAACTATAACTTGATGGGCCACTTTGCTAGTGAATGTAAGGCACCAAGAACAAATGGTGGCCAAACACAGTCTAGATCAAACTACACTGATAAAGCCATCTAGAATGAGAAGCCAAAGCAGCAAGCTACTGTTGCTGTTGAAGAAGGAGGCTTTGACTGGAGCTTTCACGTGGAAGATGCTTCTCCAAACAAAGCACTTATGGCAGATCATGATGAATCCAAGGTATTGGAACATCTCTGTACCACCCCTAAATGCATTGCTAAAGTAAATAGATACAGTCCTCCAACTTAGAAATGAGATCTGATCTTGAGTCCTTAAACATTTTAAAAGTTGATTTTAGAAAGTCTAAAAATGATTATAAACTAAAGATAGAGGACTTAGAGAAAGCTATTTCAATTCTAAAATATGAGCATACAAACTTTAGAACTCAGATCAAGGATCTCATAACTAAGCTGACTGAGTGCCAGGCTGAGCTTGTGATCAGCAAAGCCAGGCAGAAAAGTGTGTTCTTGAAGAAAAGACCTTCAAGAACATGATATCCTCATCCTTGGACAACAAAGTGTGCTATCAAAACAAGCAGGGACTAGGATCAAATGAGATAGCTCTTCCACACACAATCTTGTCTGTAAGATCACCTACGTGTGGAACTTGTGAAGATGAGCTTCCTCTCATAGATCCTTTGAGTGAAGAGGGTGATAAACTGATAGTGAAGAATTCCTCTGAGAAGATTGAAGAGGAGGATTCTATGAAGGGCCACTATCCTTCTGAGGAGAAGAAGAAGACTGTGATGACCAAGTCAATGAGGAAGAACTTGATCAAGAAAAGCAAAAAAAAAGCAAGGAAGGCTCAAGAGATCAAGGCTACTTTTGACTCCAAGCAGAAACAAGTTTTTATTTCTGCAGGGTTTGAAGTGGCAAAGACTGAAGACATCAACCTTAACTCTTCTACTAAGAGTTCTGGTTCATGTTCAAATCATCTCAGTACCATGAAGAAGACTGGTCTGTTGTGTAACACTGCTACATAGCCTGGACCATCTAACTCCAAGAACAGTCCTCAACCCAAAAGGATTGTCTCAGCATCTACAAAGATGAGGGTGGAGAAGGGATATGACCAAAGTCAGTCTTGTTCCCGGTAGAAGGCTCTTGGAAGAAGAAAATGGAGTGTGTTATGTGTGAAAGTACTGCTCTCTTGCTAAGGATTGTCCATACAATTCTAAAGGTACTCTTCACATGACCAAAACAAAGACTTCCAGAGTTCCAAGAAGATTCAAGCTTAGGAAGGAAAATTTGTTTCCTTCGGAAGCTATAAAACTAAAAAGAAGGCAAGTGGAAAATTGCCTTCAGAAGAAAATTGGTCTCGGAAGTATGGAATACTTCTGAAGCACTGAAGTCTGCTGCAGTGTTTGCAGAATCTTCCAAAGGATCTGTCATCAAAACATCAGAAGTCTAAAAAGCTTCTGAAGTATTGAAGGTCAAGTCCAAGCTTCCAAAGGTGGTGTGGAAGTTTAAAAAAGACCGAATGACTAAAAATTCTCCATCAACATCTCAAGATCCTCAAAGAACTACAATAGAATCTATTACTGTTGCGTTACCTTCTTTTTCTCTTAGTGAGCCCAAGCCATGTAAGGCTTGGGTTTCCAAATGTAACTAATCATTTTCTTTGTGCAGGGACAACTTAAACAAACAAGAATGTCTGGATCAATGACAGTTGTTGTTCCAGGCACATGACAGGCAATAGGTCACTACTCTAGAACTTTGAAAGGATTAATGGAGGGACAGTTGCCTTTGGAGGAGATGAAGGTGGTTACATTTCTGGAAGGGGCAAGGTCATAAATGGTAAGCTTAGCAATGAAAAGGTAAACTTTGTCAAGGAGCTTGGGTACAATCTTTTGAGTGTATCCCAATTTTGTGATCAGAGTCACAACATGCTTTTTACTGAGCATGAGTGCATTATTCTCAAGCTCGGGTCGTCATTCCTCATGAGCATATCCTCCTTAGAGCCCCCAGGAAAGGGAACATGTACAAGATGGATCTACAAGAAAAATCTCCCTCTGGAGAAGTTTCATGCTTTCTGTCTAAAGCCAATAGTGATGAGTCTTTCCTATGGCATAAAAGAATATGCCATGTAAATTTTAAGAACATGAATAAACTGATTAAGAATGATTTGGTAACTGGAATGCCAAAGAAAGAGTTTACAAGTGATGACCATTGTGTTGCATGCCTGAAATGGAAGCAACATAAGGTATCTCACAAGCCTAAGGAAAGAAACTCCATCACTACTCCTCTACACTTTTTACATATGGATCTCTTTGGCCCCACAAGTGTAATAAGTCCAGGAAGGATCTTTTACTGTTTGGTGATCACAGATGACTTTACAAGATTCACTTGGGTCTTCTTCCTTAGAACTAAGGATGAGACTCCTGAGATTTTGAAGAATTTCATTTTAAAGATTGAGAATCAATCTGAGCACAAGGTCAAAATCATAAGATGTGATCAGAGAACTGAATTCAACAACCAAGTCCTTAATGGATTTTGTGATGAAAAAGGTATTACAAGACAATAGAGTGCTCCCAGGACTCCTAAGCAAAATGGTGTTGCTGAGAGGAGAAACAGGACACTGATTGGAGCTGCAAGAACCATCTTGTCTGACTCTAAGCTACCCATCACCTTCTGGGCAGAGGCAGTCAACACTACCTGCTATGTGCAGAACAAGTTTTAATGGTTAAGAGTCATTGGCAAGACTCCTTATGAACTTTGGCACAAGAGGAAACCTTTCATTGGTTTTCTCAAGTCATTTGGATGTCCTTGCACCATCTTGAATACCAAATATCAAATTGCCAAATTTGCTAAGAAATCAGATGATGGACACTTTATTGGATACTCTTCCCAAGCTAAGCTTATAGAGTATACAATCTCAGAACTAGAATTGTTGAGGAGTCAGCCAATATGACTTTCAATGAACACACGCCCTGTGTGGCTAGTTTTGGTCCTGATTGGATGTTTGATCTTGATTTAGTTACCAACTATTTTAACAAATCTTGTGAGATTGTTTTAGAATCTGCAAAAAACTTAAATACAAGTGATCCTGATCAAAGATTAGAGCTAAGAAGACCTTCATGTAACATATCTTCAACTCCAGTTGGGAATACTTCTACAAATGAGGTTTCTATCAGCACCATAATGACAAACTCAACTAATACATCTGGAATGCCTTCAAATTCTAGCTCAGAGGCTTTACAACCAGATAAAGAGGCCTCAAATGCAGAAGAAAACAATGGTGGTGGTGACAGTGATAAGGAATTTCTTGATGCTGATAACCATTCCATTGATTACAACATCAATGATATCACATACTCATTGGATCATATCTCTCTTGATAAGTGTGTTGATGCGGTGGAGAAACATCTCTGCCAGATCTAAATTTCTCTAATTTAGATCTTTCTCAACAACTTGATGTGATCCTTCAGCTAAGGATCCAAGTCACCCCCACCACAAACATCATTGGAGATGTTGTCGTAGGGACAAGAACAGAGGACAACCCCATGAAGCAATGTTTGTCTTCACTCTTGTTTCTTATCCCTATAGAGCCAAAGAAAGTTGATAAGGCTCTAAAGGATGGAATTGAGTTGAAGCTATGCAAGAGAACCTGCTTGAATTCAAAAGACAGAAAGTTTGGAACCTTTGTCCTCTTCCTCATGGGAAGACTACCATTGGAACCAAATGGGGTTTTAGGAACAAGAAGAATGATAGAGGCATATATCATCAAGAACAAAGCTAGACTAGTGTTCAAGGATACACACAAGAAGAAGGGAGTGCCTACACTGATGTCTATGTCCTATAGCAAGACTGGAAGCTGTTAGGATATTCATGGCATTTGCTGCATCTAAGAACATCAAGGTCTATCAACTTGATGTAAAGTGTGCTTTTCTGTATGGAGTGATTCATGAAGAGGTGTATGTCAAACAGAAACCTAGTTTTGCAGATCCTGATCATCCTGATTATGTCTACAAGCTTGAAAAAGCTCTTTATGGGCTACATCAGGCACTCAGGAAGTGGTATGAGACTCTATCTTAGTATCTTTGCAAACATGGATATAGGAGAGGTACTATAGATGGAACTCTCTTCATCAAAGGATAGGGAAATGACATAGTGCTAGTTCAAGTATATGTAGATGACATCATCGATCGAAAAGAAAAGAGGCTGGGAAATAAAGTGGTTCCTCTTGTGTGTGTACAGTGGAAGCCAGGAAGAGATCCGAATCTACATGGGAGACTGAGGAGGAGATGAGCAGCATTACCCTCGTCTGTTTGAGGAATAAGAGGTTTCAGGGACGAAACCTATTTAAGGGGGTGGACTTGTAACACCCGGTTATTCTTTAAAAAGAAAAGAAAAAAAGAAGGAAGAATAAAGAAAGGAAACATAAATAAACCCAAGTTGACGGGTTAAAAGTGTAAAAAGGACAAATGTACAAAAAGTTTGTGTAAAGGTGGGCATGGCCACCCACCCTCTCTTCATATCACCTTTTCTCATTCGGATTAGAGCGGTAAGAAGAAGAAGAAGAGGTCGAATTCAGGTAAGAATTCAAAGTTTTTATGTGTTCATGATGGGTTTTGCCTCGGTTATATGCTTATATGCTTATGTGTTTGTGTGTGTGTTTTGTGTGTGTGTGTTTTGTGGGTTTCTAGGTGTTTGAACTCATTTGCAAATGGGTTAGAAGGAAGATACACTCAAAGTTGCACCAGGTGAGTTTTTAGACCCCGGTTTTACCTTGTTTTAAACTCTTCTTGGGGCTGAAAATGTATTAAAATGATTTTACAATGTTTATGTATGTATACCCTATGGTTTTGTGCATGATTGATGATGATTCTTAGATGCTTATAAGTTGTTCATGCTTAGAATAGGCTTGGTAAGCTTAGAACAATTAGGCTTGACGTTTGGGTTCGAAATTATCCTAGAAACTTGTTGAACAGAAGGTTCATGCGCCTAATAAGGTCCATGCGCCTGGAAATGCCTTAGAAATGATTAAGTGTATCTCATGCGCCCGAACAGTGCCCTTATGCGCCTAGAATATTAGTCGGACGACTAAGTTAGGGCCATGCGCCCCAATAATGCCCATGCGTCTAAATAACCCCCATGTGCCTAAGTTTCCATACGCCCGAATAGCCCATGCGTCTAAATGTCCATGCGTCTGAATGGACCATACGCCCGAATAGTGTCCATGTGCCTGAATGGTTCATGCGCCTAAGTGTTAAAGCAATCAAGTGTTGGCTGATGCGCCTGCATAGTGATAAAACGCCCAAACAGGCCCATGCACCCAAATAGTGTCAAAGCGCCTAAACACTTAGAATTTATTACAGAATTTTTAGGAGTCTGTGCTTTTATGGTTTTGACCGAGGTTTGACTAGGGTTTATTAATGATGGGATTCATGCATGATTATGATTGTTGGTTGATTGTTCCTTATTATTATTGTTATTATTAATACTATTATTAATATTATTATTAGTATGTGACTTTACGTGGTGTTTTTATTATCGTAACGTAAAGTATTTTTACTATTAATAAAGTGAAAGAGCAATGAAGAAGAGAAGTGGAACCTAATTTAAAACATTAACAAGTCTTGCAAGCTT
This sequence comes from Flaveria trinervia, assembly GCA_025506515.1. NCBI lineage: Eukaryota > Viridiplantae > Streptophyta > Magnoliopsida > Asterales > Asteraceae > Flaveria > Flaveria trinervia. Next base: position 43,771,774 of record CM046450.1, read on the forward strand.
ATAGGAGGTACACGACAATGAGGTCGTCAGCTCAACTGTGATGCGGGCTAGCTACCCTCAAATGCACACGGGGCCAGTCAATTGAGATTGGCAGCCCTTTGTAGCATACCCTAGGTGTCTGGGCCAGCCTTGTATACAGTACATAGAGCCCCTTGTGGGAACAGAGGGCCCAGTACCATTTTCCTCGCGCACATAGTTTAGGGTATTGCTTATTGGTCCACATAGATAGTGAAAGATAAATATAAAAGAGTACAGAATAAACAAGGCATACAGTAAAGAGAAAAGCATTACCTGATTGTATAGTTATGCATCCTCACATATAAAGAGATGAAGTTTTCATAAAAAGAGTATTTTCATATGTATACCTACAGAAAGTATTTTATTACTTTTAAAACTTGAACTCACTTAGCAACGCTGACTTTTATACATTTTCAGTTGGCAGGTAACTATTGCTGAGGATGGCCCGAGGGTGAGGCTACTCGGCAGGAAAAGACTGACATCCATTCATACTTGTTATAGCTGTTGTTTTGTAAAGCAAATAACCAATTCTTTTGTATTCGATTAAACAATAGTGTATTGCTCAACAACAGTGTTTTAATAAAACGAATGGTTTTTGCTAAAATGATTCCGCTGCTTAAGATTGTAAATGTATATCATTTAATGTACTTATGTTGTGAATGACCAACTGTGAGGTCTCCGGGAACGGGGCCTTACATTAATCCAGTTCACTGTTTGATTAAGTTATGTTACTCTCCTCTTTGTGTTGTTGTGTTGTAAGTGACCACCCTTCACCGGTCCTGTAGATTTGGTTCTTGAATTCAGTTCCCTGGTCACATCTTATAGTTTTGACCTTATGATCACATTGATTCTCAATCTTCAAGATGAAGTTCTTCAGAATCTTAGGCGTTTCATCCTTAGTTTTAAGGAAAAAACACAAGTGAATCTTGTAAATCATCTATGATCACCAAACAATGATCATCACTTTTAAACTCTTTCTTTGGTACATTCTTTTATGCCATAGGAAAGACTCATCACCATTTGCTTTAGATAGAACGCATGAAACTTCTCGATAGGGAGATGTTTCTTGCAAATCCATCTTGTACATGTCCCCTTTCCTGGGGCTCTAAGCAAGATATGCTTATGAGGAATGACCACCTCGGCTTGAGAACAATGCACTCATGCTCAGTAAATAGCATTAATGACTCTAATCACAAAATTAGGATACACTCAGAAGATGGTACCCAAGCTTCTTAACAAAGTTTACCTTCTTAGTGTTGAGCTTACCATTTGTGACCTCACCCTTTCTAAAGATATAACCACCTTCATCTCCTCTAAAGGCAACTAGCCCTTTATCAATTCTTTCAAAGTTCTAGAATAGTGACCTATTATCTATCATGTGCCTAGAATAGCCACTATCAATGATCTAGATATTCTTATTTGTCTTGAGTTGTCCCTGCACAAAGAAAATGATTAGTTACTTTTGGAAACCCAAGCCTTACTGGTCTTGGGCTCATCAAAAGAAGAAAAAGGTAATATAACAGTAATAGATCCTATAGTTGTGCCTAGAGGATCTTGTGCTGTTGTTGATAGAGAACTTTTGGTCACTTGGTCTTTCCTTGACTTCCACACCACCTTTGGATGTTTGGACTTGACCTTCAACACTTCGGAAGCTTTTGAGACTTTGGAAGTTTTGATGACTGGACCTTCGAATGATCCTACAAACACTGCAGCAGACTTCAGTGCTTCGGAAGAATTCCTTTCTTCCGAGACCAAATTTCTTCTGAAGGCAATTTTCCACTTGCCTTCTTTTTCATTTTGGAGTTTCTAAAGGAAACAAATTTTCCTTCTGAAGCTAAAACCTTCTTGGAGCTCTTGGAAGTCTCTTTTTTGGTCATGTGAAGAGTACCTCTTAGATTGTATGGACAAACCTTAGCAAGATGAGAAGTACTTTCACTTATAACACATTCCATCTTTTCCTTCCCAAAAGCCTTCTTCTGAGAATAAAGCTGACTTTGGTCATATCCCCTCTCCACCTTCTTCTTTGCAGATACTAAGATAGTCCTTTTCGGTTGAGACTATTCTTGGAGTTAGATGGTCCAGGTTGTGTAGCACTGGTACACAGTAGATTAGCCTTCTTCTTGGTGCTGAGATGATTGACCATGAACCAGAACTCTTTGTAGAAGAATTTAGGTTGTTGTTTTCAATCTTAACCACTTCAAACCCTACAGAGATAAAAACCTGTTTCTGCTTAGAGTCAAAAGTGGCCTTGGTCTCTTGAGCCTTCCTTGCTTTTCTCTGGCTCTTTCTGATCAAGTTCTTCCTCATAGACGTGGTCATCACAGTCTTCTTGTTCTCCTCAAAAGGACAGTGACCCTTCTTAGAATCCTCCTCTTCAATCTTCTCAAAGGAATTCTTCACTATCACTTCTTCATCCTCTTCACTCAAGGAGTCTATGAGAGCAAGCTCATCTTCATAAGTTCCACACCAAGGTGATCTTACAAACAAGATTGTTTATGGAGGAGATATCTCACTAGAACCCAGTCACTGCTTATTTTGATAACCTACTTTAGCATGCATGGATGAGAATATCATGTTCTTGAATGTCTTTTCTTCAAGAACACATTTTTTTGCCCTGGCTTTGCTGATCACAAGCTCAGCCTGGCATTCAGTCAACTTAGTTATGAGATCCTTGATCTGAGTCCTATAGTTGGTGTGCTTATGTTTTAGAACTGAAATGGTTTTCTCTAGGTCCTCTATCTTTAGTTTATTATCATTTTCAGCCTTTCTAAAATAAGCCTTTAATATGTTTAAGGACTCAAGATCATATCTCATTTCTAAGTTGTAGGACTGTATCTGTTGACTTTAGCAATGCATTCAGGAGTACAGAGATGTTCCAATACCTTAGCTTCATCATGATCAGCGATCAGTGCTTGGTTTGGAGATGCATCTTCCACCTGAAAGCTCCAGTCAAAGCCTCCTTCTTTAACAGCAACTATAGCTTGCTGCTTCGGCTTCTCATTCTGGGTGGCTTTGTCAGTGTAGTTTGGTCTGGATTGTGCTTAGCCACCATTTTTTCTTGGTGCCTTGCACTCCCTGGCAAAGTGGCCCATCAAGTTACAGTTGTAACATTTGACTTTGCTTTTATCTAGTCCAAACATTCCACTGGCTGCATTGTTGGGGAACTTCCTTCCAGTCCGCTTGTAGAACTTCTTGGCTCTGTGAGTGCGAAGAGCCATCTGCTGGACTATCACCATGTACTCCAGATCATCTGGATGGATGCAATCCAGATCTTCAAGGGTGAAGAAAAAGCTGCCATAACTTTCATCAGAAGAGACAAAGGCTTGAGAAGAACTTGTCTCTTGGAATGGGCTTCCTTGAGTGTAGTTCTCCTTGGGGTTTCTCAGGGAAGGTGATGAAAGGACCCTTTTGTGAGATATCAAGGTAGCATATGAGATAGTGTTGGGGTTTTATGCTATCCCTTTCAACCACATGAAGGGCTAAATCCATTTGATTGCTGGAGTTGCTAGATGAACCTTGCATGTTCATCTCCATCTAGTATCCATTGAGAATCCCATACAACTCTGTCAAGATGAGAGTCTTGAGGTTCTCAATTCTCTTGATAACCACACAGTAGTGTATCCTTGCTTATGAAGAGAGGATGTGAACTTCCTTACAATATCTCTGTTTTCAAGAGTAACTCCACCATCCATTAGGGTATCCATAATCTCAACATACCTGAAGTATTGTTGAGTCATGGTCTCACCTGCTTTAAAGGTGAAATTTACAAACTGGCACCTCAGGAGATCCTTCTTGTTCTCTTTGCTTTAGAGGAACCCTCATACATCAGTTTCAATGCATCCCACAGCTACTTAGCTGTTTTGCATTCTTGAAAACTTTGTATACAGAGTTTGGAAGAGCAGTCTGAAGGGCTGTCATGGCCTTCTGGTCAATCTCTACTCTCTTTCTATCTTCATCTGAGTAGTCAGCCACAGCCTTGGGGATCATGCCTCCTCTAGTTGTAGAAGAGGTGCTTGGTATGTAAGGTCCATTTTCAATAGACTCCCATATTCTTGAGTCTAGAGACTTGATTAAGCCTTCCACTCTTTGGCACCAAGTGTCAAAGTCATCAAGAGTGATCAGTAGGGACTTTGTCATGGTTCTAGTTTCCATATCAGATTTTCAAGTGGCTGCCATTTGATAAGTTAAGTATTTTGTGTGTGTGAGGGATATTAAGATGGTGAGATCTTATATCAAGAGCCTGGAATGCTCTGATACCAATTGTAGTACCAGTGAAAGGTATGCACTTACAACACAATAGCACAATGAGGATAGTTGCTTAAGAATACTTAACAGCTCAAATAGGGAACTGGTTAACCTTTGAGTGATACTAAGAACCCAAGTAAATATGAGACAGAACAAGATAGCAAAACACACAAGAGTTGGTTTTCAAGATTGCAGTATATTGCTTTCTCAAGTTCTATTACAAATGTTACAAAGCATATTAGAAAGTTACAAGTACTTGAGATACATCTACTACATCCTATAGTTGGCCATACTTTGAAGACCAGTTGGATACAATTCACTAGACAACTACAAAATCAAATGTAGAGTCAAAAGGCAGATTGCCTTTTGACTAGTGACTATGATATGCCATAGCTCAAATCCTAATATATTACAAAAAGGATAAAGTACATGAAGTAGAAAGTCACAAACTCAAGACCTCAATGTACAGTTACCAAAAGCATGGACCTTTACACCAACTTATGAAAGTTGGCGACTTTATAGAGTTGTAGCGAAAAGGGGTCCAGCTTTACGTAAAAAGTACATCAGATAAAGCATGTGTTCTAAAAGTTTTAGGAAGAAATCTGTCCTCTAGTGTTGGCTTAAGAAGGCTTTGTCTCTGAAGCTTAGGAAGACTTCATCTTTAGCTTCGGAAGATATTGGTTTTGGCTTCGGAAGATTTCACACTTAGCATGTTTTCTGACGCTGGTGTGAAACTTCTGAAGCATTCTACTTCAGTACACTTGTGCATGGACGCAGGAGAGACTTTGGGTGTTTAGGTTGCATCAGCCTTTACATTTAATCCTTACAGTTCAAATTATGGATAATATGAGGGTGTCTCTTCAGCATCATAGTGTGTTCTCACGTATCTTTTTTCCGCCTATATTCAGTACACGCTTTTTATTTGTTTCCATATTTTCTATCGAACAGTAGACAATCTTGAACCTAGTGATAATCGCGCACGCAACAAATACATGGATCGTAATAATCATCATAATCACAATCTTAATGCATGATTCTACTAAACCTGTAAAAATTACCCTACATAAACTACTACAATACCAAGGGTAAAGACTAACAAACAAAACAAACAAAAATAAAATAAATACTCCTTTTTGATTTTTTAATATTTTTTTAGTTCTTTTTTGCTTTTTTTATTTTTGAAACTTAAACAAATACTAAAAAATCAATCACAACAAATAACACTAAGCGCACTAGCTCCCCGTCTATGGCGCCATTTTGATGACATGTCGTAAGGGTCATGCAAAAACCTAATTAACCTAGGTAGTTAGGGTAAGTCAGGTATCGTATCCATGGGGAACATGTGGTTAGTGTTACACAATTTGTTTGATTATTTAACTAACTTACTAATGAAAACAGAAAACTGAACAATTGTCATTTTGACTGTAATAGATGTGAACGAGAATAATTAAACGAAACAATTACATTAACCAAAAAAAATTGAAAGATGATCACACCCAGGTTTCAAGTATGTGAAGGAATTGTGTCACTTAGCTTTTATCAAATTAGAAATCACATAGACATGACTAGTTTGTTATTTCTGTAGAAATTTGATTACCATCTACATAATGGGTTATCTAAATTAGATAGTCAAACTAACTAAAACCAAAACCTGATTATGTCATTAATGAAAATTAGCTATGGCAATACCTTAATAAATAATTAATTATTCATAATGCAAAGACTAGTAATTCGATTATTGTTAGGATCAGTGATCTACGTTTGATTGATTAGAGAGTATAGCAGCGGAATTCTAATAATGAATTAGCCAATTCACAAGAACGAAACGATATTCAGTGAAGAACAAAGACGGTTATAGAGAGAGAATTTCTGCAGATATATTTCATTCAATATTCGCTTTCGTGGTAACGGAATGTCACAATTACAAATTAGGTCGACACCTCTTATATAAGAGATGTGACGTCTGCTGATGTCACTTGATAGTGACATCTAACAGAATATTCCTACTGAAACACAACTACTGAAGATGTCAAAACAGCTGACATCTCCTTACAAAAATGCTAAGTGTTATCAGTTGTTATAACTACTGAAAAACATAAAACTACTGAAACTACAACGACTGAAGAACAAGCTCTTCAGTCGTTTTACAAAACTACTGAAAGTAAAAACATAAAACTACTGATATCACAACTACTGAAGAAGTACTCTTCAGCTGTTGTGACAAACTACTGAAACTTCAGTACTTGATCTTCAGACTTGAACTTCAGACGTTTTATCAGCTGATGACTTCAGTAGATATCATCAGCTGATGTCTTCAGTCTTTGTCTTCAGACTTTGTACATCAGTTGTTAATCTTCAGCACTTGTAAACTCTTCAGCTGTTGTACTTCAGTACTTTGGACATCAGCTTCAGCACTTGTGTTCTTCAGCTGTTCAGCTTCAGCACTTGTGTTCTTCAGCTGTTCAGCTTCAGCACTTGTGTTCTTCAGCTGTTCAGCTTCAGCACTTGTGTTCTTCAGCTGTTGAGCTTCAGCACTTTAGTCTTCAGTTGTTGAAGTCTTCAGCACTTGATCTTCAGCTGTTGAAGTCTTCAGCACTTGTCAAACTGCTGATGAGGCTTTCAGCAGTTGTTGTGATACCATGTGGGACTTAGAGGTTTTCTGATCTTGGCTCATTGGTTCTTTTGGTCCAACAAACTCCCCCTGAACCAATGCAGCCAAAACCTCTAAATTATTTATTGTCCTACTTATTGTTGGCAAAATGTTGGTCTTTTTCCTTCTTGATCAGTAGAGAAGATGACCCGTGTAAGCTCCGGCCTGGGAAGAAATCTCAGATATTTGTTTGGCAGGGTATGAATGGGAACTCTGTTTTGGGGAACTGGACACAGAGTTGTTATCCCATTCATGAGATTTACTTCCCCATAATGAGTCTGTATGACTCTCGAACATAGGCCTCAAGGAGAACAACTTGTTCCTCCTGAGAGAGTTCTTCTGCTCCTCCTTCGAAGAAGAACTCTGGACCATAGTACTCTGATAAGTACTTCATGGTCCTGCCATTTTTCAGCTCCACCGTAGTTACCTCCCTATATACAAATTCATCAGGATGGTTGCCTTCAAGGAGTAACTGGAGCTCATTCTTCTGGATGTCTTCAAGCTTTTTATATAGCAACCCCTTCTTAATCATCTTGTTTTCTAGTAAAGCTTGAGGGGTCTTCTTTGCTTGGTGAGCTTTCTTGAATTCATCAATGATTTCCAAGGTGAGACTACAACGGCCAACATGATGGTAGACTCTATTGTTTTTCGTACCTGGCCATTGTATCTGTGTGGAATAGTTCTTTTATGGATTCTAGAACTCACCCTGGGGTCTGGCCATACTCTCACTCTCTCCTTTTGATACTGAAAAGTATGCCTGAGAGTGTACAGCCTTTGAGCATGCCCTTTCATGGCTTGAATGGATGATGACTGAGGAAATTCCTTGTCAACCATCTTCAACAGTTGCTCATCGTGCTGTTTCTGCTGTTCTTCTTCTTCTATCTTGACTTTGACCATTTCCCTTTGAGAGTCAGGTGTGATCATGGGTTGACTTCGGGGTTTTGGTAGCTTTAGAACAACAGAGAGTGGCAGACTATCATCTTCATCCTCCTCTTCTTCTTCTTCTTCCATCCTCAGCACCCTTCTCCTCCTTCTGGGTGCATCACTGGATGATGGTTGGGTTGGTGAAGGAATTGGTTTTGAAGAATGAGGATGTTTGGATTTTGGCTTAGAGATTGGTTGGGAGATTTGAGGGATAGGATCTGTTTGAGTGGGTGGAAGGGAAGGTTGATCCAGCATCTTTGTAGTTAGTTTCGCCTTTGTGAGTTTAGCCATCTCTAACCTTTTACCAGCCCCAGCCTCATCAAGGGCTTCCACAATAATCCCTTTGTTGAATTGCTTAGACAGACAGATTCTGGTGGCTATAGCCAGAATGTTGTCCCTGGTCCATGCGCGAATCTCCACTAACGATCTTCCTAAGTATTTTGCAATAAAGCGGATCATTATTTCCAATCTCTCTTTTTCCATAGCATCATACCCTGCCCATCGGGTTTGTATCTCTTGCACTTCCAACCTTCTGATCTCACTATCCAGTGTGGCTGTGTCAAACCCCTGCCTGAAGAGTTGTTCAATTATTTTATCCATGGATCGGCTGTGTGTAGTGTCAGCTTCTTTTACCAGCTCCTCCAAGGATTTGTCTTCAGCAGTGTGATCATCAACACTTCTCTTTCGCTTGTAAGTGAGCAGAGGTTGCTTTTCTTTCTCCTCCTCTTGGGCTTGCTTCTTTTCCTTCTTTTCCTCTGTTCTTTTCCTCTTCTTTTCTTTCACTGCAGTACTCTCCCCCTTTTTGGATGCATTGGAGGAAGGGGTTTGTACCGCTGATAGAGTCTTTTGTACAGCAGCATCAATTAGGGGTTGTAAAGTTGAGGAAAGCCTCTCATCAATGGCTTTAGTCACAATATCAGTGATTATGGGTGTGATGAGAGGGAGGGAATTTTGAAGTACAGCACCTATTTGCTCAGGAGGGTTCTGTTCCTGAGAAGTAGGGCCTGAAGCAGAGGCAGGTGGTTGAGTTTGGAGTGGCTCAGTGTTTGGGGAACCTTCAAGTGAAGGTGCCATCTGTGGGTGGGTAGAGGCAGATGGTCTTTCTCCTTGGGAGAGTTGGTCAAGTAGGTTTTGCAGCCTACTGACTTTCTCTTCAAGGATTGTGTTCTGGGCAAGAACATCATAGAAAAAGCCCAGTCATCATCAGCCGAAACTGAATCATCTGACCTCCTGCTTAGAGCAGGATTTACATGCGCTAGGTGTAGACCAGTTGGTGCATGTGCCCCTTGTGCTTGGTACTGGGGACTTCCAGCCTCAGGACAGTGTCCATCATCAGCTGTTGCCTCTGGTGAGGTCTTAGCAATGTTACCAGCCTCATTCTGATCATGTGCTAAGTCAGAGGAGGTGGCAGCCTCACTAGATATTCTAAGCTCCTTGTCTACACCAGGAGATAGAAGTGGTAAACCCCTGTGCTGTGGGTTCTCAAGTGCACTGGGTTCCTCCCCCTCAATTGTAGAGGTATCCCAGTAGTAAGTGGTTTCTGGGGAGGGGGTGAGGAGTGCAGTTGAGTCAGCACTTGTGCAACTATTAAAGTTGGGCTGTGAGGGACGGTTGTGTGGGGTGAAGGGATAGAAGCAGTGTGCACCTGGGGAGGTTGGTGCTCTTCAATGGCAATCCCCTCAAGTGAGGAAGATCCCAGATATGTAGGTACCCCTTGTGTGGTTGCTGCAGGCTCCTGTTGAGAGGAAGCCTGAGCGGCTATGGCTGGAAGAGTCATTGTATCCACTAGGGGTTTGGACTAGTGGATATATCCTGCGTTTGTGTTGCAGGGGCATCCTCAGGGGACTCAATTCCCTGAGTAGCCGTTTTGGGTTTCTTTTTGGTGGGTTTGGTGGGGACTTTTGATTTGGAGGTGGTGGCTGTGGGTTCCAGCTGCGTGGGTTTTCGCAGCTTGGCAGCCATTTTGAGTGTCTGGTCAGAGTTGTGCCGGGAGTATACTTCCGGCAGAACAGCCGTAGCAAGGACTCCCAAGCCAACAAGTCCCTCAGCATTAAGCTGGTTTGTAATGATGGCCATTATGAACCGTGGATATAGTATCCAACGGTTGGCAGTTAGTTTTTGAGCCATATCCTTGAGCTATGAAAATATTATTTCTGAAAAATTTAGTGGTTGTTGCTCAAGAATAGAATACATTACCTGCTGCCATTTTGTCGACATTTGATCCCAAGACGACGTCTTAGGGCCAAACATACATTCACCATGTGAAAAATCAGGCGCTCAGCGTCATTAAAGTGTTTCTTCATGATAGTGGAGGCACTGAGATCGCCTTGATATCCATGTTGAGCAAAGGATAGATCTATGGTGCCCTTCGGATATCCAGCAGGAGAACTAGCATCATTCAGATGAAGAATTTGGCGGATTATTGCAGGAGTGATGACTACTTCTTTGTTGTTGACGACCGACTGGAGAGATGGTGTGTTGTTCTCCCCAGTGGTAATAGTAACGTTCATCCAAAATTGTTGAAGGGATTCGGCATGCAGTATGGGATTCAGAAGAAATGCCGTATTGTATTGGGACTGAACATAAGATCGATAGCAGTATCGAACTTAGTCCAGATAGGCGATTTAGTGAGGTAGGCAACACAGTTGTGTCGCGGTTTAATTTGCATGGACGCCATTGAGAAGAGGGAAGTTTTGGAGAGGAACGTTAAGTTTGAAGAGGATGAAGCATTGAAGGATTAGGTCAGGGGTATTTATAGGGTACGGTAAGAAAACAACTGAAGGATGTGGTGTTAGTCATCAGTAGTTTTAAACGACCGTTGACATGGTATTATCCTTTCAGACGTTGAAACAGCTGAAGTCGTGGTGTTAGGCATCAGAAGTTAGAAAACTACTGAAGACTGTGGTTTTGACTTCAGATGATTGAAACAACTGAGGACTTGGTGTTTGTCATCAGTAGTTATGAAACTACTGAAGACAGTGGTTTTGTCATCAGTTGTTGTAAAAGCTGAAGACTTGGTATTAGTCATCAGTAGTTTTAAAACTACTGAAGACATGTTTTGCTTCAGTTGTTTAGAATGAAACAGCAGTTGCAGAAACAACTGAAGAGAAAGTTCTCTTCAGTAGTTTTCGTCAATTCATAGCCTTTCAGCTGTTTCATACTGTCCTCAACACTTACTCATCAGACTTTGCATCTGCTTTTCAGGTGTTTCATAGGACGTCAGTACTTATCTGTTTGTACTGATTTCAGTAGTTGTAACTACATCAGTAGTTGTAACTACATCAGTATTTTGGAACAGATAAAGTACTTCAGTACTTGTGAGGCATTTAGCCGTCAGTAGTTATAAAAACTACTGAAGGTGAAAGGACTCATCAGTACTTATATGTGACATGGGTACAAACGACTGAAGAGAAAGTTCTCTTCAGCTGTTTTCGTCAATTCTTAGCTTGTCAGCTGTTTCATACTGTCCTCAACACATTCACCAGCCTTTTTGGCTGATTTCAGTTGTTTCATAGGACATCAGTACTTATCTGTTTTTACTGATTTCAGTAGTTGTAACTACATCAGTAGTTTTAACTACATCAGTAGTTTGGACAGATAAAGTACTTCAGTACTTATGAGGCATTTAGCCATCAGTAGTTATAAAAACTACTGAAGGGAAAAGGACTCATCAGTACTTATATGTGACATAGTTACTAATGATCACCAGTAATTACTACTGAAATCATCAGTAGTTGTCACTTATTCTAGCTGCAGCATACCAAGCCTTAACACCAGGTTTTGGAAAGTGGAACTATCCAAAGGCTTAGTAAAAATGTCTGCAAGCTCATTAGCACTAGGCACAAACTTAGGATCAATCAGACCTTTTTCAAAACAATCCCTTATAAAATGATGTCTGATCTCTATATGTTTGGTCCTAGAGTGCTGGACTGGATTTTTGACAATGCAAAGAACTGAAGCACTATCCATTAACAATGGAGTCTTAGTCTCTGTAATGCCATAGTCCAAAAGTTGGTTTTGAAGCCAGAGTACCTGAGATGTACAACTTGCAGCAGCAATGTACTCTGCTTCAGCAGTTGATGTAGCAACTGAGGTCTGTTTCTTGCTCTGCCAAGAAATCAAGCAGTTTCCTAGGAATTGACATCCACCAGAAGTTGATTTCCTGGTCAACTTACACCCTGCATAGTCACTGTCAGAAAAAGCAACTAATTTACCAAAATGTCCAGTAGAATACCATAAACCTAGAGATGGAGTGCCTTGCAGATATCTAAAGATCCTCTTGACTGCAATCAGATGAGACTCTTTAGGTGCAGCCTGAAATCTAGCACAAACACATGTAGCAAACATAATATATGGTCTAGAAGCTGTTAAATACATCAAGGACCCAATCATACATCTGTAAAGTGTTTCATCAACCACTTTACCTTCTGATCTGTATCCAGTTGTGTGGTGCTGCACATGGGGGTAGAACAGGGCTTACAGTTTTGTAAATCAAACTTTTGCAAAAGATCTTTTGTATATTTGGACTGATGAATGAAAATTCCATCAGCCTTTTGTTTGATTTGCAACCCCAGAAAGAACTGTAATTCTCCCATGGCACTCATTTCAAACTTCTGTTGCATCAACTTTGTAAAGGCATCACACAACTTTGGATCAGAGGATGCAAAAATGATATCATCTACATAAATTTGAACAAGTAGATTATGCTGCCCAGCTTTCTTAATAAATAAAGCCTTATCTATGGAGCCTCTGGTAAAATTATTTTCCAGAAGAAAGTTTGATAATGTCTCATACCAGGCTCTAGGAACTTGTTTTAACCCATAAAGAGCCTTATCAAGCTTATACACCCAATTAGGATGTTTATTGTCCTCAAAGCCTGGAGGTTGACATACATAAACCTCTTCTTTAATTTTTCCATACAAAAATGCACTTTTGACATCCATTTGAAAAACTTTAAGGTTTTGATAAGTAGCATAAGCTAAAAACAATCGAATTGCTCCTAGTCTGGCTACAGGGGCAAAGGTTTCATCATAATCAATACCTTCTTCTTGTGCAAACCCCTGAACAACCAGTCTGGCCTTGTTCTTAACAATAAGCCCATTTTCATCAGTTTTGTTCCTAAACACCCATTTAGTGCCTATTGCACACTTACCTGGAGGTAGAGGAACCAGTTCCCACACTTGCTGTTTCTTGAACTGAAGAAGCTCAAGCTGCATGGCATCAACCCATCCATTGTCCTTTAAAGCAATGTGATAATTCTTTGGCTCTTGCTGACTGGTGAAGAGAGCATAGAAGCAGAAATTCGACAATTGACTTCTTGTTGATACTCCAGCAGTGATATCACCAATGATTTGAGACATGGGGTGATTCTTCAGATCTTGATACACAATGAGATCTGTGCAAGTGTTTGTAGCAGGCTCAGCAGTAACAGATGGTGATGGTGAATCATTTCCTTGAAACCAATCAGTGGATGGTAATTCAAAGGAAGTTGAATTTGAAGAGATCTCATCAGCATTTGTTGTGGATGGTGCTACTAGAGCTACAGGAACATCAGGTCTAGCTGAATCAGGCAGCTGATCACTAAAACTGAAGAGGTAAGTACTGCAATCATCATCATCATCAGCAGTACCACCAGGTGGTGAACTGTTGACAGGAGCAACAACAGGAGTTTGATAAGGAACATATTGCAGTATGTCCAAATCAAATAACTCCACATGGCTTTGTGGAATCTTGTCCTTTGGAGATTCATTGAACTTAACATGTAGAGTTTCTTCAACCATCTTTGTTCTGCAGTTGAAGACTCTGTATGCCTTGCAAGTAGATGAATAACCAACAAAATACCCTGCATCCACCTTAGGATCAAATTTATGGAGTTGATCCTTTGTGTTGAGAATAAAACAGGGACACCCAAATGCTTTGAAAAATGAAATCAGAGGAGCCAAATGATGGAGAACTTCATATGGAGTCTTCATCAACCTCTGATTTACTAAAACTCTATTTTGCACATAGCAAGCTGTGTTGACAGCTTCAGCCCAAAAGGTCAGTGGCAAACCTGAGTCAGCCAGCATGGACCTTGCAGCTTCAATGAGGGTCCTGTTCTTTCTCTCCACTACTCCATTTTGTTCTGGAGTCCTTGGGATGCTAAACTGCCTTTTGATCCCCTTTGAAAGATAGAAGTCATCAAGTGTATGATTTCTGAACTCAGTTCCATTGTCACTCCTAATACACTTGACTGGAAGGGAATACTGCTTCTCAATATACAGCATAAAGTGAATAATCTTCTAAGCAGCCTCATCCTTTGAATGTAGAAAGAATGTCCATACAAATCTGGAGTAATCATCCACAATTACCAGACAGTATTTCTTCTTTGCCATGCTCATTACTCTCACAGGACCAAATAGATCCATATGCAGTAATGGCAAGCAGGCAGTGGACTTAGGCACTTCAATAGGAGGAGAATGAGACTTTGTGTTGTTTTCCTTTTAAACAAGCAGTGCAGGTTTCATCACAGTGGAACTCCTTTATTGGTAAGCCTCTGACTAAACTATTGTGGGTAAGCTGGTTCATGTTTTTGAGATTAACATGACCAAGCCTTCTGTGCCACAGTTTAGATTCTTGAGAAGAGGCTTTGGAAAATAGGCAAGGATTGCCTTTGAGATCTATTTTCTTAGAAAGATCCAAGGCATACACTCTTCCTGTCATGTTGGCTCTCAGGAGAGTGTGATCATCCAACACCTTATCAATCAAGTGCAAAACTTTGGATGACAGAATCCTACAGTTTTGACCGGTGAAAAGAGCAACATGGCCTTTATCACACATTTGACTGACACTCAAGAGATTGTACTTGAGATTTTCCACATGATTAACATCATCAAATTTGATTTCTCCATTGGAGACAAAGCCCTTACCAATGATGTAACCCCTAGCATCATTGCCAAAAGAAAAAATCCCTTCTTTCCTTGAGAGTAGTCATGAAGAAGAGAGCTGTTCCCAGTCATGTGCATAGATCCCCCACTGTCTACATACCAGATGCTACTTTGGCATGTGAAGAACCCTGCAAAAATAAACAATCAGTTAGTTTTAGAGACCCAAACCTTTTTGGTTTTGGGCCTGGTCTCATCAATAGATGGTAAACTAACAGGTTTATCTGAAACAACAGCCTGAGAGGAAGAAGATGGTGTAGAAGAAGAGTCCTTTGGCTTGGACCTCCTTTTCTGTGGTTTCAACATAGGAGCATCTAGTTGGTTAACTCTACCCAACTGATGTTGAACCATCATACCAGCTGTGTCTGACTTTGTGATAAAGCTTTCAGCTCATCAGACACATTGCCAGTGGAGTTTGATAAGTTCCTATGTTGCCCCTTCTTCTTCTGAGCATTCTCAGCTGTCACCTGTTTAACCCCTTCCTTTTGGATTTCTTTGAGGACTTAAGGGTTACAGGATTTGATGTTGCTGATACAAATGTGGTCTCAAACTCAGTTTTCATTTTTACCATTTTCTCTTAATTTCTTATTTTTGTTTGAGTTTGGAACCTCTTTTGTACCAACAATCATCTGTAAGATGATTGAACAAACCACATACTTCACATGGTTTCTTCTTCATCTTAGGTTGATTATCAACTAAAGAGGGTGAAGCAACTGAAGACTTGTTCTTCAATGCTTTGGAAGCATTGTTTGCTTCTTAACTGCCTCTTTAGTAGGCTTCAAACTCTTTCTACTGGCAGTTTTCTTCTCTTCAGTACTAACAGCAGTTGAAGTTTGAACTTCAGGTGTTAAATCCTGCTCTCTAGTCCTTTCAGGACCTTCAGAATTAACTCCTGAGTTGATCAACTCATTAATCATGTGAGTGTCAGCATTTGAACCATCAACATCAGCTGATAGGTTCAAAGAGGACTTGATGCTGACTGCTACTTCTGATTGTGCTGTATCAAAGGGTAGATCACATGATGTGATGGATTGGTTATCACTCTCACCCTCAGATTCTACTTCTGCTCTTGGAGTAAAATCTGTAGGTGGAGCAGTGTGATTGTAATCAATTCCAAACTTCACATTTGAAGCAGATTGCTTACTAAGAAGCATTTCAAAACCTTTGCATGATTGTACCCATCTATCACACTCTACCTGGGTAACTGTAAGGGTTTCTTTGAGATCTTTGTACTTCTCTAGAAGTACATCTTCTCTAGCCTTATCATCAATTATTTGGCAATTCAGTTTATAAATCTCATCATTTTTATCTTTAAGTACAGACTCAAATTCAGCTTTGTTTTTGGAAATTATTTGTTCTAGCTCAATGTTCTTATTAATTAAAGCTACATTTGCTTCTCTAATGGAAGCAAAAGCTGCTATGCATGGTTCAGAACATAATTTGGCTTTTGCCTCAAAGGATACCTGTGATACCTGAGGTGTAGAGGCATTAGAAAATGAAGTATCAGCAGACTCCAAAGCCATAAGAGCTAGATTCCCAAAAGGACTGTCACCACCATGTTGACCAGCACCTGAAAACATTTGGTCATGACCAGACATGTCATCTGGTAAACTGCTCCAGTCAACAACTCCTGGGGTGAAGAAGTTGTGTTGTTGAGGTTGAGTTGTTGATGAGATTGGGATGGCTGAGGTTCTGGTAGTGCATGAGGTTGTGGTGCCATAGGAACTTGAACTTGATTTGATGTGGCATGTAATAACAAGGGTACGGATATGGCATTTGACCCTGAGGAACAAAATATGCCGGAGATTGTTGTTGAGGATGATGACTAGAAGTGACAGGATGTTGCCCTCCGTGTTGTTGACTATTGCCAGGAAAAGTCACAAAGGGTGCAGTGGAGTTAGATCCAGTTGATCTACACTCTCTTGCAAAGTGTCCAAGCCTTTGGCATTTGTGACACCTCAACTTGCTCTTGTCAAAACCAACTTTGGTTTTGCCAGAGAGTCCTGGGAATTTTCTTCCAGTTCTTTTATAGAACTTCTGAGATCTGATATTTATCAGGGCCATTTGGCTCAAAATATCCATCTCTTCTAAGTCATCATCAGCAATCCCCTTGAGATCATTCATAATGAAGCATAGATTGTCATTATTACACCCAGTAAACTGACCATCAACACTCACAAATGCAGAATCAGAAGTGCTTGAAGAGAAATTAATATGCTCATCATACTGGCATTCAGATGAAGCATATTCTGACTCATGACCCACCAAGGCAGTGTTGCCTGGTACAAAGTCTTCAGTGAGCTTTCCAGATGAAGACAACTTTCTCTTCTGTTCTATCTCTCTCTCAAATGTGAGCAGTTTCCCATGGAGTTGGGTGAGAGATAGTTTGTCCAAACTTGCACTGGAGCGTAGGACAATAGTATATGTGTCCCATCTCTCAGGCAGTGATCTGAGAAATCTGTTATTCATCTGGATATTTGTGTACTCAAGTTTGACCATTTTTAATTCAGAGATCAAACAAGAGAACCGCTCATATTGTTGAGTCAGTGTCTCACCCTTTCTATGAGAGAATGTCTCATATTGTTGGGCAAGAATTTCTCTATTATTTGCCAAGACCTCATCTGTTCCTCCAAATTTTTCTTTCAAGGCATTCCAGAGGTCATGGGCAGTTTCATGATGCATTAGCCCAGAATAGATTTCATTTGGCAGTGCCATGGCCAGAATTCCATGGGCTTTTGCATCAATTTCAAGCAACTTTTATCCTCATCTGAGTATTGCTCCCTCCTCTTTGGAACCATTTGATTGGTTTCCGGGTTATTCACCATAGGCTTGTGTGGACCATGTACCACTGATGTCCAACAACCTGCGCTATTAACAGACAGGTGATGGAGCATTCGTCTTTGCCATATGTTATACTCATTCCTAACCAGCATTGGTGGCTTGGTTGAGGAACCAGTATTGTGAGGATCATTGGAGGGAGTAGTCATTTTCAGTTCAGAACCAATTTAGTTCAAGCTTTTAAAAGTTTTACACAGACCACAACAAACTCAATGAAAACCAAGAAAAGATCTCAGGATGAATGACCAGAAATACAGAAAATTCAATCTCTATAACCGTTTCTTGCAAAAACAATAGCTAATTCAATCAAACTTAGATCTTGAATAGCAGTTTCAATGATCAATTATTAGATCGATCAATGATTAACCAGCTCTGATACCATTTGACAGGATCAGCGATCACAAGTTTGATGTATTAGAGTTCAAAGCAGCGGAATACAAACAGGAATTAGACAAATTGTAGCATGTATCGGTACTTGTATGCATTAAGAGCACATACGGTTATAGTGAGAGAATATATTTCTGTTTCAAGGAATGTTTATAGATGTAGAATATTCTAATCAAATCATTCATATCATTCCCGTCATCATCACTCGAATATTACAATAGGTTGTCACTCCTTATATAGAGTGCAACAATCACTGCTGTTATCACGGAAAGTGACAACTGGCAGATCTAATACAAAAATAACTAACTCTTAACAAACTACTGAAATGTTCACAACTACTGAGAACATATCAGAGTTAAGTACAAAATATAAAACTACTGAAACTACAACGACTGAAGAACAAGCTCTTCAGTCGTTTTACAAAACTACTGAAACATAAAACTACTGAAACTAGAAATATAAAACTACTGATATCACAACTACTGAAGAAGTACTCTTAAGCAGTTGTGACAAACTACTGAGGCTTCAGTACTTGATCTTCCGACTTTGACCTTCAGGTGTTTCATCAGCTGATGACTTCAGTAGATATCATCAGCTGATGTCTTCAGTCTTTGTCTTCAGACTTTGTACATCAGTTGTTGATCTTCAGCACTTGTAAACTCTTCAGCTGTTGTACTTCAGTACTTTGGTCTTTCAGCTTCGCACTGTGTTCTTCAGCTGTTGTACTTCAGCACTTTAGTTCTTCAGCTGTTGAAGTCTTCAGCACTTGATCTTCAGCTGTTGAAGTCTTCAGCACTTGTCAAACTGCTGATGAGGCTTTCAGCAGTTGTTGTGATACCATGTGGGACTTAGAGGTTTTCTGATCTTGGCTCATTGGTTCTTTTGGTCCAACAATGTATGGTATGGTTATGATTATGTTATGTTCCTTGTTATGTATATTTATTTTCTGTGGCTTTGCATGGTATGGTTATGAAAGTAAATGGAAATTATTATGTAATGTAAAGTGGAAGATAATGAAAAGAGGAACATAATGAATGAAAGAATGCATGCATTAATGAAAGGAAAGTAAAGAAAGTCTTGCAAGCCTTGTATGGAGGTTCACACCCAATGAAGGGTCTTAGCTCAACGGTGTGTGGGTTAGCTACCCAAGAGAATCCACACTAAGGTCTAATCTTTGTGATTGGCCTCTATGTATGGGACCCTTGTCTCTTACCCCGGTACTATGGTCAGGCCACCAGGCACAATGTATGGGGGTCTATTTATAGACCTCAGCCTAGTACCCGTTTTATGCATGACGGTAGGGTATAGCACATGATATTGGTACAAATAAATTTAGCCTGGTATTGTGGTCAGACCACTAGGCACAATGTATGGGAGTCTATTTATAGATTCCGGCCCAGTACCCGCTTTATGTATGATGGTGGGGTATAGGTCGTGGCATTGCATGGAGCGTAGAGAAGTTAATCATGAATGTATGTAAGGTACGATAAGGAAGATAACGAATGATAATGATGACGTATGATGATGAATGAACGAAAGTTAACGAACGATGATGAAAGGTAATAATCCTATTATCTACGTGTATGTATGATGTGTGATCATGTATGAAAGTAAAGAAAGGTTTTAAACGAAAGTAAAGTATATTTTATTTAAAACTAGAACTCACTTAGCAACGCTGACTTTTATGTGTTTCCAGTGGACAGGTAATTGATTGTTGAGAATGGCACGGGCAGCTACATGGCTTATTTTAGATGGAATCCACTTTGTATAACGAGAATGTTTTTGTGATGTAATGCAACGAGTTATATTTTCTAATCTGTCAATGACGTATTATTTTGCAAAAGCAATTACGGTGATATGAAATGGTTTTAAATTATTCCGTTGCTATGTTTTAGTAATGGTAAATGTAAGTTATATGTTTTTATGTGCAATGATCGACCGGCTGTGAGCGTCCTGGGGACGGGGCCTTACAAAACATATATATGTATATACACACTTACATATATGCATATACATACATACACACACACACACATATATATATATATAAACATTTTTATGCTTACAAATTTACACATACAAATACTAAACATAATCTTGTATATGTGTGATGATATTATTGCAATAAAAAATAATGATTTTGATTGATCTTGATGGATTAATATGATTATCATAAGAACAACGGGTTAACATTTGAACCTTACAATATATATTTATATATATGTTGTAAGGCTCCGTTCCCGGGACGCTCACAGCTGGTCAATCATTGCACATAAAACATATGATATGCATTAACATAACTAAAATATTGCAGCAGAATCCTTTTAAACAACTCATTTCATAAATTTTTGTAAAATAATACAACATTTATATTCATTACAAAATATCGTTTGCTCGCATTACAATGCAAAACATCATCGCAACATAAAATGAATGCCATCCAAAATAAGCCATGTAGCCACCTCGTGCCATCCTCAGCAACATCAACTTGCCAACTAGAAACACATAAAAGTCAACGTTGTTGAGTGAGTTCTAGTTTTAGAAAAACATTATATACCATTCATTCATTAAAACATTTTCATTACTATTGCGTATGATCACACATCATACGTACATCAAGGTAATATTTATTATCTTCCATCATCATTCGTTTTGCACTTATCGCACGTATGGAGTAGTCACATAGACTAACTCCCCCTGTGTGTGTGTGTGAACCCACATGGGTTTAGCCAAAACTCATGCCTTCTTGTTACCCGTCGAAGCATTTCCCCTACCAAACCTCTTCCCCTGCCAGTTTCGATCACCACCGCTCTTCTTTCCACCTTCATTCACCACCACCGCCCTCTCATCATACAGTCTCCCTACCAAATCCACTGCCAACCTAAACGTGCTCGACCGGGCAGCGATCATGTGCCTGCGAATATCCGCTGGCAAACCCTGAATGTACCTCTTGATTTTTTGAGACAGAGGTGTCACCTGATCCGGCACCAGACGTGCCATCTCGTTGAATTTTGTGGTGTACTGTTGGTGCGTCATAGTTCCCGCCTCCAGTTGCAGGAACTCCCTTTCGACCTTATCCATTTCCTGATGAGGACAAAACTCCTCAATCACCAACTTTTTCAGCTCAGACCATCTCATCCTCCCGATGGCCCTGCTACCCTCGGCTTGGACAATGTTGTCCCACCAACACAGAGTCGAATCCACAAAAGAGTGGGTAGCGAACTTCACCTTTTGATCTTCGCGGCACTCGCTGATATCAAGAACAGCCTCCATTTCCCTCACTCACCGGTGAGCAGCTACAGCAGTGCCATTTCCATCGAAAGTAGGGGGCTTGCATCTCATAAACGCCCCGTAGTTACAGCCTCGCGCCGCCTCCGGCGCAGCCTCTTCCTCTTCTCCTCCGGCGCAACCTCTTCCTCTTCCTCCTCCTCATCATCAGAGAGAACCATTTCCGGCTCTGGTTGCTCCCGTCCTCCCAAAGACCTGTTTTTCTCCTTTCTTTCTCCTTCTCTTACTGCCTTAATGACTTCGGTCACCACAGACGGTAGAATCGTCTGCATGACCTGATGAACTTCCTCCACCACAGCCTCTTTTACTGAGGCTCTTAGATTGGTGCTCTCGTCGCCACCGTCCGGATGAGGGGTCTTTGGTTCTTCATGAACCACCTTCACAACTCTGGGTCTCCCTCTCTTGGGTCGCGGTTCAGCACCGTGACCTCCACCCCGTGAAGCTTTCGAAGATCTACCACCGGCCATCACACGCACACTGAAAGATTCAAACACCAACACGGTCATTCAAGGGAATAGCTCAATTTATGTCAAGTATAGTAAGTCCCTAATTATAGTGGCCAGTTGTGATTAGCCACTTACTTTACTCTTCATACACCAAGCATTACCTGTCCTGACTACATCAGTATTTAAACCTACAAGCAACACATAACCACATACCATGCGCACATAAAACCGGTTAACTTTACGAAAATATCTGATGGCACGCAACTACTCAGATTGGCATCCCATTCCCTTTCCGTCCCATTCTCTGTTTAAGTTAAGGTTTATTTTGAAAATTTACCCATTTCACTTAAACTTTGGCTCTGATACCAACTTGTAAGGCCCCGTTCCCGGGACGCTTACAGCTGGATCCTCATCGCAGATAATACATATAAATTACCTTTATACTATGAAAATATACAACAGAAACATAAATATAACTTTTCATATCATTAAAAATGCTTTTGCAAGTTAATACAAGCGTTCATTTCAAAATATCATTTGTTCGCATTACAATGCAAAAACATTAACAAAAGAATGCCATCCAAAAGAGCTGAGTAGCCGCCTCGTGCCATCCTCAGCATCTATTACCTACCAACTGGAAACACAACAAAGTCAGCATTGCTGAGTGAGTTCTAGTTTTATAAATAAACATACTTTTCTTTAGTAAAACCGTTCTTTACTTTCTTTCAAAATCATACTATACTTTACATTCATTCTTGATCATACATCACACCAATAATATCATCATTATCTTCTTTAATCTTTCATGCTTCATTCTTTACTTTTCCTTTCTGTCAACCATAAACCCTTCCCTTCTGTTCATGGTACTGGACCTAGGCCTATCATAGACCTTCTATAACGGTGCATCGCACCTCGTGGTCACGGTACCTAGGGTAAGATTTAGGTTTACTATGCAATACCATTCTGTTCGTGGTTCTAGACCTAGGCCTCTCATAGACCTTCTATAACGGTGCATTGCACCTCATGGTCACAGTACCTAAGGTATGATTGTAGGTGTACCATTGCTATATGCAATACCTTTCTGTTCGTGGTTCTGGACCTAGGCCTATCATAGACCTTCTATAACGGTGCGTCGCACCTCGTGGTCACAGTACCTAAGGTATGCAGCAATAGTTCTATGCAAATGGTCAATCACAAAGAAAGACCCCGCTGTACATGCCATGCTTACCGGACTATCTTTACTTTCATTACTCGTTAATGCATGAATTCTTACTTCATGTTCCTCTTTTCTTTATCTTTCACTTTACATTACATAATACTTCATTTATTCATTAACATCACACGTAAAGCCACAGAACATATAAACATACATCATAACAAGGAACATAACATACACAAGCATTAACATCATATAGGGCAACATCATACATACATAACATGCATAATCATGCAACATCATCATCATCATGCCCAACATGCTCTCTAAGGCCTCAATCATCATCTTACATGAACTTACGAGAATCTTTTCGTCAAAACTTACATCTGCATTTTCCCCTGAAAGTCAGAAGTCCAACTACACTTTCCTCAGGTGCGACAACCCTATTCAGGCGTATGGACACCCTTCAGTCGCATGGCCTCCATGCGACTGAACATCATTCGAATGAACCAATGCGGATGAACACTCATGTAAATGAATACCCAATCATGCGAACGGACTAATGTGGATGGACCTTATGCGAATGGGACTAATGCGGATGAGCACTTATGCGACTGGACCTTCAATCGCATGACCTCCATGCGACTGGCCTTTCAATCGTGCGAATGGACCTTCAATCGTGTGAATGGACCTTCAATCATGCGAATGGACCTCAATCACACCCTATTCGGTCGTATGGCCTCCATTCGGTCTCCAGTCGGTCGCCTAGCCCTAGCTGATGCAGAATGCAGTTCATCCCGACTGCAGCCGAGGGTTTTCGGCCTCCAAACTCATCTAAACCCATTTTAAGCCCAAATCGACCATCCTAAACCTTATGGATGCATACCACAACACCATTCAAGCACACATAAGCTCACAATCAAGACTCAGACGCATCATACGCATACATACACATACACAAACGGTCAAACATACACACACATAAAAACCCGATTTTCAGATGTTTTCCAGTCCCAAATCATTCAAAAACGTATAAAGGATGGGTCTTAGAACTCACACAAGCGACCATAACAAGTAGAGCTTCGATTTGACTCGCTTCTCAACGATTTTGGCTACTCGAACCAACCCAAACCAATACTTTCCCTCTTTTCTTCCTTTCTCTCTTCTCCTCTCTTTTTCTTTGGCTGATTTTGGTGGGTGTGGTGAGAGGGTAAAGGGTTGCCCTCTCCCTTAAATACTCCCACTTTCCTAATTTTCTCTCGTTGGCGAGTTTGGTCCCTCGACTTTGGACTTTATTTCTTTTTCTTCATTTGTCAGCTTCAAAATAAGTAAATAACCAGGTGTTACAAGTCCACCCCCTTAAATAGGTTTCGTCCTTGAAGCCTGTTATTCTTCGAACAAACGTGGGTAATACTGTCTCATTTCTTCCTCAGTCTCCCACGTTGATTCGGATCCCATCCTGTGCTTCCACTGTACACGCACAAGAGGAATCACTTTATTTCTCGGCCTCTTCTCTTTTTGATCGATGATCGCCACTGGTTACTCCACGTAATTGAGTCGTTCGTCTACTTCCATATCTTCCAGTGGAACAATCATATCTTTATTTGCCAAGCATTTTCTCAGATGAGATACATAAATTGTCGGGTGGATTCCACTTAACTCATCCGGCAACTCCACTCTATAGGCCACCTCTCCTACTCGAGCAATGATTCGGAAAGGGCCTATATACCTTGGGCTCAACTTGCCCCGCTTTCTAAATCAGATAATACCCTTCCAAGGTGAGACCTTCAACATAACCCGATCACCCACCTGGAACTCAATCGGTCTGCATCGTTTATCGGCCTACGACTTCTATCTATCTTGGCTGCCTTCATGAAGGCCTTCATCTTTTCAAGCTTCTCAGTCGTAGCCTCGATTACCTTGACGCTCCCCAATTCCTTCTGACCAATATCACCCCAACAAATGGGTGTTCTGCATCTCCTACCGTATAGCATCTCATATGGTGGCATACCAATGCTGGCATGATAGCTGTTGTTATATGAGAATTCGGCTAACGGTAGGTGGTCATCCCAACTTCCCCCAAAATCATTCACACATGCTCAAAGCATGTCTTCCAATGTTTGAATGGTCCTTTCTGACTAACCATCAGTTTGGGGATGATAAGCCGTGCTAATATGTAACCTCATCCCCATGGCGTCGTGGAATTTCTTCCAAATTTTGGAGGTAAACCGGGTGCCACAATCAAACACAATAGACACCGGCACACCATGACGAGTTACAATTTCCTTGCTGAATAGATTAGCCAACCTCTCAGATGAATATGTCTCGCGGATTGGTAGGAAGTGAGCACTCTTCGTCAAGCGGTCAACAATCACCCGTATAGCATCATACCCTTTCGGAGTATGCGGTAGCTTTTTAACGAAATCCATGATGATGTGCTCCCACTTCCATTCCGGTATATCCAAAGGTTGTATCTTCCCATACGGCTTTTGATGCTCGACCTTCACCTGTAAGCAAGTAAGACACTTACTCACATACTCCACCACATCACGCTTCATACCCGGCCACCAATAATATTTCTTCATATCTTGATACATTTTTGTGGCACCAGGATGAATGGAATATCACGTCTTGTGAGCTTCATCCATGATCTTCATGCGTAGATCCCCAAAATGAGGGATCCACACACGTCCAAATCGGGTTTTAACACCGAGTGTGTTTTCACCCAATTCCCCAACCAAACCTCTCATTCTTTCAGAGTTTTGATGATCTTCTTTCAATGCCTCATCTTGAAACTCCTTGACTTGCTTCATTACATCAGAGGTCATGATCAGTTGGTATGCTTTCACCCGAATCGGCTCGGGCCTCTCCATTCGGCTAAGGGCATCAGCCACCACGTTGGCTTTGCCCGGATGGTAATGGATCTCGCAGTCATAATCCTTTATAAGCTCCAACCATCGTCTCCACCTCATGTTTAGATCCTTCTGCTCAAAGAAGTACTTTAATCTCTTGTGGTCAGTGAAGATGGTGCACTTCATTCCGTACAGATAGTGCCTCCAAATCTTTAGTGCAAAGACCACGGCTGCTAGCTCCAGTCATGAGTAGGATAATTGACCTCATGAACCTTCAACTGCCGGGATGCATAAGCTATAACCTTCCCTCTTTGCATTAACACGCACCCCAACCCTGAGTAGGAAGCATCGGAATAAACCACAAGATCTTCACTTCCATTGGGTAATGCTAGAACAAGAGCTTGGGTCAATCTTGCCTTCAACTTCGAACGCCTTCTCTTGAGCTTGACCCCATACAAACTTCACATCCTTTCGGGTCAACTTGGTTAGTGGAGAAGTGATCTTGGAAAAGTCTTGGATGAATCTTCTGTAGTAGCTCTCCAAACCCAAGACACTACGAATCTCGGATGGCGTCTTTGGTGACTCCATTGCATAACACGCCTCCACCTTTGTCGGGTCCACCATAATCCCGTCGAGATTTACCACATGACCCAAGAACTGAACTTCGCGCAACCAGAACGCGCACTTGGAGAATTTTGCATACAACTTCTCCATCCTCAATGTCTCTAGAACCTCCCGAATGTGACCGGCATGCTCAACCTCACTTTTTGAATAAATAAAGATATCATCAATAAACAGATCCATAAAAGCAGCTGGTGCAATGGTTAAACCAAAGGACATGACAAGAAACTCGTAGTGATCATAACGTGTACGGAATGCTATTTTAGGAACATCCTGCTCCTTCACCTTCAACTGATGGTAGCCAGATCGAAGGTCTATCCTCGAGAACCAACTGGCACCCTGATGCTGATCAAACAATCATCTATTCTCGGTAAGGGGTATCAGTTCTTCACCGTCAATTTGTTCAGCTCACGGTAGTCAATACACATCCTCATACTACCGTCTTTCTCTTCACAAACAAGACCAGAGCACCCCAAGGAGAGATACTCGGTCTGATGAACCCCTTATCCAGCAGCTCTTGCAACTGCTCCATCAACTCCTTCATCTCAGTTAGAGCCAACTGATACGGTGCCTTAGCAACAGGTTGGGCACCCGGTATCAAATCAATCTGAAACTCGATCTCTCTATCAGGTGGCACTCCTAGTAAGTCTTCTGGAACATGTCTGGGAAATCACACACAACCGGTACATCAGACAGTTGTGGTGTTGGCGTATCTACATCCTTTACATAAGCCAGGTAGGTGCTACATCCATGCCTCATACATTTTCCCGCCAATGCCATCGAAATCACCTTTGGGATCATCATGACCCGATCTCCATAAACTGTTACCGGGACCCGCCAGGCGCTTTCAGAAAAATCATCTTCTTGCAAGACACAATGTTCGCCTCGAAGTCTGCTAACCAATCCATCCCAAGAACCAAATCGAAACCACCTAAGGTTATCATAAATGGTCTAATAGGAAACTTATGACCCTCAAGTTCCACATCACAGTTCTCTATCATCTCGAAAATCCTGGTAGACTTACCTATGGTAGTTTCTACATCGAAGGACGCATCAACACGTCTACTCCTAACAGGCAGTTTAGCACAGTAAGCAGCAGAAATAAAACTTTTACTGGCACCCGAATCAAATAACACAGAAGCTAAAGTTTGGTTCACTAGAAACGTACCGTACGACAGTCCTTGGCTATATGCCCCGTCTTGGTCCTTCACCTCCAGTTTTCTTCACCCTAGAACTCTTATGTCATCGTGAATGCTCTAGCGCTCCTAGCCTCCTCCTATGTCATCGTGAATGCTCTAGCGCTCGCCCTTGGTCCTTCACCTCCAGTTTTCTTCACCCTAGAACTCAGCCCTGGGCTTCTTACAATCCTTGTTCACGTGATCCTCCATGCCACAGTTAAAACACCGGACCGTACGACAGTCCTTGGCTATATGCCCCGTCTTCCCACACTTGAAGCATACATTCAACCCCAGCCTACATTCCCCGCTATGTTCTCTCCCACACCTATCACACTTCTTTATACCAGCACCCAATGCGACCACATGGTGGTCGTCCACTTATGCGTTCTTGTTACCCGTCGAAGCATTTCCTCGACCAAACCTCTTCCCCTGCCAGTTTCAATCACCACCGCTCTTCATTCCACCTACATTCACCACCACCATCCTTTCATCATACAGTCTCCCTGCCAAATCCACTGCCGACCTAAACGTGCTCAGCCGAGCAGCGATCATGTGCTTGTGAATATCTGCTAGCAAACCCTAAATGTACCTCTTGATTTTTCGAGACAGAGGTGTCACCTGATCTAGCACCAGACATGCCATCTCATTGAATTTTGTGGTGTACTGCTGGTGCGTCATAGTTCCCGCCTCCATTTGCAGGAACTCCCTTTCGACCTTATCCATTTCCCGATGAGGACAAAACTCCTTAATCACCAACTTTTTCAGCTCAGACCATCTCATCCTCCTGATGGCCCTGCTACCCTCGGCTTGGACAATGTTGTCCTACCAACACAGAGCCGAATCCACAAAACAGTGGGTAGCGAACTTCACTTTTTGATCTTCACGGCACTCGCTGATATCAAGAACAGCCTCTATTTCCCTCACCCACCGGTGAGCAGCTACAACAATGTCGTTTCCATCGAAAGTAGGGGGCTTGCATCTCATAAACACCCCGTAGTTACAGCCTCGTGCCGACTCCGGCGCAGCCTCTTCCTCTTCCTTATCATCAGAGAGAACCATTTCCGGCTCTGGTTGCTCCCGTCCTCCCGAAGACCTTTTTATCTCATTTCTTTCCCCTTCTCTTACTACCTTAATCACTCCGGTCACCATAGACGGTAGAGTCGTCTGCGTGACATGATGAACTTCCTCCACCACAACCTCCTTTACTGAGGCTCTCAGATTGGCGCTCTCGTCACCACTTTCCGAATGAGGGGTCTCTGGTTCTTCATGAACCACCTTCTAAACTCTGGGTCTCCCTCTCTTGGGTCGCGGTTCAGCACCGTGACCTCCACGCCGTGAAGCTTTCGAAGATCTACCACCGACCATCACACGCACACTGAAAGATTCAAACACCAACACAGTCATTCAAGGGAATAGATCAGTTTATGTCAAGTATAGTAAGTCCCTAATTACAGTGGCCAGTTGTGATTAGCCACTTACTTTACTCTTCATACCCCAAACATTACCTGTCCTGACTACATCAGTATTTAACCTACAAGCAACACATAACCACATACCATGCGCACATAAAACCGGTTAACTTTACAAAAATATCTGATGGCACGCATCTACTCAGATTGGCATCCCATTCCCTTTCCGTCCCATTCTCAGTTTAAGTTAAGGTTTATTTTGAAAATTTACCTATTTCACTTAAACTTTGGCTCTGATACCAACTTGTAAGGCCCCGTTCCCGGGATGCTTACAGTTGGATCCTCATCGCACATAAAACATATAAATTACCTTTATCTTATGAAAATATTGCAACAGAAACATAAAAATAACTTTTCATATCATTAAAAATGCTTTTGCAAGTTAATACAAGCGTTCATTTCAAAATATCATTTGTCCGCATTACAATGCAAAAACATTAACAAAAGAATGCCATCCAAAAGAGCTGAGTAGCCGCCTCGTGCCATCCTCAGCAACTATTACCTGCCAACTGGAAACACATCAAAGTCAGCATTGCTGAGTGAGTTCTAGTTTTATAAATAAACATACTTTTCTTTCGTAAAACCGTTCTTTACTTTCTTTAAAAATCATAATATACTTTACACTCATTCGTGATCATACATCATACGTGCACACCGTGTAAGGCCCCCGTTCCCGGAACGCTTACAGCTGGTAATTCATCACACATAAAACATATACTTTGCATTTAATCAACAAAACATTACAGCAGAGACATAAAACAAATGGCATTTCATTTCATCATAAAAACTTTTGCAAAATAATGCATCGTTTGTTGGTTACAAAATTACATTGTTGTATTACATCACAAAAGCTTTAAATAAATGGATACCATCCAAAAGAGCTGAGCAGCCACCTCGTGCCATCCTCAGAAATGCTCACCTGCCAACTGGAAAATGCATAAAAGTCCGCGTTGCTGAGTGAGTTCTAGTTTTATGGCAAAAACATACTTTCCTATCATAAAACCATCCTTCCATTAAAAATCATATTATACTTTACATTCGTTCGTGATCATGCATCGTACGTACATACAGATAATATCATTATTATCTTCATCATTTTTTCGTTCATACTTTAATTCATTCATCATTACTTCTTGTGACATGTACATTGCCTCGAACATTGTGCACGAAGCCGGTAACTGGGCCTGAGGTCTCTCATAGACCCCGAACATTGTGCCCCAAGCTAACTCTAGTACCTAGGGCAAGTACATTCACCATTCATCTTTTCTCTTTCATTCCGGATCAATGCCATATGCTATACCCCGAACATTGTGCACAAAGCGGGTACCTGGGCCTGAGGTCTCTCATAGACCCCGAACATTATGCACGAAGCTGACTCCAGTACATAGGGCAAGTGGCAAGGATCCCATACGTATGGTCAGTCACAAGGATTAGACCCTAGTCTGCATCCTTCTAGGGTAGCTAACCCACACACAGTTGAGCTAACACCCTTCATTGGGTGTGAACCACCATACCTTTGCTTGCAAGGCTTTGTTACATTTGTTCATTAATGCATGCATTCATTCATCATGTTCCTCTTTTATTATCTTTCACTTTACATTACATAATACTTCGTTCATTCATTCATTATCATAACACGTAAAGCCATAGGAAAGATAATCATACATCATCACAAGGAACATAAACATATCATTCATACATCATCATGCAGGGCATCATACATACATAACATACATCATGCACAACCATGCAACATCTTCATCATCATCATCATGCATAAGCACACATCATTACATGCCCATCATACCATCTATGACCCCATAAGTCACCATTCATAACCCCGGGAATCTCCTAGGTCAAAGCCTACATTACCTCTTTTTTTCTAAAAAGGTCAGAATTTTTCTAAGTGTTCATCCGCATTTCCTGTAGTCATCCGCATTTCCTACAGTTCATCCGCATTTGCTATAGTCCATCTGCATTGCATTTACTTCATCCGCATTTACTTTACTTCACCCGCATTTGCCATCCGCATTAGCCTAACTCCTCCGCATTTCCATACTTAGTCAAATGCTCATCCGCATTGACGCAATTCATCCGCATTGACTTACTTTGCTCATCCGTATTTCCATACTTAGTCACATGCTCATACGCATTGACTCACTTCATCCGCATTGACTTACTTGCTTATCCGCATTTCCATACATAGTCAAATGCTCATCCGTATTTCCATACATGGTCAAATGCTCATCCACATTTCCTGCACTTATCCAATGCTCATCCGCATTGACTTCATCCGCATTGACCTACCCATTGGTTATTGCTCATCCGCATTAACCCTTTTCATCCACATTTACTTCCACACACTTAGGCAGGTTTAAAAACTTATCAAATGGGTCTAAAACATCAGATTCAATTTCCATGCACCATTCATCATGTTCTAAGCTTAATTCTTACCCTCTAAGCCTTAGAAACACAATCATACATCATCAAACATGAACATAGTCACACATCAGATCATAACATCATCATACACACATCAAGCATACGGGTCCGAAACTCAGCTATATAAAAACATACATTCATGCATTCCAGCCCCAAAATCAGTTAAAAACCAGTAAAAGAGGGGTCCCAGAACTCACCTTTGCAGCTTCTGAGTATGGCTTCCTCCAAACTCGTTTGCAAATGAATTCAACTGCTAGAAACCCACAAAAAACATACCCCAAACACATACAAACACACATAAGCATAAACCCAAGGATAAGACCAGTCAAGAACACCAGAAAAGCATGAATTCTTACCTTGAATTCGAACTCTTTCTTGTTCTTCCTTCAAAACCGAGAACTTGCTGCTCTTCCTCTCTCTAAAACCCAAAAATCAGAGGTGTATATGACATATGGGCGGCCGTACCACCTTTTACACCCACTTTTTAAACATTTTGTCCTTTTGGACACTTTTTACCCCTAGACTTGGGTGTTTTATTTCTTTTCCATCTTTTCTTTCACTTTATTCTTCTCTTCCTTTGACTTTAAAATAACCGGGTATTACAAGTCCACCCCCCCTTATATACGTTTCGTTCCCAAAACCTGTTATTCCTTAAAGAATTGTGGGTAATGCTCCCACATCTCTTATTCAGTCTCCCACGTAGACTCATATCCTTTCCTGTGCTTCCACTGCACACGCACAAGGGGAACCACTTTATTCCTTAACCTCTTTTCCTTTCGATCAATGATTGCCACTGGTTGCTCCACATAATTGAGTCGTTCGTCTACTTCGATATCCTCCAATGGAACAATCATGTCTTCATCAGCTAAGCACTTCCTTAGATGAGATACATGGAATTTTGGATGAATTCCACTTAACTCATCGGGCAACTTTAATCTATAGGCTACCTCTCCTACTCAAGCAATGATTCGGAAAGGGCCTATGTACCTCGGGCTCAACTTGCCCCGCTTTCGGAAACGAATAATACCCTTCCAAGGTGAGCCTTCAACATAACTCGGTCACCCACCTGGAACTCAATCGGTCTACGTCGTTTATCGGCATACGACTTCTGTCTATCTTTGGCTGCCTTCATGAAGGCTTTGATCCTCTCCAGCTTCTCAGTCGTAGCCTTGATTACCTCTACGCTTCCCAACTCTTTCTGAACAATGTCACCCCAACAAACGGGTGTTCTGCATCTCCTACCGTATAACATCTCGTATGGTGGCATGCCAATGCTAGCATGATAGCTATTGTTGTACGAGAATTCAGCTAACGGTAAGTGGTCATCCCAACTTCCTCAAAAATCAATCACACACGCCCGAAGCATGTATTCTAATGTCTGAATGGTCCTTTCTAATTGACCATCAGTTTGGGGATGATAAGTCGTACTAATATGTAACCTCGTCCCCATGGCGTCGTGGAATTTCTTCTGGAATTTAGATGTAAACCGGGTGTCATGATCAGACACAATGGACACCGACACACCATGACGAGTTACAATCTCCTTGATGAACAGGTCAGCCAACCTCTCAGATGAATGTGTCTCGCGGATCAGTAGGAAGTGAGCATTCTTCGTCAGACGGTCCACAATCACCCATATGGCATCGTACCCTTTAGGAGTATGTGGCAGCTTCGTGATGAAATCCATGGTGCTTTGCTCCCACTTCCATTTCGGTATATCCAAAGGTTGGATCTTCCCATACGGCTTTTGATGTTCTGCCTTCACTTGCAAACAAGTAAGGCACTTGCAAACAAGTAAGGCACTTATGCACATACTCCACCACGTCATGCTTCATACCCGGCCACCAATAATCCTTCTTCATCTCTTGGTACATCTTTGTGGCACCGGGATGGATAGAGTATCGTGCCCCGTGAGCTTCGTCCATAATTTTTACCCGTAGATCCCTAAAACGAGGAATCCACACATGACTGAATCGGGTTCTAACACCGAGTTTGTTTTCACCTAATTCCCCAACCAGACCTCTCATTCTTTCAGAGTTAAGATGATCTTCTTTCAGTGCCTCATCCTAAAACTCTTTGACTTGCTTCATCACATCAAAGGTCATGATCAGCTGATATGCTTTCACCCGAATCGGCTCAGGCCTCTCTTTCCGGCTAAGGGCATCCGCCACCACATTGGCCTTGCCCGGATGGTAATGGATCTCACAATAATAATATTTTATAAGTTCCAACCACCGTCGCTGCCTCATGTTCAAATCCTTCTGCTCGAAGAAGTACTTCAAGCTCTTGTGGTCGGTGAAAATGGTGCACTTCGTAACATAAAGATAGTGCCTCCAAATATTTAGTTCAAAGACCACGGCTGCTAGCTCCAAGTCATGAGTAGGGTAATTGACCTCATGAACTTCAACTGTCGGGACGCATAGGCTATAACCTTCCCTCTCTGCATTAACACACACCCCAAACCCGAGTAGGAAGCATCATAATAAACCACCAGATCTTTGCTCCATCGGGTAATGACAGAACAGGAGCTTGAGTCAACCTCACCTTCAATTCTTCAAACGCCTTCTCTTGAGCTTGACCCCATACGAACTTCACATCTTTTCGGGTCAACTTGGTTATTGGAGTAGCGATCTTGCAAAAGTCTTGAATGAATCTTCTATAATAGCCTGCTAAACCCAAGAAACTACGAATCTCGGATGGCGTCTTTGTTGACTTCCATTGCATAACCGCCTCCACCTTTGTCGGGTCCACCATGATCCCATCAGGATTCACCACATGACCCAAGAAGTGAACTTCGTGCAACCAGAACGCGCACTTGGAGAATTTTGCATACAACTTCTCCCTCCTCAACGTCTCCAAAACCTCCCGAATATGATCGGCATGCTCAATCTCACTCTTTGAATAAATCAGGATATCATCAATGAACACAATCATTGATTTATCCAACATAGGCCGACACACACGGTTCATCAGATCCATAAAAGCAGCTAGCGCGTTGGTCAAACCAAAAGACATGACAAGAAACTCGTAGTGACCATAGCGCGTGGGAAAAGCTGTCTTAGGGATATCCGACTCCTTCACTTACAAATCATCTATTCTCAGAAAGGGGTATCGGTTCTTCATTGTCAACTTATTCAGCTCGCAGTAGTCAATGCACATCCTCATACCACCGTCTTTCTTCTTTACAAACAGGACCGGAGCACCCCAAGAGAGATACTTCGCCTGGTAAACCCTTTGTCAAGCAGCTCTTGCAACTGATCCATCAACTCTTTCATCTCTATCAGGGCCAATCGATACAGTGCCTTGGCAACAGGTTGGGCACCCGGTGTCAAGTAAATCCGGAACTCGATCTCTCGGTCAGGTCACACTCCTAGTAAGTCTTATGGGAATACGTCTCAAAAGTCACACACAACCGGTACATCGGATAGTTGTGGTGTCGGTGTATCCACATCCTTTACATAGCCAAGTAGGCACTACATCCACGCCTCATACACTTTCCCGCCACCGCCATTGAAATTACCTTCGGAACCGTAGTCACCCAATCACCGTAAACCGTCACCGAACTGCCATCAGGCGCGGATAGCTTAATAATCTTCTTGCGACACACGATGTTCGCCTTGAAATCCGCCAACCAATCCATCCCAAGAACCAAATCAAAACCACCCAAGGTCATCACGAATGGTCTAACAAAAAACCTATGACCTTCTAGCTCCACATAACAGCCCTCTAACATCTCCGAAATCCTGGTAGACTTACCTGTGGCAAATTCTACATCGAAGGGTGCATTAATAGGTCTACTACTAAAAGGCAACTAAGCACAGAAAGCAGAAAAAATAAAACACTAACTGGCACCCGAATCAAATAACACAGAAGCTAAAGTTTGGTTCACTAGAAACGTACCGGACACGACATCAGGGTCTGTTCTAGCTTCCTCCTGTGTCATTGTGAATGCTCTGGCGTTCGCCCTTGGTCCTTCACCTCAAGTTTTCTTGACCCCAGAACCCTCAACTCTTGGCTTCTTACACTCCCTGCTCATATGACCACTTCCCCCACAGTTGAAACACTTCACACGTCCACAGTCTCTAGCCACATGACCAGGCTTCCCACACTTGAAAGAAACATTCGACCACCAACTACACTCGCCACCATGCTCCTTCCCACACTTTTTCAACCCCGCACTTGATGTGACCACACGGCGCCTCGAACCTTCTTGTTACTCGTCGAGGCACCACCCCGACCAAACCTCTTCCCATTCCAGTTTCTATCGCCTCCACCCTTCCGATTACTTTCAGTCACCACCACCACAGTCCTCTCATCATACAATCTCCCTGCTAGATCCACCGCTGACCTAAATGTGCTTGGTCGGGCGGCGATCATGTGCTTGTGAATATCTGCTGGCAAACCCTGAATATACCTCTTGATCTTCCGAGATAGAGGTGTCACCTGATCCAGCACCAGACGTGCCATTTCGTTGAACTTTGTGGTGTACTCTTGGTGTGTCATTGTTCCCGCTTCCAGTTGTAGAAACTCCCTCTCGACCTTGTCCATTTCTCGATGAGGACAAAACTCCTCGATCACCAACTTCTTCAGTTCGGACCATCTCATTCTTCCAATGGCCCTACTGCCTTCAGCTTGGACAATATTGTCCCACCAGCAAAGAGCCGAGTCCACAAAAGAGTTGGTAGTGAACTTAACCTTCTGGTCTTCTTGGCACTCACTGATATCAAATACAGCCTCCATTTCCCTCACCCACCGGTGAGCAGCCGCAGCAGTGCCGTTTCCATCAAACGTAGGGGGCTTGTATCTCATGAATACCCTGTAGTTACAGCCTCGTACTGTCTCCCGCACAGGCTCTGCTTCTTCCTCTTCTTCCTCATCATCAGACGGAACCGTCTCAGTCTCGGGCTGTCTTCTTTCGCCCGTAGGTCCACTCCTTTCTCTTCTCTCTACCTTTCTAACTGCCTTTATCATTTCGGTCACCACAGACGGTAGGATCGTCTACATGACTTGATGCACTTCTTCGACCACAGCCTCCTTTACTGAGGCTCTCAGAATGGCGCTCTCATTGCCAACCTCCGGATGAGGGGTCTCTGGTTCTTCGTGAACCATTTTTTTGGCCCTAGACCTTCCTCTCGTACCTCGTGGCTCAGCACCACATCCACCACCACGTGAAGTTTTAGATGATCTACCACTGGCCATCCTTTAACTCACACTAAAAGATTTAAACACTAATACGGTCATTCGAGGAAACGGCTCAGTTC
Source organism: Flaveria trinervia (assembly GCA_025506515.1). Lineage (NCBI taxonomy): Eukaryota > Viridiplantae > Streptophyta > Magnoliopsida > Asterales > Asteraceae > Flaveria > Flaveria trinervia. The sequence continues at coordinate 43,808,472 of CM046450.1, forward strand.
ATGGCAAGTATAGTAAGTTCCTAATTATAATGGCCAGTTGTGATTAGCCACTTACTTTACTCTTCATACCCCAAGCATTACCTGTCCTGACTACATCAGTATTTAAATCTACATACAACACATAACACATACCATGCGCACATAAAACCAGTTATCTTTACGAAAATACCTGTTGGCACGCAGCTACTCAGATTGGCATCCCATTCCCTTCCGTCCCATTCTCAGTTTAAGGTTTCTTTTGAAAATTTACCCATTTCACTTAAACTTTGGCTCTGATACCAACTTGTAAGGCCCCGTTCCCGGGACGCTTACAGCTGGTAATTCATGGCACATAAAACATATACTTTGTATTTAATCATCAAAACATTGCAGCGGAAACATAAAACAAATGGCATTTCATTTCATCATAAAAACTTCTACAAAATAATGCATCGTTTGTTGGTTACAAAATTACATTGTTCTATTACATCACAAAAGCTTTAAATAAATGGATGCCATCCAAAAGAGCTGAGCAGCCGCCTCGTGCCATCCTCAGCAATGCTCACCTGGCAACTAGAAAATGCATAAAAGTCAGCGTTGCTGAGTGAGTTCTAGTTTTATGGCAAAATAATACTTTCTTATCATAAAGCCATCCTTCCATTAAAAATCTATTATACTTTACATTCGTTCATGATCATACATCGTAAGTACATACATATAATATCATTATTATCTTCGTCATTCTTTCGTTCATACTTTCATTCATTCATCATTACTTCTAGTGGCATGTACATTGTCCTGAACATTGTGCACGAAGCGGGTAACTGGGCCTGAGGTCTCTCATAGACCCTGAACATTGTGCACGAAGCTGACTCTAGTACCTAGAACAAGTACATTCACCATTCATCTTTTCTCTTTCATTCCGGATCAATGCCATATGCTATACCCCGAACATTGTGCACGAAGCGGGTAACTGGGCCTGAGGTCTCTCATACACCCCGAACATTGTGCACGAAGCTGACTCCAGTACCTAGGGCAAGCGGCAAGGATCCCATACGTATGGTCAATCACAAGGATTAGACCCAGTGTGCATCCTTCTGGGGTAGCTAACCCGCACACAGTTGAGCTAACACCCTTCATTGGGTGTGAACCTCCATACCTTTGCTTGCAAGGTTTTCTTACATTCGTTCATTAATGCATGCATTCATTCATCATGTTCCTCTTTCATTATCTTTCACATTACGTTACATAATACTTCGTTCATTCATTCATTATCATAACACATAAAGCCATAGGAAAGATAGTCATACATCATCACAAGGAACATAAACATATCATTCATACATCATCATGCAGAGCATCATACATACATAACATACATCATGCACAACCATGCAACATCATCATCATCATCATCATGCATAAGCACACATCATTACATGCCTATCATACAATCTATGACTCCATAAGTCACCATTCATAACCCCCGGGAATCTCCTAGGTCAAAGCCTACATTACCTCTTTTTTTTCTAAAAAGGTCAGAATTTTTCTAAGTGTTCATCCGCATTTCCTATAGTCATTCGCATTTCCTACAGTTCATCCGCATTTGCTATAGTCCATCCGCATTGGATTTACTTCATCCACATTTACTTTACTTCATCCGCATTTGCCATCCGCATTGGCAGGATCAGCGATCACAAGTTTGATGTATTAGGATTCAAAGCAGCGGAATACAAACAGGAATTAGACAAATTGTAGCAAGTAGTCGATACTTGTATGCATTAAGAGCACATACGGTTATAGTGAGAGAATATATATTTCTGTTTCAAGGAATGTTTATAGATGTAGAATATTTCTAATCAAATCATTCATATCATTCCCGTCATTCACCGCTATTACAATAGGTTGTCACTCCTTATATAGAGTGCAACAATCACTGCTGTTATCACGGAAAGTGACAACTGGTAGATCTAATACAAAAATAACTAATTCTTAACAAACTACTGAAATGTTCACAACTACTGAGAACATATCAGAGTGTTAAGTATAAAATATAAAACTACTGAAACTACAACGACTGAAGAACAAGCTCTTTAGTCGTTTTACAAAACTACTGAAACATAAAACTACTGAAACTAGAAATATAAAACTACTGATATCACAACTACTAAAGAAGTACTCTTCAGCAGTTGTGACAAACTACTGAGGCTTCAGTACTTGATCTTCAGACTTTGACCTTCAGGTGTTTCATCAGCTGATGACTTCAGTAGATATCATCAGCTGATGTCTTCAGTCTTTGTCTTCAGACTTTGTACATCAGTTGTTGATCTTCAGCACTTGTAAACTCTTCAGCTGTTGTACTTCAGTACTTTGGTCTTTCAGCTTCAGCACTTGTGTTCTTCAGCTGTTGTACTTCAGCACTTTAGTTCTTCAGCTGTTGAGGTCTTCAGCACTTGATCTTCAGCTGTTGAAGTCTTCAGCACTTGTCAAACTACTGATGAGGCTTTCAGCAGTTGTTGTGATACCATGTGGGACTTAGAGGTTTTCTGATCTTGGCTCATTGGTTCTTTTGGTCCAACACATCCGCATTAGCCTAACTCCTCCGCATTTCCATACTTAGTCAAATGCTCATCCGCATTGACTCAATTCATCCGCATAGACTTACTTTGCTCACCCGCATTTTGATACTTAGTCAAATGCTCATCCGCATTGACTCACTTCATCCGCATTGACTTGCTTGCTCATCCGCATTTCCATACATAATCAAATGCTCATCCGCATTTCCATACATGGTCAAATGCTGATCCGCATTTCCATACATGGTCAAATGCTCATCCGCATTTCCTACACTTAGCCAATGCTCGTCTGCATTGACTTCATCCGCATTGACCTACCCATTGGTTATTGCTCATCCGCATTAACCTTATTCATCCGCATTTACTTCCACATACTTAGGCAGGTTTAAAAACTTATCAAATGGGTCTAAAACATCATATTCAATTTCCATGCACCATTCATCATGTTTTAAGCTTAATCCTTACCCTTTAAGCCTTAGAAACACGATCATACATCATCAAGCATGAACATAGTTACACATCACATTAGAACATCATCATACACACATCAAGCATACGGGTCCGAAATCCAGCTATATAATAACATACATTCATGCATTTCCAGCCCCAAAATCAGTTAAAACCAGTAAAAGAGGGGTCCCAGAACTAACCTTTGCAGCTTCTGAGTATGGCTTCCTCCAAACTCGTTTGCAAATTGAATTCAACTGCTAGAAACCCACTAAAAACATACAAACACACATAAGCATAAACCCGAGGATAAGACCAGTCAAGAACACCATAAAAGCATGAATTCTTACCTTGAATTCGAACTCTTTCTTGTTTTTCCATCAAAACCGAAAACTTGCTGCTCTTCCTCTCTCTAAAACCCGAAAATTAGAGGTGTATGTGACATATGGGCGGCTATACCACCTTTTACACCCACTTTTTAAACATTTTGTCCTTTTGGACACTTTTTACCCCTAGACTTGGGTTTTATTTCTTTTCCTTCTTTTATTTCACTTTATTCTTCTCTTCCTTTGACTTTAAAATAACAGGGTGTTACACACCGATAATATCATCATTATCTTCTTTAATCTTTCATGCTTCATTCTTTACTTTTCCTTTCTGTCAACCATAAACCCTTCCCTTCTGTTCATGGTACTGGACCTAGGCCTATCATAGACCTTCTATAACGGTGCATCGCACCTCCTGGTCACAATACCTAAGGTATGAATGTAGGTGTACCATTGCAATATGCAATACCTTTCTGTTCGTGGTTCTAGACCTAGGCCTATCATAGACCTTCTATAACGGTGCATCGCACCTCGTGTTAAAGTACCTAAGGTATGCAGCAATAGTTCTATGCAAATGGTCAATCACAAAGAAAGACCCCGATGTACATGCCATGCTGACCAGACTATCTTTACTTTCATTACTCGTTAATGCATGCATTCTTACTTCATGTTCCTCTTTTCTTTATCTTTCACTTTACGCTACATAATACTTCATTATTCATTAACATCACATGTAAAGCCACAGGAAAGATAAACATACATCATAACAAGGAACATAACATACACAACCATTAACATCATATAGGGCAACATCATACATACATAACATGCATAATCATGCAACATCGTCATCATCATGCCCAACATGCTCTCTAAGGCCTCAATCATCATCTTACATGAACTTACGGGAATCTTTTCGTCAAAACTTACATCTGCACTTTCCCTTGAAAGTCAGAAGTCCAACTACACTTTCCTCGGGTGCAACAGCCCTATTCATTCGTATGGACACCCTTCAGCCGCATGGCCTCCATGCGACTGAACATCATGCGAATGAACCAATGCGAATGAACACCCAATCGTGCGAATGGACTAATGCGGATGGACCTTATGCGATTGGGACTAATGCGGATGAGCACTTATGCGACTGGACCTTCGCATGACCTCCAGGCAACTGGCCTTTCAATCGTGCGAATGGACCTTCAATCGTGCGAATGGACCTCAATCACACCCTGTTCGTCCGTATGGCCTCCATTCGGTCTCCAGTCGGTCGCCTAGCCCTAGGTGATGCAGAACGTAGTTCATCTCGACTGCAGCCGAGGGTTTTCGGCCTCCAAACTCATCTAAACCCATTTTAATATATATATATATATATATATATATATATATAATATATATATATATATATATATACATATATATATACGTATATATAGATATATATATACACATGTATATATATATATATACATATATATATACGTATATACATATATACACGTATATATACATGTATATATACGTATATATATACGTATATATAGATATATGTTTAATCTAGGAACTATAGGTCTAGATTATTTTGTATAGGCTTAAAACTTTAATCAATATTCGTAATGAAACTTGTAATTCATTATTTTGTATGCATTAAATATATAGGTTAACGCATATATGTGTGTTGATTTATGTATGTTTGTAGGTAAAAAATTATAATTGGTGAATTACTGAAATTGATCAAGTTTAAGAAACATCTATGGATGAATATTTTGTTCTTCTGTAGATATGTTTATTACAAGTAAAATACATCCGAAGATCTTCTACGGATGAACAACCAGCTCTAAGGATGAAGTGAAGATACCTTCGGAAGAACAAGATAACTTCGAAAGAACAAAGTACCTTCGGAAGAACAAGATAACTTCAGAAGAACAAGGTACCTTCGGAAGAACAAGATGGCTTCGGAAGAACAAAGTACCTTCGGAAGAACAAAGTACCTTCAGAAGAACAAGACTTCTGCGAAAGAACAAACATCTACGGAAGAGCATATTCCTAAGGAGTCCAAACACTTGTATTTAATAACACAAGTGTTACACGTCAACAAGTTAACAAGTAAACTCGGAAGCTGTGCGAATCCCAAGAGATCCGGTGTTTCCTTAACAGAAACACGCGTGTCTATATTAATTAGTAATAGGCGGCACAAATGGCTAGAACAACCAACCAAACATGATATCAAATCACACAAACACAAACCCTAGCAGTCGTCACATCATCAATACATTCAAATCAAAGCAATTCGTGGTTTATTCATCTGTAATCATTAATTAGTATTAATAAAATACATTTGAATTATATCTTTGTTTGATTATTAGTTGCGTTCTATTCATTATGTTCATCTTAATTATTAATCATTATTGTTGATAATTATTTATTACATTTAAACAATGTTAACGTTGATTCCGCAAACGTTAACTTGACGTTCTCCAATTAACACTGATAATTACTGATTGCGGTCCCTGGAATCATAGGTGGTATCAGAGCCAAGTGCTCATTGATTTAGATCGATTGATCTACCAGCGTTAATTGTGTTTAATTGTTTGCTGGATTCAGTAGATTTGTCAGTCTTCTTACTGATTAGATCTATTGGTTTTGAGCAAATCATTTTTGTGTGATTTATTTAAATCAGTGAATTGTCGTTCAATGAGTACTGTTACACTGCTTGATTAACGTGGATCTATATTCAAATCTATTGAATAGTAGATCTTAGTTATTGATTGACATTCATAAATTGTTCATATTAATTGAACCATTTCATTAGTTAAAATCTTAGATCTTAACAAATCATGAGTAACTTTGGTGGATCATCATACCAACCTCTAAAGCTGGAAACAAAAGCAGACTTTAAATCCTTAAAATCAAGTTTAGGAATCATGTTAATTTTACAGATTCTGACTTATGGGTTTCAATAACTAAAGGTCCTTATATTCCACCCACACTTGGGCCGGATTATAATAACAATAATCAACCAATAAGTACAAAAGATCTGTCACCTGATGATGTTAAGAAGGTTAAAGTTGATATTAAAGCATATAGCTTGCTTAGTATGGATTTACCTGAAGAAATACTAATCGGGTGTGAAAATTACAAAACAGCAAATTCCTTGTGGAAAATTTTTCATACACTTTGTGATGGAAGTGATGAAATTTGAAGCATTAGAAAGGACACCCTTCGTTCACAATATGAAACATTTCTGCATATTAAGGGTTAATCAATTCCTCAACATCTTCATAGATGTATGCAACTTGTTACAGAGATGAAGATCTTGGAGTTGAAATACACATATGAGGACTTAAACAAGAAGATGCTCCATACTTTACTAGAAATTTGGAAGCAAACTGTATCCATGTTCAAGAACACCATGGACCTCAAAGCAACTAGTTTAGATACACTAGTAGCTAAAGTTGAGGCTCTTGAAATGGATGAGATTTCAAGAAACAAGAGTGTGAGAACTTATGTATCACCATATCACTTTAAAGAAACAAAAAGTGTTGGAAGTGCCTTTATTTCCAACAATGATGGTGATAACTCTTGTACTTTGAGTGAAGATGAGGAGGAAGTAAGTTTCTATTCATCAAAACCTCCTAAGAAATCTTCTCAAAGTAAGTCAAGAAAAGAGAAAGGAAGGACTGATGATCAAAAAGATACATCATCAGCAAAACATTCATCATCCAATAATCAAATAGAGTCCATCACTGTTATTCTAGACTTTGAAGAACAAAAAGCAGCTTTTGCAGCTTTCAGATCAAGTTTTCAAGCTTACCTGGAAAGCTCATTAACCTCTGCCAACATTTGTCAACAAGACTTGGAAGAGCTACCTCCAGATGTAGTGGAGGAGATGGATCTACAATGGCAAATGGCAATGATTGCTTATAGATCCAAACAATATCTCAGAAGAAACAAGAATTTGGCTGCTACAAGTAAATCATCACGGATTGGTATTGATAAGTCAAAAGTAAGATGCTTCAAGTGCAATCTCTATGGACACTTTTCTAGAGAATGCAATCAACAAAATCCTATGTCAACATAACATCAGCAACACCAGTCTTAACAAACATCATCATCTCAAAGGTCTTTCAGGAACCACAACTTACCAACTCATCCCCACCAACCATTAATACATTAGCAAGAACAAGTAACTCAAAAGAATCTAGGTTGATTATTCTTCAAGATGGAACATGTGACTATAACATGTATGAGAAAGAAGTCCTTGAAGAAAATCAAGCTTTAATGGCTCATATGGAAAACAAAGTTCCACCCATGGCTAGTGATGTAAGAGATAGGTTATGTTCATCAATATGTGTCGAGGAAGTAGAAAGATATAGAGTTCATGCTCAATATTTGGCTGATAAAGTTAAAAAAATGATGATTTTGAATGAATCTCATGTTAGAGAACATAAATTATATCAAATAAAAATTAACTCTTTACAAAAGGATTTAGATAAAATTGTTTCCGAAAATTACAGTCTAAAGGCACAAGTTGAGCATCTGACCACTTCTTTAACTAAATCCATGGCTGACCATGCATCAACTGAAGTGAAACTTCAGAAGTTTCAACTTTCATCTCAACAGTATGATAAATTATTAAATTCTTATATGAATGAAGGAACAGGTCTGGGTTGGGACATAATACAGTGGCACCTCCTATAAACAATAATTATACTCCTTTGCCTGAATCAATGACAAATAACTTGTCAAATCATTTTATGCCAAGCACTAATGTAGAAACAAGTTGTAATCAACAAAACATTTATAATAAATCTGAGGTGAATGAAACTGAGTCTCTGAATCATTTAAGATTAATCAAAAGGATTCAGAATTTGACTTTGATGAGTGTGATGACTTGGATGATTCTGATGAATATGATGATGATATACTGAACAAGGGTAATAATATTGTTTTTGAAACAAATATTCCAAAAGTGCTTCAAGAAAAAAAGTTGCCATATCCTCCTAAACAAAGAAACATGCTGAAGACTATATGCAAGAGAATAGCTGAATTAAATGAGGGTCTTCACGAACTAAATCAACAAAAAAAATATTCAAATAAAGTGAATGAAAAGTGTGCCTCAACTGAGGAAGGATACAAATCATCTATTGAAAAGGGGAAGAAGAAGCTATCAGCTGATCCTCAACGAAAGAAGAACCTTTCTTCAGTACAAGATCCACGGAAGAAGAAAGCCTCTTCAGTAGAAGTTGATACTGATTTAGTAGATGATCTACGGAAGAGGAAGTCAGCAACAAATAAATCAAAGCTTCACAAGCTGGAAGAGGAAAAATCAACTTCAAAACTAAAAAAGGATTCAAAGCCTTAGAAGTTTACAAATAAGAAGAAAGTAGCTGAGTCTGATAAAGAATCAGAAGAGATGTATTGTAAATGGTGTGACATGAAAAATCATAATACTTCAGTAGTTATTGTTCTATTTGCAATATGAACAATCACATGACATCTGACTGTTACTTCAACAAACATTATGCTATATGTAACAAAAATAACCATTCAACACAGGAATGTTGTTTTAACAAAAAGAACAAGACAAAGAGCACATAGAAGAAACAACCAGATAAAGCTGAATTAGACACTCAATCTATTGATTATGAGAAAGATTCAAAAATTAAGAAGACTCATAAAAAGGTGGATTTTACTGAAAAGGAAACAAATGCTGATGTTGCTTTCTTTGATAATTTGGAAAAAGGGACTCATGTACCTCACTCAAAATCAAAAGATAATGAAACCTTCAACAATCAAGAATCATTATCAAAATCAAAGAATCAAGTCAACAAAATTAAAGTGAATGAAGAAGAGATTGAGAAATCAGGACCTATATCATCAACATCATCTTCAACAGAATCATCCTCGTCTACAACAACACAGAATGAATCAATCAAAACTAAAAATGAAACTTCAAGACTTATTCATGAAGGAGTAACAATTTTAGATACTGTTGGCAAACCCAAGATCATTAAGGCTTGGGTTTTCAATTCTAAATAATTTCTTTCTGTGCACAAGAACAATCTTGGAGAACTAACAACAAGTGGAATGTTGACAGTGGTTGTTCCAAGCATATGACAGGAAACTATTCACTTCTCCGTGAATTCAAACATAAAAATGCTTCATATGTGGCATTTGATGGGGATAAGAAGGGAGGTAAATTGTTGGTGAAGGAATGGTAACTAATGGTGTGTTCAAGTTTGAGAAAGTAAACTATTGTGAAAATTTATAGTATAATTACTAAGTGCATCTAAAATTTGTGATCAAAATTATACCACATTGTTTGATAACACTCATTGTTACATTATTAAGCTAGGTTTTTCTATTCTAGAAGATTGGGTCCTTCTTAAAGCATCAAGAAAAGGAACACTTATGTTTTGGATATGAACAACACATCACTCACAGGACATGAAACATGCCTCCTATCTAAGTCATCAGAAAATGAATCTCAATTGTGGCATAGAAGGCTTGTCCATTCTAACATGAAGAACATGAACAAATTGGTGAAAAATGTCTTAGTCATTAGATTGCCAAAGAAAGAGTTTCATTTCTCAACTCATTGTTCTTCTTGTTATAAAGGAAAACAACATAAAGTGTCTCATAAATCCAAAACTATCAATACAAACACTATACCTCTCAAATTGCTTCACATGGATCTGTTTGGTCCTACCAATATGATAAGCATTGGAAAGAGATAATATTATGTAGTGATAGTTTATTATTTCACTAGATTCACGTGGGTTGTTTTCTTAAAACAAAAGAATGAAACATCAGAAACATTAATGGACTCTATCATCAGGATTGAGAATCAACTTGAAGTAAAAGTTAAAAATTTTAGGAGTGATAATGGTACTGAATTTGTCAATTCTGACTTCGATTCCTTTTGTAGGAATAAAGGTATTGCAAGGTAATTTAGTGCACCAAGAACTCCACAACAGAATGGAGTTGCTGAAAGAAGAAATAGAACACTTATTGAAGCAGCCAAAACAATGCTAGCGGATTCACAATTACCTATCACCTTTTGGGCTGAAGCAGTGAATACTGCATGCAATGTTCAAAATATAACATTAGTTTTCAAAAAACATAAAAAAACAACTTATGAGTTGTTATTTAAAAGAAAACCTTACATAGGATATCTTAGAGCTTTTGAGTGTCATGTATCTGTTTTAAACATAAAAGAATCATTGGGAAAATTTTCAGAAAAAACCTATGATGGTTTCTTTGTTGGATATTCTTCAACTCCTAAATCTTATAGGATCTATATTCCATAACATAACATTATGGAAGAAAGTCCTAATGTATCATTTGATCAATCTGTTTTTATTAAATCGGTTAAATGATCATCGTGGTTGTTTGATATAGATGCCTTGATAGAGTCATTTAACTATGGTTATTTGAATAATGCAGGATCTGATGATACATGCTATCCATTTGTTCCACCTAATATGAATGAAGTGATAATATCAGTTAATCCTCCAAGGATTCACACATCCATAGATGGAAACACTTCATTAGCAGTTGCTGACACTGCATCCGTAGATGTACATTGTGCATCCAGAGATATGAATTCTATTCCTGTAGTTGTTCCATGTTCTCAAGTAGATACAATAAACATTGGAAATGTCTTATCAAGTCCTCACTTATCATCCAGAGAAGTTCCTGTAACTCCTATGGAAGAACAAAATGATTCCGGAGAAGTTCCTACAGCTCCTACGGAAGACACTAATAATGCTTCTGATGTTCAACCTACGGAAGATCATTCAAACCAAATGTGAACACTTTGACTACTTCTTAAATTCTCAATATAGGTTGGATCAGTCTGCAATAATGGACATGACTAACTTGGAATCACCCATTCCAGTTGAATCAACTCCATTAATAAGAATCCATAAGACTCATCCACTCAACAACATCATTGGAGATCCTACAAAAAGAACTACAAGAAGCCAAAGTGGAACTGCCAACATATGTCTTTTCACTTGTTTTCTTTCACAAGTGGTTCCTCCAAACATCACAGCTGCACTAAAAGACAATAGCTGGATTGAAACTATGCAAGAAAAGCTTTAACAATTTAGAAAACAAAAGGTGTGGAGTTTAGTTGATTTACCTGAAGGCCAACATCTAATTGGAACTAGATGGCTCTACAAATATAAACTAGATGATAGAGGTATCATTATAAGAAATAAATCAAGGTTGATTGCTCAAGGATATACACAAGAAGAAGGAATAGACTATGATGAAGTTTATGCACCAGTTGCAAGAATTGAAGCCATAAGAGTGTTCCTAGCATATTCATTATATAAGAAGTTCACTGTGTATCAAATGGATGTCAAGTGTACCTTCTTATATAAGAAAATTGATGAAGAAGTCTATGTATCATAGCCCCCTGGATTTGAAGATCCTCACTACCCACACAGGGTATACAAACTTAATAAAGCTTTGTATGGGCTGCACTAAGCACCAAGAAAATGGTATGAAACATTATCATCTTTCATGCTCAAACATGGATACAAAAGGGGAACTATAGATCAAACTCTATTTCTCAAACAAGAACATCAAGATCTCTTAGTTGTTCAAATTTATGATCTTGACCTTAGTTCTAAGGAAGAACATCATATCTTATGATCTTGACCTTGTGATCAGATTGATTCTTAATCTTTAAGATGAAATTCTTCAGAATCTCAGGAGTCTCATCCTTAGTTCTAAGGAAGAAGACCCAAGTGAATCTTGTAAAGTCATCTGTGATCACTAAACAATAAGAGGTCCTTCCTAGACTCATTACACTGGTGGGGCCAAAGAGATCCATATGTAACAAGTGTAGGGGTGTAGTGATGGAGTTTCCTTCCTTAGGCTTGTGAGATACCTTATGTTGCTTCTCTTTCATGCATGCAACACAATGATCATCACTTGTAAACTCTTTCTTTGGTATTCCAGTTACCTAACTCATTCTTAATTAATTTATTCATGTTTTTAAAGTTTACATGGCACATCCTTTTATGCCATAGGAAAGACTCATCACTATTGGCTTTAGACAGAAAGCATAAAACTTCTCCAGAGGGAGATGTTTCTTGCAAATCCATCTTGTACATGTTCCCTTTCCTAGGGGCTCTAAGCAGAATGTGCTTATGAGGAATGACCACACCAGGCTTGAGAACAATGCACTCATGCTTGGTAAAGAGCATGTTATGACTCTGATCACAAAATTGGGATACACTCAAAAGATTGTATCCAAACTCTTTGACAAATTTTACCTTTCAAATGTTGAGCTTACCATTTATGATCATGCCCCTTCCTGAAATGTACCCACCTTCATCTCTCTCCAAAAGCAACTGGTCCTCCAGCAATCTTTCAAAGTTCTGGAGTAGTGACCTATTGCCTGTCATGTGCCTGAACGCCACTGTCTATGATCCATACATTTTTGTTTGTCTTCACTGTGCCTTGCACAAAGAAAATGATTAGTTACATTTGGAAACCCAGCTTGCTTGTCTTGGGCTCACTAAAGAAGGTAATGCACAGTATGATCATATGGTTGTACTAAGAGGATCTTGAGTTGTTGTTGATGAAGAATTCTCATCGTTTGGTCTTTTTTAGATTTCCACACACCACCTTTGGAGTCTTGACTTGACCTTCAAACCGTCGATACCTTTTGGAACTTCGAAATTTGATGACTAAACCATCGAAAGATTCTGCAGACACTGCAGCAGACTTTAGTGCTTCGGAAGAATTCCTTTCTTCCGAGACCACTCTCTTCCGAGGGTAATTTTTCACTTTCCTTCTTCTTAGACTGGAGCTTGCGAAGGAAACAGGTTTTTCCTTCCGAGCTTGAATCTTCTTGAGACCCTTTGAAGTCTTTATTAGGATCAGTGATCTAAGTTTGATCAATTAGAGTGGATTGCAGCGAATTCGATAATAATAGACAATTTAGCAAGAACTCATTTATATTCTGAAGCACAAGCACGTTCTAGAGAGAGAGAGAATTCTGCAAAGGAATATTTCATCAAATGCTTTCATGGTGGCTGAATGTCACACGATACACTAGTGTAACAACATTCCTTATATAAGAATGTGATGTCTGCTGATGTCACTTGATAGTGACCTCTAACAAGAATTATACAAACAACTGAACTATGCAAACTACTGAGAATGTTCTCACAACTGATCACATCTCAGAGAATGCTAAGTACAAGAACATAAAACTACTGAAACTATAAACTACTGAAAAGGTAATTACAAGTACTGAAAGGAAAACCATCACACTACTGAAGTTAATAACTTCAGCTGTTATGACAACTACTGATCACTCTGTCTTCAGTCTTGTGCCTTTAGTCTTTGTTTTCAGACTTTTACCTTCAGACGTTGTCTTCAGCTGATAGCTTTAGACTTTGTCTTCAGTACTTCACTTTCAGACTTTGTCTTCAGTATTTTACTTTCAGACTTTTCTTCAGTAGCAATCTTCAGATCTTGTCTTTAGACTTTGTCTTCAGACCTTGTAATCAGCTGATGTCTTTAGCTGTTGTGATCTTCTTCATCAGTTGTAATTTCTGTGGGACTTAGAGGTTTTTCTGATCAGGCTCATTGGTTCTTTTGGTCCACAAACTCCCCCTGAACCAATGCAGCCAAAACCTCTAAGTTTATTGATGACCCACTTATTCTTCGGCAGGAACACCCTCTTGATCAGCTTCAGGTATCATGTAAGCACAGGCCGGGAAAAGGTTTCTGATCTTTTGATTGGCTAAGTATGGAAGGGAACTCTGTCTTGGGGAAACTGGACACACAGAGTCTTGTCCCAACCATGCAACCTATTCCTATTTATGAGTCTGTAAGACTTTCTTGCATAGGCCTCAAGGAGAACAACGTGTTCCTCCTTGGGAGTTCTTCTGCTTCTCCCCTCAAAGAAGAACCTGGGCCATAATATTGAGACAGATATCTTACTGTCTTCCCATTCTTTAACTCAACAGTTGTGATCTCTCTGTATGCGAATTCATCTGGATGAGAGCCTTCTAGCAACAACTGGAGTTCACTCTTTTGAAGATCTTCAAGTCTCTTGTATAACAGCCCCTTCTTGATCATTTTGTTTCAAGTATAGATTGAGGGTTGTCTTGAGTTGTGTGCTCTCTTGAATTCTTCTATAATCTCCCAGGGTGAGACTACCATAGCCAACATAATTGCAGCATTCAAAGTCTTTTTCACTTGGCCATGATATCTACTTGGTATGTTCTTCTTGTGAATTCTGGAACTTACCCTGGGGTCTGGCCAAATTCTCACTCTTTCTCTTTGATGTTGGAATGTATGTCTAAGAGTGTACAGCCTCAGAGCTTGTTTCATCTTCTTTCTTGAATGGATGAGGACTGAGGGAAGTCCTTGTCAACCATTTTGAGAATTGCTCATCATGCTGCTTCTGCTGTTCTGGTTCTTCAATCTTCACTTTCACCATTTGCATTTGCAAGTCAGGTGTGATCATTTGTTGACTTCTGGGCTCAGGTGTTTTAAGTTTGAGAACAGCATAGAGTTGGCAGACTGTCTTCATTATCATCCTCTTCTTCTACCCTCAACACCCTTCTCCTCCTTCTGGGTGTATCACTGGGTATGGGTTTGAGATGGTTTTTTGGGGTAATGGAATTGGTTTTGTGGGTTGAGTTATGGTGGTTTTGGTTTAGGATAGACTTGGCAGATTTTAGAGATGATTGCTTTGAGGGTGTTTTGAGAGGAGTATGAGAAGGCTGATCTAGCAATTTAGTGGTGAGTTTGGCTTTTGAGAGCTTTGCCATCTCATTTCTCTTCCCAGCACCTGTTTCATCCAGCTTCGATGATCAACCCTTTGTATCGCTTCCAGCAGAACAGATTTTCTTGGTTATCTCCAATTACTGTCTCTGGACCAAGACTTTATCCTATCAATGATCTTCCTAGATATTTGGCAATAAATCTAATCATAATCTCCAATCTTTCCCTATCCATCACACTATAACTAGCCCATCTTGCTTGAATCTCATTTATCTCCAGCCTTCTGATCTCAACATCTAAGGTGGCTGTGTCATGACCCTGTCTGAAGAGCTGATCTAGTATTTGTCCATAGATCTGCTGTGAGCTTCATCAGCTTCTTTGACAAGATCTTCTAAGTACTTTTCTCCATCGACTTTGACTCAAACTTTTCTTCCTTTTGTAAGTGATCAGCTGATCTTTCTGCTCTTTGTCTGTGCTCAGCTCTTGCACTGTGATCAGCTGTTTCTTGAGATCAGTTCTTGTTTCTTTCTCCAACTCCTTTTCTTTTTCTGGTTCTTTCTCATCTTCTACTCTCTTCCTTTCCTTTCTTTCACTGCCTAGACTTAGTAGTCTCCCCTTTTTGGATGCATTGGGATCAGGGGCTTGAAAGGCAGAAAGTGACTTGTGAACAGTATCATCAATAAGTGTGTGGAGATTTTGAGGAGATCTTCTCATCAATGACTTTATGTACTATCTCATGATGATGGGAGTGATGAGAGGTAAGGATTTTTGAAAGGTTGCAACCATCTGCTCAGAGGGGTTTCTGTCCCTGACAGGTGGTGCCAAAAGCAGTGGCTTAGTTAAGTGTATTGGCTGTGTGTTTGGTGAACCTTCAAATGAAGGTGCCATCTATGGGTCAATGGGGATAGATGGACTTTCATCCTGAGACATTTTGGCTAGCAGCTCTTTAAGTCTGCTCACCTCATTCTCTAGGATTGTGTTATGGGCTAAGACATCAAAGAAAAAGCCCAGGTCATCATCATTTAGCCTGATCATCTGACCCTCCCCCCTCCTGATTAAATCAGGATGTACATGCCCTGAGTGTAGATTGTATATGCATGTGCCCCTTGTTCTTGGTTCTGGGACTTCCTGCCTCAGGACTTTGTCCTTCATTGGCATTTGCCTCTGGTGAGGTCTTATATATGGTACCAACTTTATCCTGTTCATTTGCTGAATCAGTAGAAGTGGCAGCCTGACCAGATAACCTCCTCTTCTACACTTGGAGATTGAACATATAACCCCTGTGTTGTGGGTTATCAGCAGTATTTGGTCCTCCCCCCTCAATTGTTGAGGTATTCCAGTGTTAATTGGTTTCTGGGGAGGGTGAGGAATGCAGCTGACTCAGTACTTTAGCAACTATAAGGGTTGGGCTTTGAGGGGCTGTTGCATTTGGAGATTGGTTAGAAGCAAATTGCACCCTGGTGAGAGATGCTCTTCAATGGTAACCTTCTCAAATGAGATAGGTTCCAGTAATGTGGTATCCCCAAATTGGGTGCAACAGGATCCTGTGGAGAGGATACCTGTGCGTTTCAGCTGGTTGAGTCTTTGACATGACTGGGGAGTTAGAATCAGTATGTGTATCCTGTATTGGTGGTACAGGGGCATCCGCAGGGGACTCATCTCCCTGAGTAGCCTTTTTGGGTTTTGAGGTTTGGGTTTGGTGGGGACTTTGGATCTAGAGGTGGAGGCTGTGGGTTCCCTCTGCTTGGGTTTGAGCAGCCGGACAGCCCCTTTGAGAGTAGGGTCAGAGTTATGTCTGGAGTATACCTCAGCTAAAACAGCTGGAGCAGGGACTCCAAGACCAACAAGGCCGTCAGATTTTAAGTAATTTAAAATTATGGCCATCAAAAACCGGGATATAGTAGCCATCTGTTTTGTCCAGGTTTCTGAGCCAGATCCTTTAGTTCCATAAACACTATCTTAGAAACATTTAGATTTTGTTGTTCAAAGATAGAGTACAATACTTGTTGCCATCTTGAGGACTCTGATCCCATAAGATGTCTTTGGAGCAAGACAGACATTCACCATGTGGAAGATAAGTCTTTCAGCATCATGGAAGTGCTTTTTGAGAATGGTTGTAGCACTTAAGTCTCCTTCATACCCGTTGTTGATGAAAGACATATCAATGGTGCCTTTCGGGTATTCTATAATACAGGTGGCATCATGCAATTTAGGGTTTTGCGAATGATGTCAGGGGTGATTACCACCTGTTTGCGGTTAACCAACGACTGGAGAGTGATTTGGCTATCATTTTCACCAGTTGTGACAGAGACGTTGGTCCAGAATTGGTGTAAGGAATCGGGGTATATGGTAGGATTCAAAAGAAAAGCGGTTCGGTATTGGGAATCCACCATAAATAGATGGCATTATCAAATTTGTTCTAGAAGCCGATTTCGAGAGGTAGGCAAAACAGTTGTGTCTAGGTTTGAGTTTCATGGTCGCCATTGTTGAGAGAGAAAAGGATAGGCTGAAAAGAAAACGACTGAAAGTGTTGGTGTTGTCAGCAGTTGTATGAAAACAACTGAAGACTTGGTTTTAACTATCAGACATTTGAAAACAACTGAAGATTCGGTTTTAGTCATCAGTAGTTATGAAACTACTGAAAACCTTGGTTTTGTCTTCAGATGTAGGAAAACAACTAAGAACTTGGTGTTAGGCATCAGTAGTTGTGAAACTACTGAAGACATGGTTTTGTCATCAGTTGTTTAAGGTGAAACAGCAGTTTGTGGAACGACTGAAGAGAAAATTCTCATCAGTAGTTTTCCTCAATTCTTAGCCTTTCAGCTGTTTCAAACTATCCTCAACACTTACTCATCAGACGTTTTAGCTATTTTCATTGTTTCATAGGACATCAGTACTTATCTGTTTTTTACTGACATCATTAGTTATAACTACATCAGTAGTTTGTAAGTGCATCAGTTTCTTTTAACAGAATCAGTACATATTTGTGACATGTTTACTAATGGTCATCGTACCTGTTTACTGAGATCATCATAGTTGTCACTTATTCTAGCTGCAGCATACCAAACCTTAACACAAGGTTTTGGAAGTTAACTATCCAAAGGCTTAGTAAATATATCTGCAAGCTCATCAGTACTTGGCACAAACTTTGGATCAATCAGACCTTTTTCAAACAATCCCTAATAAAATGGTGTGTGATCTCTATATGTTGGGTCCTAGAATGTTGGACTGGATTCTTGACAATACACAGAGCTGAAGCACTATCCATTAATAATGGAGTCTTAAGCTCTATAATGCCATAATCCAATAATTGGTTCTGAAGCCAGAGTACCTGAGATGTACAACTTGCAGCAGCAATGTACTCTGCTTCAGCAGTGGATGTAGCAACAGATGTTTATTTCTTACTCTGCCAAGAAATCAAACATTGCCTAGGAATGACATCCACCAGAAGTTGACTTTCTGGTTAACTTACACCCTGCATAGTCACTATCAGAAAAAGCAACTAATTTGCAAGAGTGTCCCAGTGGAATACCAAAGACCTAGAGATTGTGTACCTTGCAGATATCTAAATATCCTCTTGACTGCAATCAAATGAGACTCTTTAGGAGCAGCCTGAAATCTACACAAACACAAGTTGCAAACATAATGTCTGGTCTAGAAGCTGTTAAGTACATCAAGGACCCAATCATACATCTGTAAAGTGTTTCATCAACAGCTTTACCTTTCTGATCTACATCCAGTTGTGTGGTGTTACACATGGGTTAGAACAGGGCTTACAGTTTTTGTAAATCAAACGTATTCAAAGATTTTTTGTATATTTTGACTGATGATGAAGGTTCCATCAGCCTTTTGTTTGATTTGCAAGCCTAGAAAGAACTGTAATTCTCCCATTGCACTCATTTCAAACGTTGTTCATTAAACTTGTAAAATCATCACACAACTGGGGATCGGAGGATGCAAAAATTATATCATCAACATAAATTTGAACAAGTAGCTTATGCTGATCCACTTTCTTAACAAACAAGTTTATCTATGGAACCTCTAGTGAAATTATTTTGAAGAAGAAAATTTGAAAGTTTTCATACAAGGCTCTACGAGCTTGCTTCAACCCATAAAGAGCCTTATCAAGTTATACACCCAATCAGGATGTTTATTGTCCTCAAAACCTGGTGGTTGACACACATAACCCTCTCTTCTTTTATTTTTCCATATAAAAAAGCACTTTTGACATCCATTTGAAAAACTTTAAGATTGTGGAATGCAGCATAGGCTAAGAACAATCTAATTGCCTCCAGTCTGGCTACGGGGGCAAAGGTTTCATCATAATCAATACCTTCTTCTTGTGAAACCCTGTACACCAGTCTAGCCTTGTTCTTGACAATAAGCCCATTTACATCAGTTTTATTTCTAAACACCCACTTAGTGCCTATTGCACACTTACCTGGGTAAGAGGAACCGTTCCCCACTTGCTGCTTTTTGAATTGAAGTAGCTTAAGCTGCATGGCTTCAACCCATCCATTGTCTCTTAAAGCAACATGATAGTTCTTTGGCTCTATCTGACTGATGAGAGAGCATAGAAGCAGAAGTTGAGACAATTGACTTCTGGTTAAGACACCAGCATTGATATCACCAATGATTTGAGACATGGGGTGATTCCTCAGCTCTTGGTACACTATAAGATCAGTGCAAGTGTTTGTAGCAGGTTCAGCAGCAGCAGATGTTGATCCAGACTCTGAAACCAAGTATGAGATGGCAATTCAATGATGTAGGAGTCAGAAATCTCATCAGCATTTGTTGCGGATGGAGCTGCTGAAGCTACAGGAACATCAAGTTTAGTGGACTCAAGCAGTGATCACTAAACTTGAAAAGGTGAGTATTGATATCATCATCATCTTCAGTACCACCAGGTGAAGACTTGCTGCAAAGATGATTTATTCACATGATCTGCAACAGCTGGAGGTTGATAAGGAACATATTGCAGTGTATCCAGATCAAACAATTCCACAGGGTTTTGTGGAATTTTATCCTTAGGAGATTCATTGAACTTCACATGCAAGGTTTCTTCAACTATCTTTGTTCTCAGTTGAAGACCTATAAGCCTTGCATGTGGATGAATATCCTACAAAATACCCTGCATCCACCTTAGGATCAAATTTATGGAGTTGATCCTTTGTGTTGAGAATGAAACAAGGACACCTAAATACTTTGAAGAATGAAATTAGAGGAGCCAAATGATGTAGAACTTCATATGGAGTCTTCATCAACCTTTGATTTACTAAAACTCTATTCTGCACATAGCAAGCTATGTTGACAGCTTCAACCCAAAGGTCAATGGCAAACTAGAGTCAGCCAACATGGACCTTGCAGCCTCAATTAGGGTCCTGTTCTTTCTCTCCACTACTCCATTTTTTTCTAGAGTCCTTGGGATGCTAAACTGCCTCTTAATTCCCTTTGAAAGATAAATATCATCAAGTGTATGGTTTCTGAATTCTGTTCCATTATCACTCCTTATACACTTGACTAATAGGGAATACTACTTCTCAACATACAACACAAAGTTGATAATCGTCTGAGCAACTTCATCCTTTGAATGCAAGAAGAAAGTCCATACAAATCTGGAGTAATCATCCATAATTACCAGACAGTATTTCTTCTTTGCCATGCTCATTACTCTCACAGGACCAAATAGATCCATGTGCAGTAACTACAAGCAGGTAGTGGACTTAGGTTCTTCAATAATAGGGAAAGAGACTTTATGTTGTTTTCCTTTCAAACAAGCAGTGCAGATTTCATCACATGAAACTCCTTTATTGGTAGGCCTCTCACTAAACTATTGTGGATCAGCTGATTCATGTTTTGAGATTTACATGACCCAGCCTTCGGTGCCATAGTTTAGATTCCTGAGGAGAGGCTTTGGAGAACAAGCAAGGATGACCTTCAAATCAATCTTCTTTGACAAATCCAGGGCATATACTCTTCCAATCCTGTTGGCCTGCAGGAGAGTATGTTCATCCAAAACCTTGTCAATCAGCCTCAGAACTTGGGAAGACAGAATTCTGCAGTTCTGGCTTGTGAAAAGTGCAACATGCCCTTATCACACATCTGACGACACTCAGTAGATTATACTTGAGATTCTCCACATGGTTAACATCATCAAATCTGAGTTCTCCATTAGATACATATCCTTTCCCGATGATGTAACCCTTAGCATCATTTCCAATGAAACAAATCCCTTCTTTCCTTGAGAGTAGTCATTAAGAAGAGAACTGCTCCCTGTCATATGCATAGATCCTCCACTGTCTACATACCAGATGCTCCTTTGGCATGCTGAAGAATCCTGAATTCATCACAAGGAACTAGTTAGGTTTTGAGACCCAAACTTTTTGGTTTTGGGTCTGTTTTCATCAACAGATTAACCATAACTTGTTTCTCATGATTAACAGCTGATGAAGGTGGAGATGGTGCTGAAATGGATTCCTTGGATTTGGGCTTGGAATACCTTTTTAGTGGTTTGATCACAGGTGCATCTAGTTGGTTAACTCTCCCCAACAAATGCTGAACTATCATAACAAGTTGTGTCTGATTTGTAGCTAAAGCTTTCAGCTCTTGTGACACATCAATGCTTGTTTTTGATGAGTTCCTGTGGCCCACCATTTCCTCCTTGAAATTCACAGACTTAATCTGATGTTTATCATGAGGAACACTATCAACTATTTTATGATAAACCCTATTCTTCTTTTTGGATTTGGGTGAAGCCTTGGGTTTATCACATTGGGATGACTATGGTACAAACTTGGTCTCAAACTCATTTTTCATTTCATCCATCTGCATTTTAATGATCTTATCTCTGTTGAGTTTGGAACCCTTTTTGTACCAACATTCATCAGAAAGATGATTGAATTTACCACATATTTCACATGGCTTATTCTTCATCTTGGATTGATCAACTGCTAAAGTGGAAACTATTGAAGGTGTGATCTTTAGTCTTTCCTCCTTTCAATACTTGTGTTAAGTACTGAAGGATTTGTAACAACTGAAGACTTGTTCTTCAGCTGTTCTCTATTCATCCTGAAAGACCGTATGATAGATTCCTCAGCAGTTGTTAACCCTTTTATTTCAGTTGATTTGAAATGCTTTTCAGATGTTTGACTTGCCCTTCAATACTTGAGGTACTTTGAGGGACAACATCTGAAGTACTCAGCTTCATGTGCTTATCATAGTTAACCCATCAGGCAATTGATTTGCTGAGGTATCAACACTGATGTCATCTTCTGATCTTGGGTGATCACTTGAGGATGATACACATGATGATGTGGTTTGGAAATTACTTTCATCTTTAGGTTTTACTATTAATTTTGGAGTAAAATCTGTAGGGTGCAATGTGATTGTAACCAATTCCAAACTTCATATTTGAAGTTGTTTGCTTGCTGAGAAGCATTTCAAATCCCTTGCAGGATGATACCCAGCGGTCACACTCAACTTGGGTAGCTGCAAGTGTTTCTTTGATATCTCTGTGATTCTCAAGAATGACCTCTAGCTTAGCCTTTTCATCATTTAATTGGCATTTAAGCTTATAAATCTTATCATCTTTATCTTTAAGGACAGACTCATACTCAGCTTTTCTGTAAAGGGTTTGCTCAAGCTCAAGATTTTGATTTATTAAATCTACATTTGCCTCTCTAATAGAGATAAATGCAGCTATGCAAGATTCAGAACATAGCTTGGCCTTAGCCTCAGAGGATACGTGGGTTACCTGTGATGAAGATGCATTGGAGCATGAACCCTCAGTAGACTCCAGGGCCATTAGAGCAAGTTTCCAAAAGGATTTTCACCACCGTGTTGACCATCACTAGCAAATAATTGCTCATTACCAGAAAGATCATCTGGTAGACTGCTCTAGTCAACAGCACCAGGGGTGAAGAAGCTGTGATGAGGTTGTAATTTAGATAATTGAGATGGTTG
The DNA here is from genome assembly GCA_025506515.1 of Flaveria trinervia. Taxonomy (NCBI): domain Eukaryota; kingdom Viridiplantae; phylum Streptophyta; class Magnoliopsida; order Asterales; family Asteraceae; genus Flaveria; species Flaveria trinervia. The sequence continues at coordinate 43,831,522 of CM046450.1, forward strand.
AGGCTCAGGTAAGGCTTGAGGTTGTTGTGCAATAGGAACTTGAACTTGATTTGGCTGTGGCATGTAATAGCAGGGATATGGATATGGCATTGGACCCTGAGGGACAAAATATGCACGAGATATAGGTTGTGAGTAATGACCAGAACTAGCAGGATGTTGCCCTTTGTTTTGTGAACTATTGCTTGGAAAAGTCACAAAGGGTGCAGAGGAGTTAGATCCAGTTGATCTACACTCTCTTGCAAAGTGCCCAAGCCTGTGGCATTTGTGACACCTCAACTTACTCTTGTCAAAACCAACTTTGGTTTTGCCAGAGAGTCCTGGAAATTTCCTGCCAGTTCTCTTGTAGAACTTTTGAGATCTGATATTAATCAAGGCCATTTGGCTTAGAATATCCATCTCTTCTAAGTCATCAACAGCAATAGCTTTCAATCATCCATAATGAAGCATAAATTGTCACTATACAGCCTGACTGACTATCAACACTAACAATGCATGATCAGAATTGTTTGAAGAGAAATCTATATGCTTATCATAATTGCTTTCTGATGCAGCATATTCTGACTCATGACCAACCAAGGCGTGTTCCTGGTACAAAGTCATCAGTGAGCTTCCTGATGATGCCAGTTTCCTTTTCTGCTCTATCTCTCTTTCAAATGTAAGCAGTTTCCCCATGGAGTTGGGTAAGAGATAGGCTATCCAGATTTGCACTGGAGCGTAGGACAATGGTATATGTGTCCCATCTCTCAGGCAGTGATCTATGAATCTGTTGTTCATCAGCTATTAGTGTATTCATGTTTGACCATTTTCACTCAGAGATCAAACAAGAAAAAGCTCAAACTGTTGAGTCAGTGTCTCACCCTTCCTATGAGAGAATGTTTCATATTATTGGGCAAGGATTTCTCTGTTGTTTGCTAAGACCTCATCTGTTCCACCAAATTGTTCTTTCAATGCATTCCAGAGGTCGTGAGCAGTTTCATGATGCATAAGCCCATAATAGATTTCATTCGGCAGTGCCATGGCCAGAATTCCATATGCTTTAGCATCAATCTCAAACAGTTTTCAATCCTCATCTGAGTGTGTTCCTTCTTCTTCGGAACCATTTGTTTGGTTCCGGATTGTTCACCATAGACTTGTGTGGACCATGTACCACAGATGTCCAACAACCTAACTGTTAACAGACAGGTGATGGAGCATTCTTCGTTGCCATATGTTATACTCAGTCCTAACCAGCATCGGAGGCTTGGTTGAGGAACCAGTATTGTGAGGGTCATTAGAAGGAGTAGTGATTCTCATATTCAATCAAATTCAATTAAGTTTTAACTGATTTAGTGCAAAACACAACAAACTCAATATGAACCAAGAGAAATTTCAAAGCAAATAACCGAAAGCAGCAGAAATTCAATCTCTATAACCAATTCTTGCAAATATGCTAATTCGATCAAACTTAGATATCGAAATAGCAGTTTCAATGATCAATTGTTAGATCGATCAATGATTAACCAGCTCTGATACCATTTATTAGGATCAGTGATCTAAGTTTGATCAATTAGAGTGGATTGCAGCAGAATTCGAACAATGAATTAGACAATTTAGCAAGAACTCAATTTATATTCAATAGAAAAGCACACGATTATAGAGAGAGAGAGAATTCTGCAAAAGGAATATTTCATTCAAATGCTTTCGTGGTGGCTGAATGTCACACATACAACTAGGTCAACATTCCTTATATAGGAATGTGACGTCTGCTGATGTCACTTGATAGTGACATCTAACAGAATTATACAAACAACTGAAACTATGCAAACTACTGAGAATGTTCTCAACAACTGATTACATCTCAGAGAATGCTAAGTACAAGAACATAAAACTACTGAACTAAAACTACCGAAACTATAAACTACTGAAAAGGTAAATTACAAGTACTGAAAAGGAAAACCATCACAACTACTGAAGTTAATAACTTCAGCTGTTGTGACAACTACTGATCACTCTGGTCTTCAGTCTTTGTTTTTTAGACTTTACTTCAGACGTTGTCTTCAGCTGATAGCTTCAGACTTTGTCTTCAGTACTTCACTTTCAGACTTTGTCTTCAGTACTTTACTTTCAGACTTTGTCTTCAGTAGAAATCTTCAGATCTTGTCTTCAGACTTTGTCTTCAGACCTTGTAATCAGTTGATGTCTTCTGCTATGTGATCTTCTTCATCAGTTGTAATGTCTGTGGGACTTAGAGGTTTTCTGATCAGGCTCATGGTTCTTGTGGTCCAACAGTCTTTGTCTTGGTCATATGGATAGTACCTTTAGGATTGTAAGGACAATCCTTAGCAATGTGAGTGATACTTTCACACATGACACATACGATTTTTTCTTCAGAAGAGTCTTCAGCTAAGAACAAGACTGTCTTTGGTCACATCCTTTCTCCACCTTCATCTTTGAAGATGCAGAGACAGTCCTTTTGGGCTAAGAACTGTTCTTGGAGTTTGATTGTCCAAGCTGTGCAGCAGTGGTACACAGCAGATCAGTCTTCTTCTTGTTACTGAGATGAGTTGAACAAGAACCAGAACTCTTAGCAGAAGAGTTTTGGTTGATGTCTTATGTCCTACTACTTCAAACCCTACAGATATAAAAACTTGTTTCTGCTTAAAGTCAAAAGTAGCCTTGATATCTTGAGCCTTCCTTGCCTTCTTTTGCTCTTTCTGATCAAGTTCTTTCTCATGGACTTGGTCATCACAGTCTTCTTCTTCTCCTTAGAAGGATAGTGGCCGTTCTTGGAATCCTCCTCTTCACTCTTCTCAGAGAAATTCTTCAATATCTCTTCTTCATCCTCTTCACTCATAGGATCTATGAGAGGAAGCTCATCTTCACAAGTTTCACACCTAGGAGGTCTTATAGACAAGATTGTGTGTAGAGGAGCTATCTTATGGTTCCCAGTCCCTGCCTGTTCTGATAGCACACCTTGTTGTGCAGGGATTAGGATATCATGTTCTTGAAGGTCTCTTCTTCAATAACACTCTTTTCTGCCCTGGCTTTGATGATCACAAGCTCAGCCTGGCACTCAGTCAGCTTGGTTATGAGATCTTTGATTTGAGTCCTAAAATCTGTGTGTTTATGTTTTAGAACTGAAATGGTTTTCTCTAGGTCCTCTATCTTCAGTTTATAATCATTTTCAGACTTTCTAAAATCAAATTTTAAAATGTTTAAGGACTCAAGGTCAGATCTTAGTTCCAAGTTGTAGGACCTGTACCTGTTAACTTTAGCAATGCATTCAGGAGTACAGAGATGTTCCAATACCTTGGCTTCATCATGATCTGCCATCAATGCTTGGTTTGGAGAAGCATCTTCCACCTGAAAGCTCTAGTCAAAGCCTCCTTCTTCAACAGCAACAGCAGCTTGCTGCTTTGACTTCTCATTCTGGAGAGCTTTGTCAGGTAGTTAGTTTTGGACTGTGTTTGGCACCACTTGTTTTAGGTGCCTTACACTTTTTGGCAAAGTGGCCCATCAAGTTACAGTTGTAACACTTGACTTTACCTTTGTCCAGGACAAACTTTCCACTGGTTGCATTGCTTGGAAACTTCCTTCCAGTCCTCTTGTAGAACTTCTTGGCTCTGTGAGTGAGAAGAGCCATCTGCTGGACTATTTCCATGTATTCCTGATCATCTGGATGGATACAGTCCAGGTCTTCAAGGGTGAAAAGAGAACTGCCACAACTTTCATCAGAAGACATAAAATCTTGAGAAGAACTTGTCTCTTGGAATGGGCTTCCTTGAGTGTATTTCTCCTTTGGTGTCTCTGTGAAGATGATGAAAGGACCCTTTTGTGAGTTTTTAGGGTAGCATATGAGATGATGTTGGGGTTCTATGCTATTCCTTTCAACCACATGAAGGTTGAACTTATTTGATTGCTGGATTTTCTAAATGAACCTTGCATGTTCATCTCCATCTAGTAGCCACTGAGAATCCCATACAACTCTGTCAAAGTAAGAGTTTTGAGATTTTCAGTTCTCTTGATCACCATACAGTAGTGTGTCCATTGCCTAGGAAGTAAGGACATGAACTTCCTTACAATATCTCTGTTTTCAAGAGAAACTCCTCCATCCACAAGGGTATCCATAATCTCAACATACCTGAAGTATTGCTGAGTCATGGTTTGACCTGTTTTGAAGGTGAAGTTTTCAAACTGCTGCTTCAGGAGATCCTTCTTGTTCTCCTTGGCTTTAGAGGAACCCTCATACATCAGTTTCAGTGCATCCCACAGCTGCTTGGCTGTTTTGCACTTCTTGAAACCTCTGTACACAGAGTTTGGAAGGGCAGTTTGAAGGGCTGTCATGGCTTTTCTGTCAATCTCTACTCTCTTTCTATCTTCATCAGAGTAGTTAGCCACATCCTTGGGGATCATACCAGCACCAGTAGCAGAAGGATTGCCAGGTATGAAAGGTCCATTCTTAATAGACTCTCATATTCTTGAATCAAGAGATGTGATGAAACCTTCCATTCTCAAACACCAGGTATGAAACTCATCAAGAGTGATCGGTGGGGACTTGTTCATAGTTTTAGTTTCCATATCAGTCTTAGAAATGACTGCCATTTGAAAAGTTGAGTGTTTGTGTGTGCGAGGGATCTTAAGATGGTGAGATCTTATATCAAGAGCCTGGAAAGCTCTGATACCAAATGCAGGACCGGTGAAGGGGGTCAATTACAACATAACAACACAAAAGGAGATTAACCAAACTTAATCAAATATTAAGACTGGATTAACCACAATAAGACACTAAGAACACAAGTAATATGAGAGACAGAACACAAGAGCAAAATACACAGTGAGATGGTTTTCAAGATTGTAGTATATTGCTTTCTCAAGTTCTATTACAAGTGTTACAAAGCAAATAGAAAGATACAAGAACATGAGATACTTATACTACATCCTACAGACGGCTATACTTTGAAAGCCAGCTGGATACAATTGACTAGACACAAACAAAATCAATTGTAGAGTCAAAAGGCATATTGCCTTTTTGACTAGTGACTATGACATGCCATAGTTCACATCCTTATCTATTATAAAAAGGATAAAGTATATAAAGTAGAAAGTTACAGACTCAAGACCTCAATATACAGTTACCAAAAGCATGGACCTTTTCACCAACTCATGTAAGTTTGTGACCTTACAGAGATGCAGCGGAAAGGTGTCCAACTTTATGGAAAAGTACATCAGATAAAGCATGTGTCAAAAGTCTTCGGAAGAAATCTGTCTTCATAAGTTGAAGCTTCGGAAGACTTTGTCTCTGAGGCTTCGGAAGACTTCATATTTGGCTTCGAAAGATATTGGTCTTGGCTTTGGAAGATTTCACACTTAGAATATTTCTGTTGCATGTGTGAAACTTCCTAAGCATTCTTTTTCATTGCACTTGTGCAGCATGCATGACAGACTTTGAATGTTTAGGTTGCATCAGCCTCTTCATTAATCTCTATAGGGTCTCTTACCACTTTAGTTTATCGCATATATATGAACTCTTTTCGCATTATGTTATCAATTTTATTTCATGAAGGCAAATAAATATTCCAAGAAAATTTATTTTGTAAAATTTAAAATAATCAAGTAATTAAACGAATCAGAACGCATCAACATCATGTATTTAACGCATTTTACAATTTTAAGCGTTTTCTCGTGATAAGCGTTAATATTATCAATGTGATACTAATAATATATGTAATAATGTCATTTTTGTAATTGGTAGTACTTAAAGCATTAATTCATGCATAAGAAACATGTAAACAGATAACACTAGTGTACAAGAGTTTAATACGGTTTTATCATTGTTGTGTGCTTAGTTCACGATTAATTGTTTGGATATGTTTTCTAAGTTTAATATAATTATTAATATTCCATAGTCATGACACTCAACAAAATTCATTATTTCTCGCATTAATCTATATGTTCATTTGTAAGTTTACAATAGTTCATGTTAATGATTTGTTGCGCTTGCTTAGCTATTGTTTAGGCACATGGTTACAGAATTGGGCTTCAAATGAACCTATATATCTTAATGGGCTTATTATGCATTGTATGTTCAAATGGACCATTTACATCTGGTTCGTTCCCTTTTAAGTGCAGATGTTTCCAATCCAAGATATTCCGTTATTACGTTTAAGACTTCTAAATGGGTTAGATTCTAGGGTTTTATAAAAAATAAAAAGAATGCAAGCAACATACAAAATATAAATAACTATTAAGTATTAGAAAATATAGGGTTAATAAAAAAACAAAAACAATAAATTGAAGGAACAACGCTTAAGAACAAGATTGAGCCAAAGCAGTAATTCAGCAACCTGTTTCTTTAAATTAATTGATGTGTTTGTCTCTTGCTTCTTTTCAAAAGATTTGCAGTAAGAAATTATTGAGGTGTTTTCATGTGTGGCTGCTTCTATTAATATTATTTTCATTTTCTATTGCCATCTGTCTCTCTTCACTCGTAACTCATGAACTACATTTCTATGCACTGCTATTGGGCCTTGTGTAATGGACCCTAAATAGCCCTATTTCCACTTTGAACTCTAGTTAGCTGTTAGCCTGTTAGTCCATGTAACATCTGAATCTCCTCTTAGAAACAACATGAAAAGTTCTTAAATGCCTTCATATGGTTATCCACATTTTTAAGTTTTAGGTTTATTTCGCCCTATGAATTTTGATTTCATTTAGCCTTACGTTGCTTGATCTTTGATTCAACTTCCAAATAATAAGTTAACTCCTAACATACTAATTAAATTAAAATATTAACTATACATAATAGAATGTATTATGTCACCATTACTTTAACACATTCTATTTTTATATTAACACATTTTTACACAAAACCTTTTTATAACAGTCTCTTTTATTTCACTTCACATGAAAACTAATAAACCATTAAATCCTTAAATTTTTGGACGTTACAGAAACCAAAAAATATGTCCACGATAGCAAGCTAGTTTCACTCTTCTGATAGATTATACCTGAGAAAAGGAAAATCTAATATATCACCAATTAAATACCCATACAAAATAAAGAGCTTCTATATCGGTATTTTGCATAATGAGTTCACCTTAAAGATTTAACTATTTTCTCACCATTTGTAAGTAAAACATGAGGAGAATACTTAAAAACAACATCCTCAACGATCATAGTTTTACCTAATTTAGGCTAGCATAAAAAAAATTAAAATAAAACCTACTTCACGCTAGAATTTCATTTCTAATAAAACGTTTATAATAAAGTGGCTGATAAACGAGAAATAAGTTGCGTTGTGAATTCTAATAGCATAATACCAATCGAATAGTAAGAATCACACCTAACATCAAAGGTTCGTGTTTATTTACCTTATCCTATGATATTAGCATTACTTTCCTTCTTTAACTTTATAACAGTGGCCATAAAGATTAAAAACCTAATTAGTGTTCTAATATATTTTCCCCATAATCATCACCATATTTAGTAGTTAAAACATGGAGATTCATAGGAATAGCCGATTGTGAAACAATAATTCAGTAAATGTGAATCCATCTAGTATGACAATTTGTTGATCTTTAGAAACGCCATAGCCGATTTTTGTATAATCTTCCGAGTTCGTCAATTGATTTCTTGAGTAGTTCAATCACTTCCGGTCATCATTGTTGCTACCACTAATCTGTCAACATGTTGAATGCACGTCTAATAACTAAAATCTAGTCCTAAATTCAGTTGTAGTATATCTACAAGGTAAAAAAATATAGAGGCGTTATCTCCATGCTTTACCTCATCCTTCTATTGAGCTAGCCCGCGAAACCATTGCCTAACTGTTAGCAACGTTTAGTTAAGTTTGGTTGTATTTTCAAAATGGTTGGTTTTATTTATAATGGTTAAATAATAGTTACAATTTGTTTAACTTACATTTGACCTACAAATAGTTAAGACTAAAGGATGAACATTTTTACTGGACACTAAAACACATACAATTTATTGTTAAGAGCTACATTTGTATCGGGTTATGTTGGTTATTTCTTACAGTTTCTTATATTGTTTGTTTGTATTTTTCATGTTTATTGTAGAGCTCGAGAGCTAGTTAATTGAGCAAGTTAATTTGTTGGGGTTTGCTGATGGGTTTGCGGATTAACTTATAACTATTCTTCATTAGCTTTGGTTTGGTGCAGGTTTAGAGATGTAGATCTGGATCTAGTTCTTTTTTGGGTTCTATATTAATAGAGAGAGTGAGCGAGTGTTGAGATGAAGCACATTATTAACTCTCTCTCAAAATCCTATTTCTGATCTCTCGCATATTGGATCAAGGTTTCATCATTTGGATGAACTTGTTCTTCTCTTTTGATCATATTTAAATCTATTCTCTATATTATTAGATCATTGTTGTGATGATTTGATAAATCATTATTGTGATGATCTGTTAGATGGATTTTGTGAAATCATTATTGTGATGATTTGATCTTTCTATTGTGTTATTGAGTTGCGAGTTGTGAACTTGTTTCTTCCTTTTGTTGTAATCGACATTTGGTTGTTCTAGGGGTTTAAACTTCTTGGGTTGGGATCAAATCAGTAAAACCATTTTTTATTTTCTTTACATGGTAATAGAGCTTGATCCAACTCTCAAACTGTTAGACCAAAAGAACCAATGAGCCAGATCAGAAAAACCTTTAAGTCCCACAAGACATCACTACAACTGCTGAATACTTGATCAGCTGTTTGACAAAGTCTGAAGATCAACAGCTGAAGACTAAAGTACTGAAGACTTCAACAGCTGAAGACTAAAGTAATGAAGATCAACAGCTGAAGACTAAAGTACTAAAGACTTCAACAGCTGAAGACTAAAGTACTGAAGATCAACAGCTGAAGACTAAAGTACTGAAGACTTCAACAGCTGAAGACTAAAGTACTGAAGACTTCAACAGCTGAAGACAAAAGTACTGAAGATCAACAGCTGAAGTACAAAGACTGAAGACATAAGCTGAAGACATCAGCTGATGACAACTGAAGTTTTCAGAGTTTGTCACAACAGCTGAAGAAGCATTCTTCCGTTGTTGTGATGGTTTCCTTTCAGTAGTTTTATTATTTGTTTCAGTACTTGTAAAACGACTGAAGAGCATGTTCTTCAGTCGTTGTAGTATCAGTAGTTTCTTTTCAGTAGTTATAGTGACAGTTAACACTTAGTATTTTTTGTTAGAAGATGTCAGCTGTTTGACATCTTCAGTAGTTGTGTTAACTTTCAGTAGTTAAATAATAGTTAGATGTCACTGTCAAGTGACATCAGCTGACGTCAGCTTTCCTTTTAAAAGGAAAGATGACCTAATTGTAACTGTGCGAAAAGCCAAGCCAAAGCGTGAATTGAATGAATATATTCCTTTTGGCAGATTTTCTCTCTCTATAACAAACACTGTTTCATTGATAAATTTCATGTGTTCTTGTTTAAATTTGTTAATTTGTGTGCTCATTCCGCTGCAAATCCAATCTAATTGATCAAACTAGATATCGTGATCCTAACACAAACGTTCCTTTGTTTTTTATTGATTATGTTGCTAGGGTTTTGTTCTCAACACTAGGTTTTCATTGATTCTATGATGGTATTGTAGTGGTTTGTTACAATAGATATTCATCTCAATCAGAAGGTTTAGGGTTTGTTCCTCTAGATCTTTGGATGTTGATTGAGATTCGTGATTTGTTCTAGTGGTCACCTATTGTCTTCAACGAACTTGTTAGCATCATTTAATTGACTAACACCTTGTATCTAGGGTTTGCGTGAACCAAGCAAGGCGGCATTCTAGGGGTCTTGAAAACCCTAGATTGCTCTATATTAGCTAGTATATGCCCCAAATCAAATGACACTTGACAATCATTGCTCCCTAATTGGAAAAACCTCTGTGAGATCATTCCTTTCTTTTTACATTTTGTGTTTTTATTTGTCTATTATGTTTACATATCCCTTCTGTGCTTTTTTTATGTTATGTGTGCTTGATATGTTTAACTATTTAATCTCTTTTATTAATCCCCAAATTAAAACTTATTGGACCACTTGGACCAGGAAGAATCTAGATGTTGACAAAGCTTTGTTAACGTATTAAGATTAGTCAGTTTTTTCTTTCTTGAATTGCTTGCTTGTGTGTTTCTTATATTTTTTTCTTGTCTATTATGGCTACTTTTGATGATGATTCGGGTGACACCCTAGTTAGTTATTAGCATCCTAACAAACCATTTTATCTTCATGCTAATGACACTACTAACCTCACTATTATTAGTTTAAAACTAAGAAACATATAATTACATTGTTTGGTTTACTTCTTTGATTCTAGCTTTAGATGTAAAGAATAAGATAGGATTATAAATGCTACTCTTAATAGATTAATTGATGGTGAGGTTGTTGGGAGGCAACGAGATAGGTGTAGTGCTATAAATATAACCTGGACCCTTGATTTTTTTCTAGAGAGTTTTATATGGGTCATATATTTTATAATTGGACCTTGATGTTTGGAAGGAACTAAAGGAAACATACAATGAAATAGTTGGTTTTGTAGTCTTTAGAATATATCAAAAGATAATTCTTTAAACCAAGAAGAAATAATAGTCTTAAAATATTATCTTAAACTTAATGCTCTATAGAAACAATTTGATTAAATACTTCAATTACCTTCATGTTCCTATAAGGCAAAAAGAAATTTAATGAATTTAATCATCTAATAAAATTGATGTGGTTTTTTTAATACATATATTTCTAGATCTAATCTATTACATAGTGATCCTCTCCTAACTGCTAAAGAAGTTCATACGGTCTTTTCAAGAGAAGAATCATACATGAATTTTGTGTCTTTTATAAAAACACAATATGTTCGTTACACCGTAAGAACAAGTCAATATTTTGATACATCAATTCGAATAATGTATCTACAAAATAAATTTAGAAAAGGTCCAAATCCAAGCCTCGAATGTCCCCATCATAACAAAACGGAACAAACAGTTGAGAGGTGTTATGAGCTAGAGGGATATCCATTAAGATTAAAAGCTAAATGGACTCAAGTTAATAGATCTTCAAACATTTTAAAGTTCAATCCATCTTTTTCAAACACTATTAATTTCTCCCTTTTGATTAGATATCTAATATACATGGGCTCATAAACGATAGGTCTAGTGATGGTCATCAAGGGTTTAATATTGTAGGTAACAATGTTAATGCATTTTGCTTTAACTCGATTACAAAAAGAATTATTATCTTAACATAAATGAAAAAAACATCTATGGATGAGTCTGGGTGGATTATTAACTCAAGAGCTAATCAACATATGGTTCATATAAATAACCTTTTGACAAATAAGATTGATGTTTTTATTAAAAACATAAAGGCTAGCTATCTAAATGGGTTAAGTGCTTATCTGTCCAAAATAGAAAATATTAAGCTAAATGACAAGGTCATCTTGTATGATGTTTATATGTGCCTAAATATTGTATAAATCTAATGTATGTTTATAAGTTAGTTAAGGATAGAAAACATAAAGTGTTATTTGATGAGTATGCCTATCATATTCAAGATTCTTACATAAAGAATTCCATGGTGACCGGTAGTCAACTTGATAGTTTATATTTTTGTGGAACTTCATCTAATTTTATAAAAGTAAATGGTAGTATACAAACTAACATGGGCATGTTAGAATAGATCATCCTTCAATTGAATCAAATCAATGATAATGATTCATGTGAGACTTGTCATATGGCCAAACAACATAGGGAACCTTTCCATCTGAGACCTTAAGTATAGTTGTATTGGTGAGCTAGTCCACTTGGATGTGTGTGGTCCATATAAAGTTAGTAATAGAGAAGGGTTTTGATATTTCTTAATAGTTGTTTATGAATATTTCTAAGTAGTGTGGATTTATTTATGAAACACAAATATAAACCTTTTAAGAATATCAAAATATTCTTTAATCTTGTCAAAAATCAGTTCACACTTTTGTTAAGATCTTTAGAAATTAAAATGGAACCAAACTTGTTAATCATAAGATGAGTAACTAATTTAACAAAATGGTGTTGTCTATCAAATCACATTTTCTTGTATACCTTAACAAAATAAGGTCGTAGAAATAAATCATTATCATTTGTTAAATGTTGTTAGGGCGCCATTCTATTCCATGGGAGGCTTCCCTAAGATTTTTAAGTAAATGTGTTTTGATTATTTCATATTTGATTAATAAAACTCCTTCATCAGTTTTGAATGGCAACCCCTTATAAACTAGTTCATAAGTTTGAACCCTCTCTTAATCACTTAGGTGTGTTTCTTGTGTATGTTTTTTTAATGTCCAAAACAACTCTGACAACTTTAGTTGTCATGTTGTTAGGTGTGTTTCTAGGATACTCTTGCAACAAAAAAGGTATGAATAGTAGGATTTGGAATATAAATATATAATTTTTTGCGTGATGTGAAATAAATTTATGAGTCTGTATTTCCACTTAAAAAAACTATAACATCCTAATTTTTTTATAAAAAGAAAAATGGCTCGAGTTCTATTTTAAAAACTAAAAGCTAAAGAAAGTCTTAGAAGGATTAATGAGAATATAACCCTGAAAATATTTTGGTATTGGTAGGGGGATTTTAGCTGCCCTTTACCCCTTTTGGAAAATACCTTATATGCAAAGCTTTTGGGTTTCTAGAAAGAGAAGTTGTAATACCTCGAGAGTGCAAGATTAGATTTTGCGTGAACGGTAAGGATGTATGTTTCTATAATCGACAACGAGCCTAGATCTATTTTATGGGTATGTTTCTATCGAGATTTTATGATAAAATTTTCACCTTTATGTAGGAGAATGTAGATCTCGAGTATTTGGAGCTCGTTCTAGGGTTTACTCTTGAACATCAACAAGATGAGTTTTAGATCCCTGCAGGATCGGATTTTGTCAGTAAACACTTGGTTTTTTTCTCAAACTCACTTGAACTACACTCGGATGAAAGCAAAGTCTCTAAATGTTGATAACAATATAACAAGTAGTAATAAATACAAGAAGTAATTTTCAAAGTAGTTGAATATATTGCTTCTCAACTCAAATATTACAAGACTCTTTACAAGCATGATCTTATGAGTTACAATGAGAAACTATATATAATACTACCTACAGTTGGATATACTTTGATACCAGCTGGAATCCTCTAACTAAAGCAAATACTACAAAGCTATAGTTTAAGGTATCTTGGATAAAGTCTTATCTAAGATATGGTAGTCAAGACATGTCCCTGACTTACCTTTTGTCACCCATTAAAGTTGGTAACTTGTACTAACATAAAAAGGTGAACAATGGAATAAAGTATGTTCAAATACATGGCCCTTTGAGAAAACACCATACAGTATGAGAGGTCTGCAGCGGAGTGTCAGAGACCATACTTATGTCCACTAGTTCATAGCAGTGTCTTTCAAAGGTTAAATGGCTTTGGAAGAACAAGTACTTCCGAAGCCACTTATTTTTCGGAAGAGACTACTTCTTCCGAGGCTTGAGGACTTCTTCTTTTCTTCATACATCGGAAGTTGTCTTCCGATCTCTTCTTCTTAGACTTGAACTTCGAAAGAAAGTACTTTGACTATGGAAGTAAAGTTTGTCTTCGAAAGTTGATCTTTTGCTTTGTCTTCGGAAGAACTCTACTTTCCTTTGGAAGATCCACACTTGGCTTTGGAAGCCTTTTGTAAGTAGCACCAAAATTTGTCTAAGTGATTTGGTTTTGGTTGCACCAGCCTTATTCTTGATCCAACAATCCCCTCCCTTTACACTTTTGGGGATGATATGCATGTTTAAACACATTGTACACTTAGATTTGTGATTTTTTTAATTAAAGTTGCAACCTTTATTTTTGGAATTCATATTTACTCTATCTAATGTTATTATTTAAATTCTATGTAAGAACACTAGGATGTTCCTTAAAGTTACAATGATTTTCAAAGAAATTTAATCATATAACTATGCACAGTTTCCATCGTATTCATATTTGGTAGCCACTTTTCACTATAACAACATTGACTAAAGGTCCACATTAAGTGTTACATGTATGTATCAACACTTACTTGCATGAATCTCATCTTACTTACATCAAAGTATGTCTATCCGTATCGACCAACACTTGGTCGATTAGCGAAACTCCATCTGTATTGATACTCCCTCACTCGCATCAATGTATACTCACACACATTAACATATTATTACCCACATCAACTTATCTATTACCTGCATTGACAATTACATCTACATTAACCCGTACTTAGCTAATTATTTAAAGATTCATCCGTACTTAGTCAATCTATTCGTATTAGGAAAATACTCAATCGTATTGAACTAATCACCTACATTGAACAAAGCTAGTCATATTAAGGTACTCATCTGTATTGGTTCAGTACTTAAGCAATATAAACCATTATCTATATACATTGACTTAATAATTATCCGTATTGACTAAGAATATTTTCCTATGGTTACCTGAAATTCCTATCCAAGGAACTCATGCTTAGTTATGCCTAATGTTTACAAATCAAAGTCAATGTGAGTATATGAATTTTGTTGTGCTTTGCCTTAACCGAAGTCTTAACTCATGTAAGCATTTGATTGCATTGTTTAGTATATTACATGGTTATATTAGCTTTCTTTGTGCTATCATGTGATTGCCTTGCATTGTGCATTACATGGATATAGTAGCTTGCTTTGGGCTAGATTTTGATTGCCTTGCTTAGTGCATTATATGGTTATAGTCAATGTTTTCAGAACCGGATCGGACGTCGAACCGGACGCCTTACTGGTTTGGTGGTCGGACCGGTTGGACCGGATTTAACTATATTTTAATTATATTTATATATGTAATTAAATATATGTTGGAAATAAGGGTGTAAAGGGAGTCTCTCTAAGACTTTAACACCCTTGTCCCACATTGGTGTGACAAATGAAACATTATATGTTTATATGTGATAACAAGGTGAAAGGTATTGAATGTCTTTATGATACCTTTTACACCATGACCTACCCGCACGACATGCAGACACCCTTGTCGAACACGGGTTTCCGGCTGGAAAATTTGGGTCGCACACACACGACATGCGGACACGAATGCCGTTCGAAATAAACCGGGTCCGCATGAAGCCTGTTTTTTGCTTTTTTGCTCTTAATTTATGGTTTAACACCACGTTTTTACCCATTAAAACTAAAAAAAATAAGAATAAAGGAAATCCGGTCCGGTTTTCCCGGTCCAACCACTGACTCAGGACGAACCGGCCGGTTCAACGTGACAAAACCGAATAACCCCTGACCGGACCTGACCAGGCGCCAATCCCAGCCGGTCCGATCCGGTTTTCACAACACTGGTTATTGTAGCTTCCTTTGCGCTAACCTTTTGATTGCTTTTCTTACTTTATTACATGGTATAATAGCTTACTTTGTGCTTGCATTTGATTACTCTACTTATGTAAGGCCCCGTTCTCGGGATGCTTACAACTAGTCAACCATTGCACATAAAACATACATTTACAGTTATTTTAAATAAAAATTCACAGCGGAAACATTCAAAAATAGCATTTCATTTCATCATAAAAACCTTTGCAAAATAATGCATCGTTTATCGGTTACAAAATTACATTGTTGTATTACATTACAAAAGCTTTATATAAATGCCTCGTGCCATCTTCAGCAACATTACCTGCCAACTGGAAACACATAAAAGTCAGCGTTGTCGAGTGAGTTCTAGTTTTATAATAAAACATACTTTTCATTCATAAAACCATTCTTTCTCTCAAAATCATATTATACTTTACATTCGTTCGTGATCATACATCGTACGTACATACAGATAATATAATTATTATCTTCGTCATTCTTTCGTTCATACTTCCATTCATTCATCATTTCATTCATCATTTCATTCATTACTTTCATCATCACCATGAACTTTACCCTTCATGCTTGTGGTACTGTGCCTAAGCCTATAAAAGACCTTCATCGGTAGTGCCCGACACCAAGTGGTCACAGTACCTAAGGTAAAGTTCAGGTATACCATTGTCATATGCTATGCCCTTCATGCTCATGATACTGAACCTAAGCCTATAAAAGACCTTCATCGGTGGTGCCCAGCACCAAGTGGTCACAGTACCTAAGGCACGCAACAATGGTTCATCCATATGGTAAATCATAAAGAAGGACCCCAATGTGCATCCTTTGGGGTAGCTAACCCGCACACCGTTGAGCTAACACCTACAATGGGTGTGCACCTCCATACATTTGCTTGCAAGCCTTTCTTACATTCATTCATTCATTCATTAATGCATGCATTCATCATCATGTTCCTCTTTCCTTATCTTTCACTTTACGTTACATAATACTTTGTTCATTCATTTACGTGACATGTAAAGCCATAGGAAAGATAAACATACATCATCATAAGGAACATAAACATATCATTCAGTCATCATCATGTAGGGCATCATACATGAGAGGGTTTGTAAGACAATAAAATTATAGTTTAACCTCTTAAACTTTTCTGAAAACACAGCGGAATTATACTATATATACTTGTTAATAAGCTGAAAAATATGTTCATTAAGTGACCATATTAATGTTTGAAACAAACCCATATATCAAAGGATCATTATATGTGAATATACATGCTATGTAAACATAAAACAACATAATATGACAGCCACAAAAAGCTGCCATAACTACCTTCTGGGACAGCTAAAATGTCGACCAAAGAAGGTGGGAAAGATGCTGAAAATCGGCCAAAACTTCAAGATTAGAAGTCCTCAAGCTAGTATACCCCAAGCTTGTGAGCAAAGCACCTTCTTGTTAGGAAGAATAACACCAAGAACACCTCCAAAACCCTCTCCTTGTTGCTGCTATTTCCATAAACAAGAGAAGAGAAGAGAGAGTTTTGTGTTTTGCATGTGGGAGAGAGAATGAGATTGAGTGAGTGTGTTACTAATGTATGTATGTTTTCAAGATGTTCAACAAAACCAAGAGAGAGCCCATCCACCAAGGGGCGGCCGAATCCTCTAATGGTTTAAGTTTTCCCCCCAAAAGTGAAAAACCAAAATATAACACATTAACAAGTCATTTTATAAAGTTGTTAAAACAATTAACCTTTTATTAGAATAATACATATACACTCACTGATTATTTGATGTTATTTACATAACTTAAATAACATTAAAAACAATATCTATGAACAAAATATTCATATAAATTGTTCAATCTCATATGCAACTTATTTAGAAAACCCATTTTCTAATTTTGGTGTTATTATTTAATTACATGATCATATCATTAATTGAATAATTGTTGGTGATTGCAAAGCTTGTTATTGGGTATAACCAGACTTGGATCATGACATACTAACCGCATCAATGTTCTATGTGTCTTGGGCATATAGAATCCAACAATACATACATAACATACATCATGTATAACCATGCAACATCATCATCATCATCATTATGCATAAGCATTAATAACATGTCATTACATGCCCATCATACCATCTATGACTCCAAAAGTCAACTTACATAACCCCCGGGAATCTCCTCGGTCAAAGCCTACATTACTCCTTTTTCTCCAAAAAGTCAGAATTATTCTAAGTGTTCATCCGCATTGACCTTATTGTTCATCCGCATTTGATTTGCTTCATCCGTATTTGATTTGCTTCATCCGTATTGACATACTTCATCCGCATTTGTCATCCACATTTGACTTACTCATCCGCAGTTCATATACTTAGTCAAATGCGCATCCGCATTTGGCTTACTCGTCCACATTTCTCAAATTTAGTCAAATGTTCATCCGCATTTCATGCACTTAGACAATGTTCATCCGCATTGACTTCATCCGCATTGACTTCATCCGCATTTGACTTCATCCGCATTGGCTTACTCAATGGTTAATGTTCATCCGCATTGACTTCCAAACACTTAGGCAGATTTAAAAACTTAGCATGTGAGTCTAAAACATCATATTCGATTTCCATGCACCATTCATCATGTTCTAAGCTTAAATCTTACCCTCTAAGCATTAGAAACACACTCATACATCATCAAGCATGAACATAGTCACACATCACATCATAATATCATCATACACACATTCAAGCGTACAGGTCCGAAACCCAGTTTAATAAAAACATACATTCATGCATTTTCAGCCCCAAAATCAGTTAAAAACTAGTAAAAGAGGGGTCCTAGAACTCATCTTTGCAACCCTTGAGTATGACTTCTTCCAAACTCATTTGCAAATTGAATTCAACCTCCTAGAAACCCACTAAAAACCTACCCGAACACATACAAACACACATAAGCATAAACCCGAGGATATGACCAGTCAAGAACACCATAAAAGCATGAATTCTTACCTTGAATTCGAATTCTTTCTTCTTGTTCTTCTTCAAACCCGAGCTCTGCTCTTTCTCTCTCTAAAATCCGAACTCAAAAGTGAAAAGTGGCATGGCATGGGCGGCCATGCTACTTTTGTACAATATAAAAAGTAAATCTTGTACTTTTACATATT
This sequence comes from Flaveria trinervia, assembly GCA_025506515.1. Taxonomy (NCBI): domain Eukaryota; kingdom Viridiplantae; phylum Streptophyta; class Magnoliopsida; order Asterales; family Asteraceae; genus Flaveria; species Flaveria trinervia. The sequence goes on from CM046450.1 coordinate 43,850,038, forward strand.
TAACCCATCATCTTGGGTTAAATAGCATTTCTTTCTTTTTCTTCACTTTATTCTTCTCTTTCTTTGACTTTAAAATAACTGGGTGTTACAAGTCCACCATCCTTAAATAAGTTTCGTCCTTGAAACCTGTTATTCCTCAAAGAATTATGGGTAATGCTGTCTCATCTCTTCTTCAGTCTCCCATGTAGACTCGGATCCCTTCCTGTGCTTCCACTGTATACGCACAAAGAGAACCACTTTATTCCTCATCCTCTTTTCCTTTCGATCTATGATTGCCACCGGTTGCTCCACGTAATTGAGCCATTCGTCTACTTCGATATCCTCCAGTGGAACAATCATGCCTTCATCAGCTAAGCACTTTCTCAGATGAGATACATGGAATGTTGGGTGAGTTCCACTTAACTCATCGGGTAACTCTAATCTATAGGCTACCTCTCCTACTCGAGCAATGATTCGGAAAGGGCCTATGTATCTCGGGTCAACTTGCCCCGCTTTCGGAAATGAAAGATACCCTTCCCAGGTGAGACCTTCAACATAACCCGGTCACCCACCTGGAAATCAGTTGGTCTACGTCGTTTATCGGCATACGACTTCTGTCTATCTTTGGCTGCCTTCATGAAGGCCTTGATCTTCTCAAGCTTCTCAGTCGTAGCCTCGATTACCTTGACGCTCCCTAACTCTTTTTGACCAATATCAACCAACAGATGGGTGTTCTGCACCTCCTACCGTATAGCATCTCGTAAGGTGGCATACCAATGTTGGTATGATATCTGTTGTTGTATGAGAATTCGGCTAATGGTAGACGGTCATCCCAACTTCCACCAAAATCAATCACACATGCCCGAAGCATGTCCTCCAACGTCTGAATGGTCCTTTCTGACTGATCATCAGTTTGGGGATGATAAGCCATGCTAATATGTAACCTCGTTCCCATGGCATCGTGGAATTTCTTCCAGAATTTAGATGTAAACCGGGTGTCATGATCAGACACAATAGATACCGGCACACCGTGACAAGTTACAACCTCCTTGATGAACAGATCAGCCAACCTCTCAGATGAATATGTCTCACAAATCGGTAGGAAGTGAGCACTCTTCGTCAGACGGTCTACAATCACCCATATGGCATCGTAACCTTTCGGAGCACGTGGCAGCTTTGTAATGAAATCCATGGTGATGTGCTCCCACTTCCATTCTGGTATATCCAAAGGTTGGATCTTCCCATACGGCTTTTGATGCTTGGCCTTCACTTGCAAACAAGTAAGGCACTTACTCACATACCCCACCACATCACACTTCATACCCGGCCACCAATAATCTTTCTTCATATCCTGATACATTTTCGTGGCACCAGGATGAATGGAATATCACGTCTTGTGAGCTTCATCCATGATCTTCACCCGTAGATCCCCAAAACGAGGAATCCACATTCTCCCGAATCGAGTTCTAACACCAAGCGTGTTCTCACCCATTCCGCGACCAAGCCTCTCATTCTGTTAGAGTTAAGATGATCCTCTTTTAGTGCCTCACCCTGAAACTCTTTGACTTGCTTCGTCACATCAGAGGTCATGATCAGCTGATGTGCTTTTACCCGAATCGATTCGGGCCTTTTCTTTCGGCTAAGGGCATCCGCCACCACATTGGCTTTGCCCGGATGGTAGTGGATCTCGCAATCATAGTCTTTTATAAGCTCCAACCATCTTCTTTGTCTCAGGTTCAGGTCCTTCTGCTCAAAGAAGTACTTCAAGCTCTTGTGGTCAGTGAAAATGGTGCACTTCGTCCCGTACAGATAGTGCCTCCAAATCTTTAGTGCAAAGACCACGGCTGCCAGCTCCAAGTCATGAGTATGGTAGTTGACCTCATGAACCTTCAACTGTCGGGATACATAGGCTATAACCTTCCCTCTCTGCATTAACACACATCCCAACCCCGAGTAGGAAGCATCAGAATAGACCACCAGATCTTCGCTTCCATCGGGTAGTGACAAAACAGGAGCTTGAGTCAACCTCGCCTTTAGTTCATTGAACGCCTTCTTTTGAGCTTGCCCCCATATAAACTTTACATCCTTACGGGTCAACTTAGTCAACGGGGAAGCTATGTTAGAGAAGTCTTGAATGAATCTTCGGTAATAGCCTGCCAAACCCAAGAAACTAAGAATCTCGAATGGCGTCTTTGGAGACTTCCATTGCATCACCGCCTCCACCTTTGCTGGATCCACCATAATCCCCTCGGGATTTACCACATGACCCAAGAACTGAACTTCACGCAACCCAAATGCACACTTGGAGAATTTGGCATACAGTTTCTCCCTTCTCAACGTCTCCAAAACCTCCCGAATATGACCGGCATGCTCAATCTCGCTCTTTGAATAAATCAGGATATCATCAATAAACACGATCACTGATTTATCCAACATAGGCCGACACACACGGTTCATCAGATCCATAAAGGCAGCTGGCGCATTTGTCAAACCAAAGGACTTGACAAGAAACTCATAGTGACCATAACGCGTGGGAAAAGATGTTTTAGGGATATCCGACTCCTTCACCTTCAGCTGATGATAACCGGATCGGAGGTCTATCCTTGAAAACCAACTGGCACCCTAGAGCTGATCAAACAAATCATCAATTCTTGGTAAGGGGTAGCGGTTCTTCACTGTCAACTTACTCAGCTCATGGTAGTCAATACACATCCTCATACTACCATCTTTCTTCTTCACAAACAATACCGGAGCACCCCAAGGAGAGATACTCGGTCTGATGAACCCCTTATCAAGCAGCTCTTGCAACTTCTCCATCAGCTCCTTCATCTCCGTCGGAGCTAACCGATACGGTGCCTTGGCAACATGTTGGGCACCCGGTATCAAATCAATCTGAAATTCAATCTCTCTGTCAGGTGGCACTCCTGGTAAGTCTTCTAGGAACACGTCTAGAAAGTCACACATAACGGTACCTCAGATAGTTGTGTTGTTGGCGTATCCACATCATTTACGTAGGCCAAGTAGGCACTACATCCACGCCTCACACACTTTCCCGCCACCGCCATTGAGATTACCTTCGGGATCATAGTAACCCGATCCCCATAAACAATTACCAAACTCCCGTCAGGAGCTGTCAACCAAATCATCTTCTTGCGACACACGATGTTCGCCTTGAAGTCTGCTAACCAATCCATCCCAAGAACCAAATCGAAGCCACCTAAGGTCATCACAAATGGTCTAGCAAGAAACTTATGACCCTCAAGTTCCACGCACAGTTCTCTATCATCTCAGAAATGTTGGTAGACTTACCTAAGGCAGTTTTTACATTAAAGGGCACATCAACACGTCTACTACTAACAGGCAGCTTAGCACAGAAAGCAGCAGAAATAAAACTTTTACTAGCACCCGAATCAAATAACACAGAAGCTAAAGTTTGGTTCACCAGAAACGTACCAGACACAACGTCAGGGTCTGTCCTAGCCTCCTCCTGTGTCATCATGAATGCCCTAGCGCTCACCCTCGGTCCTTCACCTCCCGCCTTCTTCGCCCCGAAACCCTCGGCCCTTGGCTTCTTACAATCCCTACTCATATGACCCTCTTCACCATAGTTAAAGCACCGGACCGTATGACAATCCCTGGCCATGTGCCCCGCCTTCCCACATTTAAAGCACAAGTTCGACCCAAACCTGCATTCCCCACTATGCTCTCTCTCACACCTTCCACACTTCTTCGTACTCGCACCCGACGCGACCACACGGCGGTCATCCACCCGTGCCTTCTTTTTACCCGTCGAGGCATCACCCCAACCAAACCTCTTCCCATTCCAGTTTCTATCACCTCCACCCTTCCGACTACCTTCAGCCACCACCACTACACCTCTTTCGTCATATAACCTTCCTGCCAAATCCACTGCCGACCTAAACGTGCTCGGTCGGGCGGTAATCATGCGCCTATGAATTTCCGCTGGCAAACCCTGGATGTACTTTTTAGTCTTCCGTGACAGAGGCGTCACTTGATCCGGCACCAGACGTGCCATTTCGTTGAACTTTGTGGTGTACTCTTGGAGTGTCATCGTTCCCGCCACCAGTTGCGGAAACTCCCTCTCGACCTTGTCCATTTCCCGGTGATGACAAAACTCCTCAATCACCAACCTTTTTAGTTCGAACCATCTCATTCTTCCAATGGCTCTACTACCCTCGGCTTGGACTATATTGTCCCACCAGCACAGAGCCGAGTCCACAAAAGAGTGGGTAGCGAACTTAACTTTCTGGTCCTCTCGGCACTCGCTGATATCAAGTACAGCCTCCATTTCCCTCACCCATTGGTGAGCAGCAGCAGCAGTGCCGTTACCATCAAAAGTAGGGGGCTTACATATCATAAACACCCCGTAGTTACAGCCTCGTACCGCCTCCTGCACAGGCTCTACTTCTACCTCTGCTTCATCATCAAATGGAACTATCTCAGTTTTGGGCTGTCTTCTTTCGCCCATAGATCTACTCCTTTCCCTAAATACTTACTAGGAATGCCACCTGACAGAGAGATTGGGTTTCAGATTGATCTGATACCGGGTGCCCAACCTGTTGCCAAGGCACCGTATCGGTTGGCTGCGACGGAGATGAAAGAGTTGATGGAGCAGTTGCAAGAGCTGCTTGATAAGGGGTTCATTAGGCCGAGTATCTCTCCTTGGGGTGCTCTGGTCCTGTTTGTGAAGAAGAAAGACGGCAGTATGAGGATGTGTATTGACTACCGTGAGCTGAACAAGTTGACAGTGAAGAACCGATACCCCTTACTGAGAATCGATGATTTGTTTGATCAGCTTCAAGGTGCCAGTTGGTCTCAAGAATAGACCTTCGATCTGGCTATCATCAACTGAAGGTGAAAGAGCAGGATGTTCCTAAAATAGCTTTTCGCACGCGCTACGGTCACTACGAGTTTCTTGTCATGTCTTTTGGTTTGACCAATGCGTGTTGGACCAAAAGAACCAATGAGCCGGATCAGAAAAACCTTTAAGTCCCACAGACATCACAACAACTACTGAAGACCACAACAGCTGAAGACAACAGCTGATTACAAAGTCTGAAGACAAGTGCTGAAGACAAAGTCTGAAGACAAGTGCTGAAGACAAAGTCGGAAGACACAAGTGCTGAAGACAAGGTCTGAAGACACAAGTGCTAAAGACAAAGTCTGAAGACACAAGTGCTGAAGACAAAGTCTGAAGACACAAGTGCTGAAGACCAAAGTATCAGACGTTGTCACAACAGCTGAAGAGGTCTTCTTCAGTAGTTGTGACGGTTTACATTTCAGTAGTTTTATGTTTTATCTTTTCAGTAGTTTGACACAATAGCTGAAGAATACTTCTTCAGTTGTTGTGCTCATCAGTAGTTTTATATTTATCAGTAGTTTTGTAAAACGACTGAAGAGCTTGTTCTTTAGTCGTTGTAGTTTCAGTAGTTTCTTATCAGTAGTTTCTTATTTTGTACTTAACACTCTGATATGTTCTTAGTAGTTGTGAACATTTCAGTAGTTTGTTAAGAGTTAGTTATTTTTGTAATAGATCTGCCAGTTGTCACTTTCCCGTGATAACAGCAGCGATTGCACTCTGTATAAGGAGTGTCAACCTATTGTAATAGGGGAATGAATTGATCAGAAATATTCGATATTATTGAAACATTCCTTCTTACAGAAATATATTCTCTCGTTATAACCGTATTTGTTCTTAATGCATACGAGTATCAAAGCGCTAGCTGCTTTTATGGATCTGATGAACCGTGTGTGTCGGCCTATGTTGGATAAATTAGTGATTGTGTTTATTGATGATATCCTGATTTATTCGAAGAGCGATATTGAGCATGCCGATCACATTTGGGAGGTTTTGGAGACGTTGAGAAAGGAGAAGCTGTACGCCAAGTTCTCCAAGTGTGCATTCTGGTTGCGCGAAGTTCAGTTGTTGGGTCATGTGGTAAATCCCGATGGGATTATGGTGGACCCAGCTAAGGTGGAGGCGGTGATGCAATGGAAGTCTCCTAAAACGCCATCTGAGATTCTTAGCTTCTTGGGTTTGGCGGGCTACTATAGGAGGTTTATCCAAGACTTCTCTAAGGTTGCTTCTCCACTAACTAAGTTGACCCGGAAGGATGTGAAGTTCGTATGGGGTCAAGCTCAAGAGAAGGCGTTAAAGAATTGAAGGCAAGATTGACTCAAGCTCTTGTTCTGTCATTACCTGATGGGAGTGAGGACCTGGTGGTTTATACAGATGCTTCTTACTCAGGGTTGGGATGTATACTAATGCAGAGAGGAAAGGTTATAGCTTATGCATCCCGACAATTAAAGGTTCATGAGGTCAACTACCCTACTCATGACTTGGAGCTGGCAGCCGTGGTCTTTACACTAAAGATTTGGAGGCACTATTTGTCTGGGACGATGTGCACCATTTTCGCTAACACAAGAGCTTGAAGTACTTCTTTGAGCAGAAGGACCTGAACATGAGACAAACAAGATGGTTGGAGCTCATAAAAGACTATGATTGTGAGATCCACTACCATCCGGGCAAAGCCAACGTGGTAGCTGATGCTCTTAGCCGAAAGGAGAGGCCCGAGCCGATTCTAGTGAAAGCTTATCAGCTGATCATAACCTCTGACGTCATGAAGCAAGTCAAAGAGTTTCAAGATGAGGCACTAAAAGAAGACCATCTTAACTATGAGAGAATGAGAGATCTGGTCTTAGAATTGGGTGAAAACACGTTTAGTGTTAGAACTCGACTCGGGAGAACGTGGGTTCTCGTTTTGGGAATCTACGGGTGAATATTTTAGATGAAGCTCACAAGACTCGATACTCCATTCATCCAGGTGCCACGAAATGTATCAAGATATGAAGAAAGATTATTGGTGGCCGGGTATGAAGCGCGACGTGGTGGAGTATGTGAGTAAGTGCCTTACGTGTCTATAGGTGAAGGCCGAACATAAGAAGCCATATGGGAAGATCCAACCTTTGGATATACCGGAATGGAAGTGGGAGCACATCACCATGGATTTTATTACGAAGCTGCCACGTACTCCGAAAGGCTACGATGCCATATGGGTGATTGTGGACCGTCTAACGAAGAGTGCTCACTTTCTACCGATCCGCGAGACATATTCATCCGAGTGGTTGGCGGATCTATTCATCAGGGAAATTGTAACTCGTCATGGTGTGTCAGTGTCTATTGTGTCTGATCGTGACATTCGGTTTACATCTAAATTTTGGAAGAAATTCCACGATGCCATGGGAACGAGGTTACATATTAGCACGGCTTGTCATCCCCAAACTGATGGTCAGTCAGAATGGACCATTCAAACATTGGAAGATATGCTTTGGGCATGTGTGTTTGATTTTAGGGGAATTTGGGATGACCACTTACCCTTAGCTGAATTCTCATACAAAAACAACTATCATGCCAGCATTGGTATGCCACCATTTGAGATGCTATACGGTAGGAGATGTAGAACACCCGTTTGTTGGGGTGATATTGGTCAGAAGGAATTGGAGAGCATCGAGGTAATCGAGGCTACGACTGAGAAGCTTGAGAAGATCAAAGCCTTCATGAAGGCAGCCAAAGATAGACAGAAGTCGTATGCCGACAAACGACGCAGACCGATTGAGTTCTTTAGACTGCATCCCATTTCAAAGAATATGTATTATGAATGTTTAGAACAAGAACTCTTATGTGTAATAAACTAGTCTATTTGTGACTTGTATGGTTATTTGACTTTTGATTCAGCTACTTAGTTATATGAAAATTTCTAGCTTGAAAGATCCAAGCATTTCCTGATACCTGGACTAAACTGTAAATGGGACCAATAGAAATAACGGATGCCAGTACGGGTAGCTTTGTGCTAAGTAAGTAAACAATAATACTTAGGTTTATATTTCAGTGTGCCATAAATGCTTATATTCATGTGCTTTATGTGTTCAGTATGCCCCATTTATATGATTATCAGATGTCAGATAAGATAGGATATGTTTAGAAAAGGAAAAGTAAAGTAAGTAGCTAATCATAACTGGTTACTACAATTCGAAACTTACTGTGCTTATCATGACCTATACTATTAAAATTGAATGACAGTGTTGTTGTTCCTTGTCTTGTAGAATGACCGGTAGAAGAGGTGCTAGAGGTAGTTCGTGTGGTTGTCATGCCAATGATCCACTGGATACTTGTTTTATGTGCAATGATTTACCAGCTGTAAGCGTCCCAGGAACGGGGCCTTACAAGTTGGTATCAGAGCCAAAGTTTAAGTGAAATTGGTAAATTTTCAAAATAAATCTTAACTTAAACTGAGAATGGGACGGAAAAGAGAAGGGATGCCAATCTAAGTAGCTGCGTGCCATCAGGTATTTTTCGTAATGTTAACCGGTATTATGTGCGCATGTAGTGTGGTTTATGTGTTGTTTGTAGATTTAAATACTGACGTAGTCCGGATAGGTAATGCTCGGGGTGTGAAGAGTAAAGTAAGTGGCTAATCGCAACTGGCCACTTTAATTAGGGACTTACTATACTTGACATAAACTGAGTTGTTCCCTTGAATGATCGTGTTAGTGTTTGAATCTTTCAGTGTGCATGTGAATGGCTGTTGGTAGATCTTCGAAAGCTTCACGGGGTGGAGGTCATGGTGCTGAACCGCGACCCAAGTGGGGAAGACCCAGAGTTGAAAAGGTGGTTCCTAAAGAACCCGAGACCCCTCATCCGGAGGGTGGTGATGAGAGTGCAAACCTAAGGGCCTCGGTGAAAGAGGAAGTGGTTGAAGAAGTCCATCAGGTCATGCAGACGATCTTACCATCTATAGTGACCGAAGTTATCAAGGTGGTACGGGAAGGGGAGAGGAAAGAAAGAAGTAGACCTACAAGCGAAAGAAGACAGCCCGAGACTGAGATGGTTTTGTTTGACGATGAAGAAGAGAAGAGGAAGAAGAGGAGAAGAGCCTGCGCCAGAGGCGGCACACGGCTGGAAGTATGGGGCATTTATGAGATGCAAGCCCCCTACTTTTGATGGTAACGACACTACTGCTACTGCTTACCAGTGGGTGAGGGAAATGGAGGTTGTTCTTGATATCAGCGAGTGCCGGGAGGACCAGAAGGTGAAGTTTGCTACCCACTCGTTTGTAGACTCAGCTCTGTGTTGGTGGGACAATATAGTCCAAGCCGAGGGTAGCAGGGCCATTGGGAGAATGAGATGGTCTGAATTGAAGAAGTTGGTGATCGAGGAGTTTTGTCCTCATAGAGAAATGGATAAAGTTGAGAGAGAGTTCCTGTAGCTGGAGGCGGGAACCATGACACATTAGTAGTACACCATGAAGTTCAACGAGATGGCACGTCCTGTTGGTGAAGAAGAAAGACGGTAGTATGAGGATGTGTATTGACTACCGTGAGCTGAATAAGTTGACAGTGAAGAACCGATACCCCTTACCAAGAATCGATGATTTGTTCGATCAGCTTCAAGGTGCTAGTTGGTTTTCAAGGATAAATCTTTGATTGGGCTACCATCAGTTGAAGGTGAAGGAGCAGGACATCCCTAAAACAGCTTTCTGCACGCGTTATGGTCACTACAAGTTTCTTTCATGTCTTTTGGTTTGACCAATGCGCCATCTACTTTTATGGATCTGATGAATCGAGTGTGTCGGCCGATGTTGGATAAATCAGTGATTGTGTTCATTGATGATATCCTGATTTATTCGAAAAGCGAGATAGAGCATGCCAGTCATATTCAGGAGGTTCTGGAGACAATGGGAAAGGAGAAGTTGTACGCCAAGTTCTCTAAGTGCGCATTCTGGTTGTGCGAGGTTCAATTCTTGGGTCATGTGGTGAATCCTGACGAGATTATGGTGGACCCGGCAAAGGTGGAGGTGGTGATGCAATGGAAGTCTCCAAAGATGCCATCCGAGATTCGTAGTTTCTTGGGTTTGTGGGCTACTACAGAAGATTTATCCAAGACTTCTCTAAGATAGCTTCTCCACTAACTAAGTTGACCCGAAAGGATGTGAAGTTTTTATGGGGTCAAGCTCAAGAGAAGGCGTTCGAAAAATTGAAGGCGAGGTTGACTCAAGCTCCTGTTCTGTCATTACCCGATGGAAGCGAAGATCTGGTGGTTTATTCTGATGCTTCCTACTCGGGGTTGGGATGTGTGCTAAAGAGAGGAAAAGTTATAGCCTATGCATCCCAACAGCTGAAGGTTCATGAGGCCAATTATCCTACTCATGACTTGGAGCTAGCAGCCGTGGTCTTTGCACTAAAGATTTGGAGGCACTATCTTTACGGGACGAAGTGCACCATTTTCACTGACCACAAGAGCTTGAAGTACTTCTTTGAGAAGAAAGATCTGAAAATGAGGCAGAGACAATGATGGAGCTTATAAAGGACTATGATTGCGAGATACATTACCATCCGGGCAAAGCCAACGTGGTGGCTGATGCCCTTAGCCGAAAGGAGAGGCCCGAGCCGATTCGGGTGAAGGCGTATCAGCTAATCATGACCTCTGATGTGATGAAGCAAGTTAAAGAGTTTCAAGATGAGGCATTGAAGGAAGATCATCTTAACTCAGAAAGAATGAGAGGTCTGGTTGGGGAATTAGGTGAAAACACACTTGGTGTTAAAAGCCAATTTAGACGGGTGTGGATTCCTTGTTTTGGGGATCTACGAGTGAAGATTTTGGATAAAGCTCACAAGACTTGATACTCCATTCATCCAGGTGCCACAAAGATGTATCAAGACATGAAGAAAGATTATTGGTTGCCGGGTATGAAACGGGACGTAGTGGAGTATGTGAGTAAATGCCTTATTTGTCTACAGGTGAAGACCGAGCATCAGAAGACGTATGGGAAGATCCAACGTTTGGATATACCAGAATGGAAGTGGGAGCACATCACCATGGATTTCATTACGAAGCTGCCACGTACTCCGAAAGGGTATGATGCTATTTGGGTGATTGTTGACCACTTGACGAAGAGTGCTCACTTCCTACCAATCTGCGAGACATATTCATCTGAGAGGTTGGCTGATCTTTTTATCAAGGAAATTGTAACTCGTCATGGTATGTCGGTGTCGATTGTGTCTGATCGTGACACCCGGTTCACCTCTAAATTCTGGAAGAAATTCCATGATGCCATGGGGACGATGTTACATATTAGCACGACTTATCATCCCCAGACTGATGGTCAGTCAGAACATTCAGACATTGAAGGACATGCTTTGGGCATGCGTTATCGATTTTGGGGGAAGTTGGGATGACCACTTACCGTTAGCTAAATTCTCATACAATAACAGTTATCATGCTAGCATTGGTATGCCACCTTATGAGATGCTATACGGTAGGAGATGCAGAACACCCGTCTGTTGGGGTGATATTGGTAAAAAGAACTAGGGAGGGTCAAGGTAATTGAGGCTACGACTAAGAAGGTTGAAAAGATCAATGCCTTCATGAAGGTGGCCAAAGATAGATAGAAGTCGTATGCGGATAAACGACGCAGACCGATTGAGTTCCAGGTGGGCGACCGGGTTATGTTGAAGGTTTCACCTTGGAAGGGTATTATCCAATTCAGAAAGCGGAGCAAGTTGAGCCCGATGTACATAGGCCCTTTCTGAATCATTGCTCGAGTAGGAGAGGTGGCCTATAGATTGGAGTTACTAGATGAGTTAAGTGGAATTCACCTGACATTCCACGTATCTCATCTAAGAAAGTGCTTGGCGAATGAAGACATGATTGTTCCACTGGAGGATATTGAAGTAGACGAACGACTCAATTATGTGGAGAAACCGGTGACAATCATCGATCGAAAAGAGAAAAGGCTGAGAAATAAAGTGGTCCCTCTTGTGCGTGTACAGTGGAATCATAGGAAAGGATCCGAGTCAACGTAGGAGATTGAAGAAGAAATGAGACAGCATTACCCATGTTTGTTCAAGGAATAACAGGTTTCGGGGATGAAACCTATATAAGGGGGTGGACTTGTAACACCCGGATATTTATTTTGAACACGACGAAAGAAGAAAAAGAAATAAAGTCCAAAGTCGGGGGACCAAACTCGCCAACGAGAGAAAGTTGGGTGAATTGAAGTATTTGAAGGGAGAAGGAAGCCCTTACCCTTTCCCCCACACCCAAAATTCAGCAAAGAAAAGAGAGGAGAAGAAGAAGGGGAAAAAGAGAGAAAAACTTGGTTCGGGTGGATTCTAGAGTGCAAAATCGTCGTGTAGCGGGTCCAAACGAAGCTCTACTTCTCGGTGTGGTTTGTGTGAGTTCTAGGACCCCTCTTTTAAACATTTTTTTGTCGATTTTGGGGCTGGAACACATCTGAAAACCTGTATGTGTGTGTGTTTGACCCATTTGTATGTGTTTGCGTGTGATGCGTTTGGAGTTTGTTTCTGAGCTTGTGCGTGCTTGAATGGTATTGTGGTATGCATTCCTAAGGTTTAGGATGGTTGATTTGGGCTTAGAATGGGTTTGGAAGAGCTTAGAGGTCAAAAATGGCAGATTGGGTTCGGGAGTGAGTTGTATTCTGCGCAGTTTGGGCTATGCGACCGAATGGCATGCCATTCGTGTGACTGAAGTCCACACGCATGCCAGTCGTGCGATTGAGGTTCAATCGCATGTGAGTCGTGCGACTAGACGGGATCGTTAAGGTGAGTTCTAGGACCCCTCTCTTACACGATTTTGAATGATTTTGGGGCTGGAACGCATCTAAAAACCCTTTTTCGAGTTTTTGGGTGTAAACCCGTTTTTATGCATTTGTGTATGTGTATGATTCGTTTGGGACTTCATTTCAGGCTTGGGTATGCTTGAATGAGGTCGGGGTATGTTTCCCTAAGGTTTAGGATGGTCGATTTGGGCTTAAAATGGGGTTTAGATGAGTTTGGAGGCCGAAAACCCTCGGCTGCAGTCGGGATGAAAAGCATTCTGCATCAGCTAGGGCTAGGCGACTGACTGGAGGGAGAATGAAGGCCATTCGGCCGACTGGAGGGAGACTGAAGGCCATTCGGCCGACTGGAGGGAGAACGAAGGCCATTCGGCCGACTGGAGGGAGAACAAAGGCCATTCGGCCGACTGGAGGGAGAATGAAGGCCATTCGTCCGACTGGAGGGAGAACGAAGGCCATTCGGCCGACTGGAGGGAGAACGAAGGCCATTCGGCCGACTGGAGGAGAATGAAGGCCATTCGGCCGACTGGAGGGAGAATGAAGGCCATTCGGCCGACTGGAGGGAGAATGAATGTCCAGTCACCCGAATGAAGGTCCAGTCACCCGAATGAAGGTCCAGTCACCTGAATGAAGGTCCAGTCACCCGAATGAAGGGCCAATCACTGAATGAAGGTCCAGTCACCCGAATGAAGGTCCACTCACCCGAATGAAGGGCCAGTCACTCGAATGAAGGTCTGGTCACCCGAATGAAGGTCCAGTCACCCGAATGAAGGGCCAGTCACCCGAATGAAGGTCCAGTCACCCGAATGAAGGTCCAGTCACCCGAATGAAGGGCCAGTCACTCGAATGAAGGTCCAGTCACCCGAATGAAGGTCCAATCACCCGGATGAAGGGCCAGTCACCCGGATGAAGGGCTAGTCGCATGGAGGCCAGGCGACTGAAAGGTGTCCATATGCCCGAATGACCGTATTATTGTCCGACAGTGCGGACTTAGACTCAGACCCTCGGGGTTGTAGATGATGAGATGGGCATGGATGATGCAGGACGATGTATGATGATGAGATGACGACGATGATGTGTATGATGTTATGTGTGATGTATGCCTGGCGGTGCGTGTGATGCATTGTATGTCAGATGTGTGTTATGTATGTATGATGATGCCTGTATGGTGATGATGTATGTTTATGATTATATGTATGTTCCTTATTATGTATGTATGTCTTCCCTTGGCTTTGCGTTGAACGTTAATGAACGTAATGAAAGTGTTAAGTAACGTAAAATGGAAGATAATGAAAAGAGTAACGTAATGAATGAATGCGAGCATAAACGAATGAATGAGAGTAAGGATGGCTTGCGAAAGAAAGAAAGGAGGTTCACGACTCATTGAGAGTTGTTAGCTCAACTATGTGTATATCATAGCGTGTGATCTTGGCTTACTCACAAGGGGACATAGACACAGTGGGAGTTTAGTTTTAGTAACTACTCCGATAAGGGGACATAGACACAGTGGGAGTTTAGTTTTAGTAACTACTCCGATATGTGCGATGTGGTATTTACCGTGTGCTATGTAGCGTGCGATTTTGGCTGCCTCATGTGGTTTATATAGCGTGCGATCTTGGCTAACCAATGAGATGGCGTTCCGAGAGTTCTCACACACACAGGGGAAGTCGGTCTTCGTGACCACTCCGATGGTGCGATTGGTGTGATATGTGCGATGGACGGCATAAGGGTAGCATGCGATTTTGGCTGCCTCATGTGGTTTATATAGCGTGCAATCTTGGCTAACCCATGAGATAGCGTGCGATTCTGGCTTCCTTATGTGTTCGATCTGTGCGATATGTACTTCGGGTATGATGATGCAAAGGTGCGATTTGAGCAAAAGTGCGATAATGAACGAACGGGATCCTTGTCATTCGACCTCAGTTTTCATGGCTGAGTGCCATGAGGAGGGTAAAGCTTGATAGGATCTAGATGAGAAATGAATGATAATAAAAGTATGAAATTTGCGAACGTACGCTATGTATGTAACAAACGTTAATGAATTATCATAATAATGTGCGATACGGATCCTTGTCATTCGACCTCAGTAATCGTGGCTGAGTGCTGCGAAGAGGGTAAAGTCTGACCGGATCTCGAGAAAAGTGAAAGATAATGACGTACGTTGAATGAACGAAAGTTAACGAACGTAATGATGAAGATAATAATGATATTATCTATGTGTACATATGATGTATGATCACGAGCAAATGTAAAGTATAGTATGAATTTGAAAGAAAGTAAAAGAACGGTTTTACGAAAGAAAAGTATGTTTTATTTATAAAACTAGAACTCACTCAACAACGCTGACTTTGATGTGTTTCTAGTTGGCAGGTATGTTGCTGAGGATGGCACGGGGCGGCTACTCAGCTTATTATGGAGGGCATCCAATATTATAATGCTTTTGTAAAAGAAATTGTGAAATGAATGGTTGTAATGTTTTGCAAAAGTATTTTGATGAAATGAAGATATTGTTTTTAATGTTTCCGCTGCAACGTTTTATGAAAGTGAAATGTAATATTATGTTTTATGAGCGATGAGGATCCAACTGTAAGCATCCCGGAAACGGGGCCTTACATGTTCTGACTTTCGGGGGAAAGTGCAGATGCAAGTTGTGACATGGGAGGTTCTCGTAATTTCACGTAAGATGACTTTTGAGGTCTTAGAGGCTATGTTAGGCATGATGTTGTTGCATGATTATGCATGATGTATGTTATGTATGTATGATGTTGTCCTGTATGATGATGATGACTGTGTATGTTATGTTCCTTGTTATGACGTATGTTTATCTTTCTCAGGGCTTTGCGTTGAATGTTAATGAATGAAATGAAAGTATTATGTAACGTAATGTGAAAGATAATGAAAGAAGAACATGAAGAAAGAATGCATGCATTAATAAATGATAAAAAAATGAAAGGTTTGCAAGCAATTGTATGGAAGGGGCACACCATTAAAAGGTGTTAGCCCAACGGTGTGCGGGTTCGCTACCCTGGAGGATGCATATTGGGGTCTTTCTTTGTGATCGACCATTTGTATAGAACCTCTACCGTTTACCCCGGTACTGAGGCACCATGTATAGCTGTCTATTTATAGACTTCAGCCCAGTAGCCATATAGTTTGGGGTGTAGCACACGCTATTGGTATGGAAGATATGAAAAGTGAAAGAAAGAACGAATAATGAAGATAATAATGATATTATCTATGTGTACGTATGATGTATGATCGTATGATGTATGATCGCATGAAAGTAAAGTACGGTTGTTAGGATTAGCGATCTACGTTTGATTGATTAGAGAGTATAGCAGCGGAAATCAAACAATGAATTAGCTAATTCATAAGAACACAAAAGATATTCAAGGTAAGAACAAACGGTTATAGACTGAAAGAATTCTGCAAAATATATTTCATTCAATATTCGCTTTCGTGGTAACAAAATGTCACACATACAATTAGGTCAACACCTATTATATAGGAGATGTGACGTCTGCTGATGTCACTTGATAGTGACATCTAACAGAATTTATTCAAACTACTGATAGTTAACACAACTACTGAAGATGTCAAACAGCTGACATCTTCTTACAAAAATGCTAAGTGTTAACTATCACTACAACTACTGAAAAGAAACTACTGAAACTACAATAACTGAAGAACATGCTCTTCAGTCCTTTTACAAATACTGAAACAAAAAGAAAACTACTGAAAGGAAACCATCACAACAACTGAAGAATGCTTCTTCAGCTGTTGTAACAAACTCTGAAGGCTTCAGTATTTGTACTTGAACTTCAGTTGTTGTCATCAGCTAATGTCTTCAGTCTTTGTACTTCAGCTGTTGATCTTCAGTACTTTGTTCTTAGCTGTTGATCTTCAGACTTTGGTCTTCAGCTGTGAAGTCTTCAGTACTTTAGTCTTCAGCTGTTGAAGTCTTCAGTACTTAGTCTTCAGCTGTTGATCTTCAGACTTTGGTCTTCAGCTTTTGAAGTCTTCAGTACTTTAGTCTTCAGCTGTTGAAATCTTCAGACTTTGTCAAACAACTGATCAAGTCTTCAGCAGTTGTTGTGATGTCTGTGGGACTTAGAGGTTTTTCTGATCAGACTCATTGGTTTTTGGTCCAACAAACTCACCCTGAACCAATACAGCCAAAACCTCTAAACTTATTGAAGATGTCCCACTTATTATGGCAAAAAGATTGGTCTTTTTGTCTTCTAGATTAGCTCAGAAGTGACCCTTTTAAGCACAGGCCTGGGAAGAAGTCTCAATGATCTGTTTGGCAAAGTATGAATGGGAACTCTGTCTTGGGGAACTAGACACAGAGTTGTTACCCCATCCATGAGATCTACTTCCCCACTATGAGTCTGTATGACTCTTGTGTAGGCCTCAAGGAAGGTAATTTGTTCCTCCATGGTCAACTCTTCAGCACCTCCTTCAAATAATGATTCAGGCCCATAGTACTCAGATAGGTATTTGACCTGTTTCACATTCTTTAGCTCCACAGTTGTTATTATTCTATAAGCAAATTCATCAGGGTGATTACCCTCTAGAAACAACTGGAGCTCATTCTTTCTGACTCTTCAAGCCTCTTATAAACTAACCCCTTTTTCACCATTTTATTTTCAAGCATCTTTTGTGGGGTTTGGTTAGCTTTATAAGCTTTCTTGAAGTCTTCTAGGATTTCCCAGGGTGATACTACAAAGACCAGGGAGATCACTTCATCTACAATCTTTTTCACCTGGCCAATGTATCTCTATGGAATGTTTTTCTTATGAATCCTGTGAGACACCCTGGGATCAGGCCAAATCCTTACTCTCTCCTTTTGATATTGAAATGTATGCTTAAGAGTGTATAATCTGAGAGCATGCTTCTTCATGTTGATGATAGAAGATGTGGCTGCATATGCTTTGTCAACCCTCCTCAACAATTCCTCATCGTGTTGTTTGTGAAGTTCTTCTTCTTCTAGCTTCACTTTCACAATTTGTCTTTGAGTTTCAGGAGTAATTGTTGGGGAGTGACTTGTGGCCTTCGGCAACTGTATAACAGCTGAGAGTGGCAGTCTATCTACATCATCATCTTCTTCATCATCTTCTAGCCTCAATACCCTTCTCTTCTTCTTCTGGGGTACATCATCGGCTATTGGTTTTGAGGGTAAGGGAGTTGGTTTGGTGGGTTGTTGTTTTGGTGGTTTAGGTCTGGGAATGTTGACAGGCTGTTCTCGCATTTTGGAAGTGAGTGTGGCTTTAGATTGCTTGGCTAGTTCAGTTCTGCTCCCAGCACCAGCTTCATTCAAAGCTTCAATAACTAATCCTTTAGTGTATACTTCAGACGAACAGATCTTGGTGGTTATTGCCAAGATGCTGTCCCTGGACCAAGCCTTGATTTCGATCATTGATCTTCCAAGATATTTTGCTATAAATCTGATCATGATCTCCAGCCTTTCTCTTTCTAACACATCATAACTTGCCCATCTGTTTTGGATTTCTTCAATCTCTAATCTTCTAATCTCAGAGTCAAGTTTGTCAGTGTCATGGCCTTGCCTAAACAACTGATCAATGATGTTATCCATTGATCTGCTGTGTTCAGCATCAGCCTCTTTTACCATCAGCTCCAAGGCAGTCTCCTTCTCATTCTTTCTTTTCTTTGATTTCTCCATGTCAGCTTCCTTCTCCTTCTCTTTTTCAGTCTCCACAACCAACTCCTTCTCTTTTTCCATGTCACTTCTGTTTCTTTCTCTTTCTCTTTCCTCTCTGCACTCCTCTTTCTTTTTGCTTTCACTGACTGAATCTCCCCATTTTTGGTTGCATTGGTTGCAAGGGTTTGATTGTCAGAAAACTATTTGCCCACAACTTCCTCTATCAGGGTTGTATTACTAAGGAAAGCCTCTCATCAATGGTTTTGATCACTATATCAGTGATTATAGGTGTGATGAGAGGTAGGGAATTTTGAAAGATAGCAGCTATTTGCTCAGGGGGGTTCTGTTCCTGAGAAATAGTGCCAGAAGCAGAGGCAGGTGGCTGAGTATTTGGGAGTGGCTCTGTTTTTAGGAGACCTTCAGATGAAGGTGCCATCTGTGGGGTTGAGAGGTAGATGGTCTTTGATCCGCAGAAGTTTTGGCAAGCAGCTCTTTGAGTCTGCTCACCTCCTCTTCCAGGATGGTGTTTTGGGCTACTACATCGTAAAAGAAGCCCAGGTCATCATCAGTGGTTACTGAATCACCTGACCTCCTGATAGAATCAGGATGAACATGCACTGAGTGTAGATCAGTTGTAGCATGTGCCCCTTTGTCTTGGAACTAGGGACTTCCTGCCTCAGGACTATGTCCTTCATCAGCAGTTGCCTCTGGTAAGGTCTTAGTAATGGTACCAACTACATCCTGATCATATGCTGAAGCAGGATAAGTGGAAGCCTCACCAGAAGTTCCAATCTCCTTTTCTACACTAGGAATGGAACATTGTAACCCTTATGCTGTGGGTTATCAGATGCACTTTGATCCTCCCCCTCAATGGTAGAGGTATGCCCAGTTGTAATTGGTATCTGGGGGGGGTGAGGAGTGCAACTGACTCAGCACTTGTGCAACAATTAATGTAGGACTTTGGGGGGCGGTTGCATGGGGTGATTAGGTAGAAGCAGATTGCACCCGGGTGAATGGTGCGTTTCAATGGTAACCCTCTCAAGTGAGATAGGTTCCAGCAGTGTGGGTTCCCCAATATTGGTTGCAACAGGATCCTGTTGAGAGGATACCTGGCGGCTTTGGCAGGTTGAGTCTTTGACACAACTGGGGGTTAATACCAGTATGTGCTTCCTGTGTTTGTGGTACAGGGGCATCCTCAGGGGACTCATCTCCCTGAGTAGCCGTTTTTGGCTTTTTGGATTTAGGTTTGGTGGGACTTTGGATCTGGAGGTGGTGGCTATGGGTTCCAACTGCGTGGGTTTTCGCAGTTTGGCAGCCTGTTTCAGTGTTTGGTCAGAGTTGTGCCTGGAGTATACTCCAGGCAATACAGCCGTTGCAGGGAATCCAAGGCCAACAAGTCCCTCAGCTTTCAGCTGATTCTCTATGATGGCCATAATGAACCGAGGATATAATATCCATCGATTAGAAAGAGGTTTTGAGGCCATATCCTTAAGTTCAAGAAAAATAATTTCAGAAAAGTTTAAGTCTTGTTGCTCAAGGATAGAGAATAGTACCTGCTGCCACCTGGTAGACATTTGATCCCAAGAGGATGTCTTAGGAGCTAAGCAAACATTTACCATGTGAAAGATAAGATGTTCTGCATCATGGAAATGCTTCTTCAGGATGGTAGAGGCACTGAGGTTTCCCTGATATCCATGATGGGCAAAGGATAAATCAGTTGCCCTTTGGATACCCAGCAGGGAAAGTGGCATCATTCCAAGTTAAGGGTTGGCGAATGACTTCGGAGTGATGACCACTTGATGATTGTTGACGAACGACTGGAGAGACTCGGTGTTGTTCTCCCCAGTTAGAAGGGTGACGTTCGTCCAAAACTGGTGTAAGGATTCGACATGAATGGTGGGATTTAAAAGGAAGGCCGTTTGGTAGGGAAATTGGACCATTAGATCAATGGCGTTGTCGAACTTTGTCCAGAAGGTGATTTTGTGAGGTAGGCAACACAGTTATGGCGTGGTTTGAGCTGCATGGTCGCCATTAATGAGAGAGAAGTTTTGGAGATTTGAACGTTAGGTTTGGAGAGGATGAAGCGCTGAAGGCTTAGGTATTGGGTATTTATAGGGTAAGGGTTAGAAAACGACTGAAGGTTTGGTGTTAGTCATCAGTAGTTGTAAACGACTGATGACATGGTATTACCCTTTAGAGGTTGAAACAACTGAAGTCTTGGTTTTAGGCATCAGCATTATAAAACTACTGAAAACCATGGTTTGACTTCAGATGTTTGAAAACAACTGAAGACTCGGTTTGGTCTTCAGGTGTTGTAACAACTGATAACTTGGTATTAGTCATCAGTAGTTGTGAACTACTGAAGACATGGTTTTGTCATCAGTTGTTGTAACAGCTGATGACTTGGTGTTAGTCATCAGTAGTTGTGAAACTACTGAAGACATGGTTTTGTCATCAGTTGTTGTAAACAGCTGTGACTTGGTGTTAGTCATCATAGTTGTGAAACTACTGAAGACATGGTTTTGTCATCAGTTGTTTAGGATGAAACAACAGTTGTAGAAACAACTGAGGAGAAAGTTCTCATCAGTAGTTTTCGTCAATTCATAGCCTTTCAGCTGTTTCATACTGTCCTCAACACTTACTCATCAGCCTTTTAGTTGTTTTCAGTTGTTTCATAGGACATCAGTACTTATCTGTTTTTACTGACATCAGTAGTTATAACTACATCAGTAGTTGTAACTTTATCAGTTGTTTTAACAGAATCAGTACTATATGTGATATGGTACTAATGATCATCAGTACTTATATACTGAGATCATCAGTAGTTATCACTTATTCTAGCTGCAGCATACCAAGCCTTACCACTAGGTTTTGGAAAGTTGAACTATCCAAAGGCTTAGTAAAAATATCTGCAAGCTCATCAGCACTAGGCACAAACTTAGGATCAATCAGACCTTTTTCAAAACAATCCCTAATAAAATGATGTCTGATCTCTATATGTTTGGTCCTAGAGTGCTGGACTGGATTTTTGACAATGCACAGAGCTGAAGCACTATCCATTAATAATGAGTCTTAGTCTCTGTAATGCCATAATCCAAAAGTTGTTTCTGAAGCCAGATTACCTGAGAAGTACAACTTGCAGCTGCAATGTACTCTGCTTCAGCAGTGGATGTAGCAACAGATGTTTGTTTCTTACTCTGCCAAGAATCAAACAGTTGCCTAGGAATTGACATCCACCAGAAGTTGACTTTCTAGTTAACTTGCACCCTGCATAGTCACTATCTGAAAAAGCAACTAATTTGCAAGAGTGTCCAGTGGAATACCATAAACCTAGAGATTGTGTACCTTGCAAATATCTAAAGATCCTCTTGACTGCAATCAAATGAGACTCTTTAGGAGCAGCCTGAAATCTAGCACAGACACAAGTAGCAAACATGATATCTGGTCTAGAAGCTGTTAAGTACATCAAGGACCCAATCATACATCTGTAAAGTGTTTCATCAACAGCTTTACCTTTCTGATCCACATCCAGTTGTGTGGTGTTGCACATGGGAGTAGAACAGGGCTTACAATTTTGTAAATCAAACTTATTCAAAAGATCTTTTGTATATTTGGATGATGAATAAAGGTTCCATCAGCCTTTTGTTTGATTTGCAAGCCTAGAAAGAACTGTAATTCTCCCATTGCACTCATTTCAAACCTCTTTTTCATTAATTTGGTAAAATCATCACACAACTGGGGATCAGAGGATGCAAAAATAATATCATCAACATAAATTTGAACAAGTAGCTTATGCTGATCCACCTTCTTAATAAACAAAGTTTTATCTATGGAGCCTCTAGTGAAATTATTCTTGAGAAGAAAAGTGGAAAGTGTCTCATACCAGGCTCTAGGAGCTGGTTTCAACGCCATAAAGAGCCTTATCAAGTTTATACACCCATTCAGGATGTTTATTGTCCTCAAAACCTGGTGGTTGACACACATAAACTTCTTCTTTTATTTACCATATAAAAATGCACTTTTGACATCCATTTGAAAAACTTTAAGATGGTGGAATGCAGCATAGGCTAAGAACAATCTAATTGCCTCTAGTCTGGCTACAGGGGCAAAGGTTTCATCATAATCAATACCTTCTTCTTGTGAGAACCCCTGTACAACCAGTCTAGCCTTGTTCTTACAATAAGCCCATTTTCATCAGTTTTATTCCTTAACACCCATTTAGTGCCTATTGCACACTTACCTGGGGGTAGAGGAACCAGTTCCCACACTTGCTGTTTCTTGAACTGAAGTAGCTCAAGCTGCATGGCTTCAACCCATCCATTGTCTCTTAAAGCAACATGATAGTTCTTTGGCTCTAGCTGACTGATGAAGAGAGCATAGAAGCAGAAGTTAGACAATTGACTTCTTGTTGAAACTCCAGCATTGATATCACCAATGATTTGAGACATTGGGTGATTCTTCAGCTCTTGATAGACAATGATATCTATGCAAGTGTTTGTAGAACCTTCAGCAGCACAGATTTGATGCAGACTCTTGAAACCAAGATTTGATGGTAACTTAAAAGATGTAGAGGAATCTGAAATCTCATCAGCATTTGTTGTGGATGGAACTGCTGAAGCTACAGGAACATCAAGTTTAGCAGACTCAGGCAGTTGATCACTAAACTTGAATAGGTGAGTATTGATATTATCATCATCATCATCAATACCACCAGGTGGAAGACATGTTGCAGAAGATGATTATCCACATGGTCTGCAACAATTGCATATGTCCAAATCAAACAACTCCACAGGGTTTTGTGGAATCTTGTCCATTGGAGATTCATTAAACTTCACATGCAAAGTCTCTTCAACTATCTTTGTTCTGCAGTTGAAGACTCTGTATGCTTTGCAAGTAGATGAATAACCAACAAAATACCCTGCATCCACCTTAGGATCAAATTTTTGGAGTTGATCCTTTGTGTTGAGAATAAAACAGGGACACCCAAATGCTCTGAAAAATGAAATTAGAGGAGCCAAGTGATGTAGAACTTCATATGGAGTCTTCATCAACCTCTGATTTACTAAGGCTCTATTCTGCACATAGCAAGCTGTGTTAACAGCTTCAGCCCAAAAGGTCAGTGGCAAACCAGAGTCAGTCAACATAGACCTTGCAGCTTCAATTAGGGTCCTGTTCTTTCTCTCCACTACTCCATTTTGTTCTGGAGTCCTTGGGATGCTAAACTGCCTTTTGATTCCCTTTGAAAGATAAAATTCATCAAGTGTATGGTTTCTGAATTCAGTTCCATTGTCACTCCTATACACTTGACTGAAAGGGAATACTGCTTCTCAACATACACCAAAGTTGATAATCTTTTGAGCAACCTCATCCTTTGAATGTAGAAAGAAAGTCCATACAAATCTGGAGTAATCATCCACAATTACCAGACAGTACTTCTTCTTTGCCATGCTCATCACTCTCAGGACCAAATAGATCCATATGCAGTAATTGCAAGCAGGCAGTGGACTTAGGCTCTTCAATAGGAGGAATGAGACTTTGTGCTATTTTCCTTTTAAACAAGCAGTGCAGGTTTCATCACAGTGGAACCTCTTTCTTGGTAAGCCTCTCACTAAACTATTGTGGCAGCGATTCATGTTTTTGAAATTAACATGACCCAGCCTTCTGTGCCACAGTTTAGATTCCTGAGGAGAGGCTTTGGAAAATAGGCAAGGATGGCCTCTGAGATCTATTTTCTTGGAAAGATCTAAGGCATACACTCTTCCTGTCCTGTTGGCCCTCAGGAGAGTGTGATCATCCAACACCTTATCAATCAAATTCAGAACTTTGGATGATAGAATCCTGCAGTTCTGACTGGTGAAAAGAGCAACATGGCCTTTATCACACATTTGACTGACACTCAAGAGATTGTACTTGAGATTTTCCACATGATTAACATCATCAAACTTTATTTCTCCATTGGAGACAAAGCCTTTTCCAATGATGTAACCCTTAGCATCATTGCCAAAAGAAACAAACCCCTTCTTTCCTTGAGAGTAGTCATGAGAAGAGAGTTGTTCCCTGTCATATGCATAGATCCCCCACTGTCTACATACCAGATGCTACTTTGGCATGTTGAAGAACCCTGCAATCATAAACAATTAGTTAGTTTTTGAGACCCAACCTTTTTGGTTTTGGTCTATTCACATCAACAGATGGTAAACTAACAGACTTGCTATGAATAACAGCCTGAGGGGATGGAGATGGTGAAGAAGAAGATTCCTTTGGCATGGATTTTCTTCTCTGTGGTTTCAACACAGGAGCATCTAATTGGTTGACTCTCCCCAATAGATGTTGAACCATCATAACAAGTTGTGTCTGATTTTGTGATAAAGCCTTCAGCTCATCAGACACATTAGTGCTTGAGTTGGATGGGTTCCTGTGTTGTACCATCTCTCTTTGAGCAACCTCAGCTGTTGTATGTTACCCCTTTCTTTGTGGATTTCTTTTTGGATTTTGGGTTACAGGTTTTGATGTTGCTGGTACAAATTTGATTTCAAACTCAGTTTTCATTTTATCCATTTTCTCTTTTGTTTTCATTATGTTTGAGTTTGGAGCCCTTTTTTACCAGCAATCATCAGTAAGATGATTGAATAAGCCACATATTTCACATGGCTTTTTCTTCATCTTAAGTTGATCATCTGCTGAAGAAGATGAAACTACTGAAGACTTGTTCTCAGCAGTTTGCTATCAGTACTGCAGTTTTCTTTGCTTTAGTACCTGCTTTCTTGATATCTTCTTCAGTAGTTTTCCCACCCTTTCTACTTGCAGTTTTCTTTCCTTTAGTACATGTAGTATTTGGGCTTGTTCTCCAGGTGTTATGACATTCTTTTTAGTACTTTCAGTACTTTGTGAAATATCACCTGGAGTGATCAACTTTGTGATCATGTGAGTGTCAGCATTTGAACCATCAACATCAGCTGATAGTTTCTGAGAGGAATTAATGCTGACTTCTACTTCTGATGGTTTGTATCAGATAGTAGATCACATGATGAAAATGATTGGTTATTGCCTTTCACCATCAGATTTTACCTCTGCTCTAGGAGTAAAGTCTGTAGGAGGAGCAGTGTGATTTAACCAATGCCAAACTTCACATTGGAAGAGATGCTTACTAAGAAGCATTTCAAAACCCTTGCAAGAATTTACCCATCGATCACACTCTACCTGGGTAGTTGCAAGTGTTTCTTTGAGGTCTCTGTACTTCTCTAGAAGTATCTCTTCCCTAGCCTTATCATCAGTGATTTGGCATTTAAGTTTGTAAATCTCATCATTCTTATCATTAATCACAGACTCACATTCAGCTTTGCTTTTATATTGTTTGTTCTAGCTCAATGTTCTTGTTAATTAAAGCTACATTTGCTTCTCTAATAGATGCAAATGTGGCTATGCATGTTTCAGAACATAGTTTGGCTTTTGCCTCAGAGATACCTGTGATACCTGTGGTGTAGAGGCATTAGAGGATGAAGTATCAGCAGACTCCAAAGCCATAAGAGCTAGATTTCCAAAAGGACTATCACCACCATGTTGACCACACCAGAGAACAGTTGTTCATGACAAGATAAATCATATGTAAACTGCTCCAGTCAACAACTCCTGGGGTGAAAAAGCTATGTTGTTGAGGTTGAGTTTGTTGATGAGATTGGGAAGGTTGAGGTTCAGGTAATGCATGTGGTTGTTGTGCAATTGGAGCTTGAACCGATTTGGCTGAGGCAAGTAATAGCAGGTAAAGGATATGACATTGGACCCTGGGGGACAAAGTATGCAGGAGATACAGGGTGTGATTGATGACCAGAACCAGCAGGATGTTGCCCTCTGTTTTGTAGACTAGTGCTAGGAAAAGTCACAAAGGGTGCAGAAGAGTTAGATCTAGTTGATCTGCATTCTCTTGCAAAGTGTCCAAGCCTTTGGCATTTGTGACACCTCAACTTACTCTTGTCAAAACCAACTTTGGTTTTGCCAGAGAGTCCAGGAAATTTCCTGCCAGTTCTCTTGTAGAACTTCTGAGATATGATATTAACTAAGGCCATTTGGCTTAGAATATCCATCTCTTCTGAATCATCATCAGCAATTCCCTTCAGATCATCCATGATGAAGCATAGATTTTCACTATTACTGCCAGAATGACTATCAATACCAACAAATGCATGATCAGAACTGTTTGAAGAGAAATCAATATGCTCATCATAATTGCTTTCAGATGCAGCATATTCTGACTCATGACCAACCAAGGCAGTGTTCCCTGGTACAAAGTCATCAGTGAGCTTTCCTGATAATGACAGTTTCCTTTTCTGCTCTATCTCTCTTTCGAATGTAAGCAGTTTCCCATGAAGTTGGGTGAGAGATAGGCTATCCAGATTTGCACTAGAGGCGTAGGAAAATAGTGTATGTGTCCCATCTCTCAGGTAGTGATCTGAGGAATCTGTTATTCATCTGGCTGTTGGTGTATTCCTGTTTCACCATTTTCAGCTCAGAGATCAAACAGGAAAAACGCTCAAACTGTTGAGTCAGTGTCTCACCCTTTCTATGAGAAAATGTCTCATATTGTTGGGCGAGGATTTCTCTGTTGTTTGCTAAGACCTCATCAGTTCCACCAAATTGTTCCTTCAGTGCATTCCAGAGGTCATGAGCAGTTTCATGATGCATAAGCCCTGAATAGATTTCATTAGGCAGTGCCATGGCCAGAATTCCATGGGCTTTAGCATCAATCTCAAACAGTTTCCGATCTTCATCTGAGTATTGTTCCTTCTTCTTCGAAACCATTTGATTGGTTTCCGGATTGTTCACCATAGGCTTATATGGTCCATGTACCACAGATGTCCAACAACCTGAACTGTTAACAGACAGGTGATGAAGCATCCTTCGTTGCCATATGTTATACTCAGTCCTAACCAGCATCGGAGGCTTGGTTGAGGAACCGGTATTGTGAGGGTCATTAGAAGGAGTAGTCATCTCAGATTCAACCAAATTCAATTAAGCTATAACAGATTTAGAACAAAACACAACGAACCAAATTGAACCAAGAGAGATCTCAAAATGAATAAGCGAAAGCGGCAGAAATTTAATAATCTATAACCAGTTCTTGCAAATAAGCTAATTCAATCAAACATCGATATCAAATAGCAGTTTCAATGATCAACTGTTAGATCGATCAATGATTAACCTGCTCTGATACCATTTGTTAGGATCAGCGATCTACGTTTGATTGATTAGAGAGTATAGCAGCGGAAATCAAACAATGAATTAGCTAATTCATAAGAACACAAAAGATATTCAAGGTAAGAACAAACGGTTATAGACAGAAAGAATTCTGTAAAATATATTTCATTCAATATTCGCTTTCGTGGTAACAGAATGTCACACATACAATTAGGTCAACACCTCTTATATAGGAGATGTGACGTCTGCTGATGTCACTTGATAGTGACATCTAACAGAATTTATTCAAACTACTGATAGTTAACACAACTACTGAAGATGTCAAACAGCTGACATCTTCTTACAAAAATGCTAAGTGTTAACTATCACTACAACTACTAAAAAGAAAACTACTGAAACTACAACGACTGAAGAACATGCTCTTCAGTCGTTTTACAAATACTGAAACAAAAAGAAAACTACTGAAAGGAAACCATCACAACAACTGAAGAATGCTTCTTCAGCTATTGTAACAAACTTGAAGGCTTTAGTACTTGTACTTGAACTCCAGTTGTTGTCATCAGCTCATGTCTTCAGTCTTTGTACTTCAGCTATTGATCTTCAGTACTTTGTTCTTCAGCTGTTGATCTTCAGACTTTGGTCTTCAGCTGTTGAAGTCCTCAGTACTTTAGTCTTCAGCTGTTGAAGTCTTCAGTACTTTAGTCTTCAGTTGTTGATCTTCAGACTTTGGTCTTCAGCTTTTGAAGTCTTCAGTACTTTAGTCTTCAGCTATTGAAATCTTCAGACTTTGTCAAACAGCTGATCAAGTCTTCAGTAGTTGTTGTGATGTCTGTGGGACTTAGAGGTTTTTCTGATCAGGCTCATTGGTTCGTTTGGTCCAACACGGTTTTTAGCGAAAGATAAAGTATGTTTTATTATAAAACTAGAACTCACTCAGCAACGCTGACTTTTATGTGTTTCCCAGTTGGCAGGTAATAATTGCTGAGGATGACACGAGGTGGCTACTCAGCTCTTTTGAGATGGCATCCATTTATAATGCGTTTGTGATGTAATGCAACTTGGGTTTTGTAATTGGTTAACGATGTATTATTTTGCAAAAGCTTTTATAATGAAATGATATGTCATTTTTAAATGTTTCCGCTGCAGCATTTATTTAAGATAAATGTAATTATATGTTTTATGTGCAATGATTTACCAGCTGTAAGCGTCCGGTAACGGAGCCTTACAATTCACTATGGAATCTCCAATTCGAGAAGCAATATCCAGTGAGGTCCATTAAGTCCTTTATGCTAGAATGCCTTTAATTCTAGCCGGGGCATTCAAGAACGTTGCTAAGAAAAAAGCTAATGGATATAAAGATAAGTCGAGTGAAGGAAGTAGGGATTATTAGAACAAGGATGTTGCAAATCTAGAAATCATTGATGAAGATGAATCTGACAAGGAGCTTTCAAAAGATGCATGTTTGGACTTTTAAAGGATGTAATCCTCCATCATTGGATGAAATGATGGATGCAATTGCTACTTACTAGTGTGCTGATGAGATGGAAGTTGTTATTGACATTAGTGAGTATCGAGCTTATCAGTTTGTTAAGTATACTGCTCATTTATTTATGTCTGGGGCACTACACTAGTGGAATGGTAAAAAAGACTAAGAAGAATATGAAAGCAGATGGTTTGGGAGGATCTAAAAAATACGATTGGTAAGAAATTTTGCCCATAAAACTAGAATGATAGGGTTAAACTAATTTCTTAGGGCTAAAGGCTGACACTATGACTCATCGCGAGAATACTACTATGTTCAATGAGTTGATCTGACTGGTGCCACATTTGGTGGGTACCAAGGAGAGGAGCACCAATTTTTATGTGTAACGCTTGCCACCAAAGGTTCGTGCGCATGTAAAAGCTCACAGATCTTCTACACTTGAATCTTTAGTTTATGAAAAAAGTTATAGAAACTAGATTTACAAAAGATTAAAGTTTTATTTAAATTTATAACTAAAAAATTATAGAAATTAAAAGGTTTGTAAAAATAGCTCACAAACCATCTACGCTTGAATCTTAGTAAAAGATGGATATGAAAATTAAAAAAAAAAACAAAATCTAAACACATTAAACTTTCATTTTAAAATTACAAGAAATCAAAGTTTAGAAGAAAAGTTATAGAAACTAAAAATATCCTGCCATATGTTTAAAGTATATTAATAAACTAAAATTGTTGTATCGACTTACAAAGAACTTGGTCAATCACATATGCCAAGGTCAAACTTTGGATTTTTTTATTATAATATGTAAAAAGAAGATATCACATATTGATAAAAAATAAAATAATTACATAATTATTATTTAAAAACTCATCTAAAGTGGTTGAGGTGAAAGGTGATTTACCCGGGTTTCAATAAAATGTAAAGGTATTGATTCTAAGTTTAATTTTTAATAAAAGAAAGTTTCAGATTAGTCTGAATATTTTTCAGTTAAGATGAATTTTGATCTAAGCATTGTTTCAGGTTCAAAGTTCAAAATTAATGGAGATAAACTGATATACGAGCTTTCTTTTGAGGATGTGTCAACTAGAGCATTAAGGTTTTGTACTCAAATAACGTAGATGATCGGATAATCTAGTAGCCTTTAAGTGATTCAAAAGAATGTAATTTAAAATTTTTTAATATTGTGTGTTTATAGTTTCATGAGCTATCCTAATTTATAATATATTTTATCTATGTTCAGTTTTTATATTATCTTTTTCATACATTTGTGTGTAGGATTAGAAACAAAAAAACAATTTACAATAACTTATGATAACTCATTAAGATTAATCAAAAATATTATTTATTTTATTGGAATAAATATAGAAGCTTATGGTTTTTTATGTCATGTGTAAAAAACCAAAGCGTTGTTTGGTAGCATCTGAATCAGTCTTTTAATGATTTAGATGCATGAATGGTTCAACACTTAATAGCTCAGATGTTTGTTTCGCGAACAAATATTTGAATGGTTCAGACATTTGCTTTTGAATTGTTAAGCATTAACTAATGTTAAATGATTAATAGGTCTAATGTTAAATGATAAAAACTCTTATCTGAATTGGTCAGACATTTGTCTTTAATTAATAAACAATATACTAGCTATTATGGTTCAAACCTATTAATAATTCAGCACTTAATGGTTTAGAACTTTTAATCATTCAACACTTAATCATTTAAAAATTACCAAATAGCTTTTAAAACATGTGTAAGTTACAAGTATTTGTAATCACTAATTGGGATTAATTATATGTCGAAACCATTATAATATACTCATGTTCATGTCCGTTTAGGAATTCTTTATCATGACTCTTATCTTTAAAATGGACGTATTTCATATACAACTAGCAGTTTTCACTCGTCTTCGGAGTCGTGAACTGGTTTCGAATAAATTTTATATAAAAGTAAATACAAAAATCACGTCATAATATTATGTTCAAAATGAAAAGAAACACACACAAAGAGTAATTTAAAACAAATGTCCTTATTTTTAAATATTCAATGGTTTTTCTTTGAACCAAAAAGAATAACAAACTAATATATAATATTTACATTTTTTAATTCTTATAAGTTTTTTTTTCATATGTATTATATGAAGAAAAGGAATAACAAAAGGATTTGAGTTATACAAACATCTTTTTGTTTGTTATATAGACACTCTATTGTTTCTATCTCTTTTTATGCATTTATATGTATATATAGAAAGATAGAAAAGATGTTAATAAATATGATGTATCTATAACATATCTAAAAAAATCATTTACATTGTTTTAATTCTTATAAGTTTTCTTTTGGTGTATGTTATAGATACACCCTATTATTTTCATTCTCTCTATCGTTCTCTATACATACATAGAGATACATGGAGAGAGATAGAGACAATATGATGTCTAAATAACAAAAATGAGTATTTGTATAACATAACCGTTTTTCATATGTATTATACGAAAAAAGGATTTCTATATAACAAAAATCAAATGAATTGATTTGAGGGTGTCTAGATACACCCTATTTGCATTGTTTTAATTCTTGTAAGTTTTCTTTTTCATATGTATTCTTATAAGTTTTCTTTTTCATGTCTATGAAGAAAAGGGTGTCTATTATTTCATAACAAAATCAAATGAATTGATTTGAGGGTTATCACCCTATTTCATATCTATCTATAACATAATGAATTGATTTGAGGGTTCGATCACCTAAAATCGAATCATAGCAGACTGGACCGGCCATTTGACCGATCTTCAGTCGAACCAGTTGGACTAACCGGTCCGATCCAGTCTCCAAAACATTGGATAGAAGCGTAAACACCATTCCTCATTTATCATTTTTGTTTTTAGTCTTTCATATATATTCGGTCCATATTTAACGTTATTGGTGACAAAATTGAGATCTCCTCGTTGGTTGCATTTTTAATAGGGTTATTACTAGTTAGATAATTTTATATTTTAAGTTTATCATTCTGATTTGAGTCTTATGTATATTAGCGCACATGAATATAAATAAATGTAAATGTTGATTTGGACTTTTATAGGATAGAGTTTATATAATGGGTGGTGCTATACACACCCCTTTAAACCATTTTTACTTGGTATACATCTCCTTTTAATTTTTTGAAATAGTTAACTTTTTATTACATGTTTTTCTATTTATCATATCACCCTTTAATATGTTAAAAATAAAAAAAATAATTTTATTTATTAATTATTTCGTTTAGTCTTTATTATTTTTTGTTTTTCTTATTATTTATAATTGTAGTAATTATGAATGTTGAAAACAGCCAAACACAAATAATATTTGAAAACTGAACCGTATGTCTAACCGAAAAAAACAAATCAAATCATGAATTTGGTTTTTGGTTTGGTTAACATTTGTAGAGATTAATGAAGAGACTGATGCAACCTAAACATCTTAAGTCCATCATGCATGCTGCACAAGTACGTTAAAGAAGAAGCTTAGGAAGTTTCACACATGAAACAGAAAAATACCCTAAGTGTGAAATCTTCCGAAGCAAAGACCAATATCTTCCGAAGCCAAACATGAAGTCTTCCGAAGCTTCAAGTTCATGAAGACAGATTTCTTCCGAAGACTTTTAGTAACATGCTTTATCTCATATATTGTTCCATAAAGCTAGACACCTTTCCGCTGCATCTCTGCAAGTCACCAACTTACATGAGTTGGTGAAAAGATCCATGCTTTTGGTAACTGTAAATTGAGGTCTTAAGTTTGTAACTTTCTACTTTATGTACTTTATCCTTTTTGTAATAGATAAGGATGTGAGCTATGGCATGTCATAGTCACAAGTTAAAAGGCAATCTACCTTTTGACTCTATAATTAATTTTGTTTGTGTCTAGTCAATTGTATCCAGCTGGCTTTCAAAGTATAGCCGGATGTAGGATGTAGTATAAGTATCTCATGTTCTTGTATCTTTCTATAATGCTTAGTAACACTTGTAATAGAACAGAGAGAAAGCAATATACTACATTCTTGAAAACCATACACTTGTGTTCTGTCTCTTGCATTACTTGTGTTCTTAGTATCTCAACTTGGTTAATCCAGTTTACTGTTTGATTAAATTCTAGTTAATCTCTTCTTTGTGTTGTTGTGTTGTAACTTACACCCTTCAACGATCCTGCAACATTTACATAAATTTTGCTTACTCAGTTCAAATATCTATATAAACCGAATAATAAATGTGTTTAATAGGTTAAATCGGGTAATCGAACCGAGTAGATTGGTTTTGAATGGTTTAGTTGGTTGAATTCGGTTTGTTTATGACTATTTCTAATTCTAAAAGATATTATTTAAGTTTTTTATTTAAAAAATTTTCTACTCCAGAAACCTTTATATTTAACTTTTGAGTAAATTACAAATTATGTCATTTATTAATATATAAAATTACATGTTATGTTCTTTAGTTTTAATAATTATATGAAATGTCCTTTTTTAAAGTAATTTAGACATTTATCGTTCTTTAAACTAACCTCCATTCAATTCACAGTTAAGACAGACATGTGCTACTCACATGAGAGCATTTATATATATTACATGTCTACAATGAATCAAAAATAACATTACATCGCTTCATTCTCTTCACCTTAATTTTAGAGTGTTCAAAGTTGAATATCTGAAATTTTTGAATAGTTGAAACCACTATCCGTATTCGTATTTGAAATCTCGAATATCTAGAATTCAGATATGCGAAATTTTGGATACTATGCATAACGATTCGGACATCTAATCTTCTTTGTTTTTTGGATTAATTAGATAAAATGTAATTATAAAAATAATATAAAAACAATCCATGTTAACAAAAGTTCCAATATAAAGTAACAAGTCCCAATCAAGATAAAATATCTTTAACACTTTAAAAACTATGCCAAAAGATATTTTTAAAATTACCCATAAACTTAAAATTCTTTATATTATTTTTAAAGTGTTAAACATTTTATTTTGTTGGGACTTGTTAGTGTACATTAGGATTTTCTATTTGTGTTGTTTTTAAATTATTTTTATAATAACATATATCTAATTATTGCAACAAAAAAAGAAAAAAATAAGTTCAGACATTCAAATCGCTATTTGTATCAACATCCGAAATTTCAAATATCTAAATTGCAGATATCCGAATATTGTAGTGATTTTACTATTCGAAAATTTCAAACATCAAACTTTAAACACCTAACATGAAGGTAACAAAAATGAAGCGATGTAAAAATATTTTTGACTTATTGTAAGCATATAAAATACTTAAATACCCCTCACGTGAGGGGCATATACATGATTTAACTGTAAATTTTAACGAGTGTTAGTGTAAAGGACAATATGTGTGCAAACTATAGGATTGTAAATTTTAACGAGTGTTAGTGTAAAGGACAATATGTGTGCAAACTATAGGATCGGGTTTTGTCACTAAACACTTGTTTTCTCTCAAACTCACTTAAACACACTCGGTTAGATGATGCAAAATTTCTCTAATAGTTGATAATAATATATTAAGTAACTGCAGGACCGTTGAAGGGTGGTCACTTACAACACAACAGCACAAATAGGAAAGTAACTTAACTTAATCAAATAGTAAACTGGATTAACCACAAGTAAAGACACTAGAAACACAAGTAATTAAGAGACAAAACACAAGAGAAAGATACATAAGGAGATGGTTTTCAAGGTTGCAATATATTGCTTTCTTAATGTTCTATTACAAGTGTTACAAAGCATAAAATAAAGTTACAAGAACATGAGATACTTATACTACATCCTACAGCCGGTCATACTATGAAAGCCAACTGGATACAATTGACTAGACACAAAACAAAATCAATTGTAGAGTCAAAAGGCAGATTGCCTTTTGACATGTGACTATGACATGACATAGCTTATATCCTTATCTGTTACAAAAAGGATAAAGTACATGAAGTAGAAAATTTATAGACTCAAGACCTCAATGTACAGTTACCAAAAGCATGGACCTTTTCACCAACTCATGTAAGTTGGTGACTTTACAGAGTTGCAGTGAAAAGGGGTCCAGCTTTATGGAAAAGTACATCATATAAAGCATGTTGTTAAAAGTCTTCGGAAGAAATCTGTCTTCAAGTGTTGAGCTTCGGAAGACTTTGTCTCTGAAGCTTCGGAAGACTTTATCTTTGGCTTCGGAAGATATTGGTCTTGGCTTCGGAAGATTTCACACTTAGAATTTTTCTGTTGCTTGTGTGAAACTTTCGAAGCATTCTTCTTCAATACTTGTGCAGCATGTATGCAGAAAGACTTTGGGTATTTGGTTGCTTCAGCCTCTTCATATAATCTCTACAGTAACTAAGAACACAAGAATATAATTTTTAAGGCACTTGTATATATTACTTCTAAACTCAAAGGTATTACAGGACTCTTACAAACATATTACATGAGTTACAAGAACAAACTATATATACTATTACCTACAGTCGGATATACGTTGATACCAAGTGGAGACCTATGATTAAAGCAAATACTACAATGCTAAAGACAAGATATCTTAAATAAAATTTTATTTAAGATAAGGTAGTCATGACATGTCCATGACTTAAATTTTGTCACTAATTAATGTTAATAACTATACTAACTGATAAAAGATAAACAATGGAATAAAGTATGGTCAACTACATGGGCGTGGGAAAGTGTCATGCAGTATATCGGAGATTTGTAGCAGACTGTCAAAAAGACCATACTTATGTCCACTGGTTCATAGTAGGTTCTTGTAAATGTTAATTGGCTTCGGAAGAACTTGTTCTTCAGAAACAATTTATACTTCGGAAGAGGCTACTTCTTCCAAGGCTTAAGGCTTACTTCAGTTCTTCATGCTTCGGAAGTCATTGTCTTGATTTCTTCTAAGTCTTGAACTTTGGAAGAGAGAAGACTTTGTCTTCAGAAGTTGTAGTTTTCCTTCGAAAGATTCTTTAGACATAATCTTTGGAAGTTCTGGCTTTGCCTTCGGAAGAACTCCATTTGCCTTCGGAAGAATTCCATTTGCCTTCGGAAGTTTTGACTTAGCTTCGGAATGAAAGGATCGGGATCTAGTTTGATCAGTTAGATTAAGATTTGCAGCGGAATAGAACAAGAATTAGACGAAATTTAAGCAAGAATAATATGAATATTCAATCAAACAGTGACGGTTATAGAGAGAGAAAGTTTTCTGCAAAGAGAATGTTTTCATTCACGCACGAGCTTCCGTTACAAAGAAATTAGGTCAACATTCCTTTTATAAAGGAATATGACGTCAGCTGATGTCACTTGATAGTGACAGCTAACTGATTTATACAAACAACTGAAAGTAGACTAAACTACTGAAGATGTCCACAACAACTGGGGACACCTTCACAAAAAGCTAAGTACAAGCTAACATTACAACTACTGAAGCTATAACATCTGAAGTGTAAGAACTTCAGATGTTTTACATAAAATAAAACTACTGATTACAAACTACTGAAAAGTAAACCATCACAACTACTGAAAGAACTACTTCAGCTGTTGTGACAACTTCTGAGAACTTGGTCTTCAGACTTTGTCTTCAGCAGTTGTCTTCAGACTTTGTCTTCAGTTGTGTCTTCAGACTTTGTCTTCAGACTTTGTCTTCAGACTTTGTCTTCAGACTTTGTCTTCAGACTTTGTCTTCAGACTTTGTCTTCAGACTTTGTCTTCAGTTGTTGTCTTCAGACTTTGTCTTCAGCTGTTGTCTTCAGACTTTGTCTTCAGCTGTTGTCTTCAGACTTTGTCTTCAGCTGTTGTAGACCACTTCAGTTGTTTTGATGTCTGTGGGACTTAAAGGTTTGTCTGATCTGGCTCATTGGTTCTTTTGGTCCAACAAACTCCCCCTGAACCAATGCAGCCAAAACCTTTAAGATTATTGAAGTCCCACTTATTGGCAGAAACATTTTCTAGATCAGCTAGAAATCACCAATTAAGCTCAAGCTAGGAAAGAGGTTTCAGAAAGTTTGATTGGCAAAGGATGAGTGAGAACTCTGTCTTGGGGAATTGGACACAGATCTGTTACCCCATCCATGAGACCTACTTCCCAATGATGAGTCTGTAAGACTCTCTAACATAGGCCTCAAGGAATACAACTTGTTCTTCCATTGTGAGTTCTTCAGCTTCACTTTCAAAGAAGAACTCAAGCCCATAGTACTCTGATAAGTACTTAACATTCTTTCCATTCTTTAGCTCCATAGTAGTTATTTCTCTGTATGCAAACTCATCAGGATGAGTACCTTCAAGTAACAACTAGAGCTTATTTCTTCTTATTTCTTCAAGCTTCTTGTAGATTAACCCCTTCTTCACCATTTTGTTTTCTAGTAAAGTTTGTGGAGTCATCTTAGACTTGTAAGCTCTCTTGAAGTATTCAAGGATTTCCCAGGGTGACACTACAATGGCCATCATTATCACAGCATCTACAGTCTTCTTTACTTGGCCATTGTATCGACTTGGAATATTCTTTTTATGAATTCTGTCACTTACTCTGGGGTCAGGCCAATTCTCACTCTCTCTTTCTGATATTGAAATGTGAATATGAGAGCATACAACCTCTGAGCATGTTTCTTCATAGCTTGTATGGATGAAGACTTAGGAAACTCTTTATCAACCATCCTTAACAGCTGCTCATCATGTTGTTTGTGTTGTTCTTCTTCTTCAAGTTTGACTTTTACCATTTACCTTTGGATGTCAGGTGTGATTGTTGTTGGTTGACTCCTGGGCTCAGGCATCTTTATTTTAAGAATAGCAGAGATTGGCAGACTATCATCCTCATCATCTTCTTCTTCTTCTTCCATCCTCAACACCCTTCTCTTCCTCTTGGGTGCATCATTGGTAGTGGTTTTAGTAGGTTTCTTGGGTAAAGGAGTTGGTTTTGAGGGTTGTGAAGTTGGTTGTTTTGGTGTGCGAGATTGTACAGGCTGCTCTAGCATCTTGGTTGTGAGTGAAGCTTTGGATAACTTTGCCATATCAGACCTTTTCCCAGCATCAGCTTCATCAAGAGCTTCTATGATCAATCCTTTGTTGAATACTTCAGAAGAACAGATTCTGGTGGTTATCTCTAAAATACTATCTCTGGACCATGACTTCACTTCAATGATTGATCTTCCCAAATGCTTTGATATGAATCTTGTCATAGCTTCCAGCCTTTCCCTTTCTTTCTCACTACAACTTGCCCATCTATGCTCAATCTCTTGAATCTCTAGCCTTCTAATTTTAGAGTCAAGTTTGGCTGTGTCAAAACCTTATCTGAAGAGTTGATCAATGATCTTATCCATAGATCTGCTATGTTGCTCATCAGCTTCTTTGATCAGTTCTTCTAACTTTTTCTCATCTTCAGTCTGTTCAGCACTCTTCTTTCTCTTGTATGTGATCATCTCCTTTTCTTTCTTCTCTTTTTCTTCTTCTCTTTTTCTTCTTCTCTTCAACTCTCTTTCTTTTGTCTGCTTTCACTAACTTAGACTCCCCCTTTTGGTTGCATTGGGTTCAGGGGTTTGAATGTCAGAAAGTCTCTTAGAAACAACATCATTAACTAGGGTTTGAAAATTTGAGGAAAGTCTCTCATCAATGGCTTGATGCACAATGTTAGTGATAATGGAAGTGATGAGAGGTAAGGAGGATTGAAAGGCAGCAACCATTTGCTCAGAGGGGTTCTGTCCCTGAGAAATGGTGCCTGAATCAGAGGCTGGTGGCACAGTTGTTGGGAGTGGCTTAGTGTTTGGGAGAGCTTCAGAAGAAGCTGCCATATATGGGTTAATTTGGGCAGATGGACTTGATTCTTGTGACATTTTGGCAAGCAATTCTTGTAGTCTGCATACCTCAGCCTCAAGAATGGTGTTGTGGGCTAGAACATCAAAGAAAAAGCCCAGGTCATCATCAGTCTTTGCTGAATCATCTGACCTCCTGATTAAATCAGGATGAACATGTGCTGAGTGTAGATCAGTATTCACATGTGCCCCTATTTCTTGGAACTGGGGACTTCCTGCCTCAGAATTATGTCCTTCATTGACAGTTGCCTCTGGTGAGGTGTTAAAGATGATACCACCTTCATCCTGTTCATGTGCTGAAACAGAAGAAGAGGCAGTCTCACCAGATGTTCGAATCTCCTCCTCTACACAGGGAGATTGAACTCTGTAATCCCTGTGTTGTGGGTTATCAGCCACATTATAATCCTCTCCCTCAACTATTGAGGTTTTCCCAGTGGTAATAGGTTTCTGGGGAGGGGTAGAGGAATGTAGTTGAGTCAGCACTTGTGCAATAACCACAGTTGGGCTTGTAGGGGTGGCTTCAGTGGGAGATAAGGGTGAAGAAGATTGCACCTGGGGTGAATGGTGCTCTTCAATGGCAATCTTCTCAAGTGAGAGAGATTCCAGTAATGTGGTTTCCCCATTTTTGGTTGCATCAGGATCCTGTTGAGAGGATACCTGAGCGGTTTCAGTTGGTAGAGTCTTGGAAACTACAGGGGATTACTACCAGTAGTTTCATCCAGCCTTTGTGTTGCAGGGGCATCATCAGGGGACTCAACTCCCTGAGTAGCCTTTTTGGTTTGTTTGGATTGTGGTTTGGAGGGGACTTTGGATCTGGAGGATGAGGTTGTGGGTTCCTTCTGCTTGGGTTTTAGCAGTGTGGCAGCCTCTTTGAGTTGTGGGTCAGAGTTGTGCTTGGAGTATACCTCAGGCAAAACTACCACAGCAGGGACTCCAAGGCCAACAGGGCCATCAAATTTTAATTGATTGATGATTATGGCCATAAGAAACCTTGGATATAATATCCATCTATTAGCCACAGGTTTCATTGCCAGATCTTTTAATTACAAAAATATAATTTCAGTTTGCGTTCAAGGATAGAATACAATACCTGCTGCCACCTAGATGACATTTGATCCCATGAAGAGGATTTGGGGGCAAGGCAGACATTGATCATATGAAAGATTAGGCGTTCAGCATCATTAAAGTGCTTCTTCAAAATGGTGGTAGCACTTAGGTCGCCCTCATACCCATGGTTGATGAATGATAGATCAGTGGTGCCTTTCGGGTATTTGGTGACAAAGGTGGCATCATTCAAATCTAGGGTTTGGCGAATGATAGCAGGAGTGATGACCACCTTCTTCTGGTTTACAAATGACTAGAGAGTGATCACGACATCATTCTCACCAGTATGGACAGTGACATTTGTCCAGAATTGGCGAAGGGTATCGGGATAGATGGTTGGATTCAGAAGAAAAGCAGTTTGATACGGGGAATCAACCATCAAATCAATGGCATCATCAAACTTAGTCCAAAAGGTTGATTTTGTAAAGCAGGCAACACAGTTGTGTCGTGGTTTGATTTGCATGGTCGCCATTAATGGAAGATGAAAGTTCGGAAAATGACTTATGAAAAGTTTAAAGTTAGGGTTAGGTATTTATAGGTTATGAAACGGCTGAAAGAAAACAACTGAAAGTTTTGGTGTTAGTCATCAGTTGTTAGAAAACGACTGAAGAGATGGTTTTAACTTTCAGATGTTGTAAACAACTGAAGATTTGGTGTTAGTCATCAGTGGTTTGAAACTACTGAAGACTTGGTTTTGGCTTCAGTTGTTTTGAAATGAAACAGCAGTTGTTTGAAACAAATGAAGAGTAAAAGTACTCATCAGTTGTTGTCGTCAATTCACAGATCTCAGTTGTTTCATTGACCTTAACACTTACTCATCAGACTATCTGATTTTCAGATGTTTCATTGGTCATCAGTACTTATTTGTTAGACCAGACATCAGTAGTTGTAACCACATCAGTAGTTGTAACTACATCAGTACTTTTCAACAAATAAAGTACTTCAGTACTTTGAAGTAATTTAGTCTTCAGTAGTTATGAAAACTGCTGAAGATAAAATAACTTATCAGTACTAATTTTTGATAGCTTTATACTAATGCTCATCAGTATTAGTGAACTGAGATCATCAGTAGATGTCAAATTATTCTAGCTGCAGCATACCAAGCCTTAGCACTAGATTTTGGAAAGTTGCACTGTCCAAAGGCTTAGTAAATATATCTGCAAGCTCATCAGCACTAGGAACAAACTTTGGATCAATCAGACCTTTTTCATAACAATCCCTGATAAAATGATGTCTGATCTCAATATGTTTGGTCCTAGAATGCTGGACAGGATTCTTAACAATACAAAAAGCTGAAGCACTGTCCATCAGTAAAGGAGTCTTAGTCTCTGTAATGTCATAATCCAATAATTGATTCTGAAGCCAAAGTACCTGAGATGTACAACTTGCAGCAGCAATGTACTCTACTTGAGCAGTGGATGTAGCAACTGAAGTTTGTTTCTTACTCTGCCAAGAAACTAAACAATTGCCTAGAAATTGGCATCCACCAGAGGTTGATTTTCTGGTTAATTTACACCCTGCATAGTCACTATCAGAGAAAGCAACTAATTTGCAAGAGTGCCCAGTGGAATACCAAAGTCCTAGAGATTGAGTTCCTTGCAAATATCTAAAGATCCTTTTGATTGCAATCATATGGGATACTTTAGGTGCAGCCTGAAATCTAGCACAGACACAAGTTGCAAACATAATGTCTGTTCTAGAAGCTGTAAGTTACATCAAGGAACCAATCATACATCTGTAAAGAGTTTCATCAACTGCTTTATCTTTCTGATCAGCATCTAGTTGTGTGGTGCTGCACATGGGAGTTATTCAGGGCTTACAATTTTGTAAATCAAACTTTTTCAACAGATCCTTTGTATATTTTGACTGATGAATAAAAGTTCAATCAGCCATTTTTTTGATTTGCAAACCCAGAAAGAACTGTAATTCTCCCATGGCACTAATTTCAAACTTTTGTTGCATCAACTTAGTAAAGGCATCACACAATTGTGGATCAGAGGATGCAAAAATAATATCATCTACATAAATTTGAACAAGGAGCTTATGCATGCCTACTTTCTTAATGAACAAAGTTTTATCTATGGAGCCTTTAGTGAAATTATTTTGAAGAAGAAAGTTAGACAGTGTTTCATACCAGGCTCTGGGAGCTTGTTTTAACCCATAAAGAGCCTTATCAAGCTTATACACCCAATCTGGATATTTATGATCTTCAAAACCTGGTGGTTGACACACATAAACTTTTTCTTTTATTTTACCATATAAGAATGCACTTTTGACATCCATTTGAAAAACTTTAAGATTATGGAAAACAGCATAAGCTAAGAACAATCTGATTGCCTCCAGTCTGGCTACAGGAGCAAAGGTTTCATCATAATCAATACCTTCTTCTTTTGAAAACCCTTGTACAACCAGTCTGGCCTTGTTCTTGACAATTTGACCTTTTTCATCAGTTTTATTCCTAAACACCCATTTAGTGCCTATTGCACACTTACCTTGGGGTAGAGGAACCAGTTCCCACACTTGCTGCTTTTGAAACTGAAGAAGCTCAAGTTGCATGGCTTCAACCCATCCATTGTCTCTTAATGCAATATGATAGTTCTTTGGCTCTTGCTGACTGATGAATAGAGCATAAAAGCAGAAATTGGACAATTGACTTCTAGTTAAAACACCAGCATTGATGTCACTAATGATCTGAGACATGGGATGATTCTTCAGTTCTTGGTACTCAATAAGATCTGTGCAAGTGTTTGTAGGAGATTTAGCAGCAACAAATGTTAATCCAGACTCTTGAAACTTAGAATGAGATGGCAATTCAAATGAAGTAGAGGATTCAGAGATCTCATCATCATTTGTTGTGGATGGAACTGCTGAAGCTACAAGAACATTAAGTTTAGTAGACTCAGGCAGGTGATCACTAAAACTTGCCTTTGTACCACCAGATGGATGACTAGTTGCAGGAGATGATGGATTCACAGAATCTGCAACAGCTGGAGGCTGATAAGGAACATATTGCAGTATGTCCAAATCAAATAACTCCACAGAGTTTTGTGGAATTTTGTCCTTTGGAGATTCATTAAACTTTACATGTAAGGTTTCTTCAACTATCTTTGTTCTGCAATGGGTACTTGAAACTGACTGGACTGAGGCATGTAAAAACAGGGATAAAGATATGACATTTGACCTTGAGGGACAAAATATGCCGGAGATGATTGAATTTGTGAATGATGACTAGAACTGGTAGAATGTTTCCCTTTGTTTTGTGAGCTATTGCATGGAAAGG
This sequence comes from Flaveria trinervia, assembly GCA_025506515.1. Classification (NCBI taxonomy): domain Eukaryota; kingdom Viridiplantae; phylum Streptophyta; class Magnoliopsida; order Asterales; family Asteraceae; genus Flaveria; species Flaveria trinervia. The sequence continues at coordinate 43,893,199 of CM046450.1, forward strand.
TCACAAAGGGTGTAGAAGAGTTAGATCCAGATGATCTACACTCTCTTGCAAAATGTCCAAGTCTATGGCACTTGTGACACCTCAACTTGCTCTTGTTAAAACCAACTTTGGTTTTTCCAGAGAGACCAGAAAATTTTCTACCTGTCCTTTTGTAGCTCAAAATATCCATCTCTTCCAGATCATCATCAGCAATTCCTTTCAAATCATCCATCAAAAAACATAAATTATCACTACTACACCCTGAATTACTATCAACACCAACAAAAGCAGGATCTCTATTGTTTGAAGAGAAATCTATATGCTCATCATAAGAACTTTCTAATGCAACATATTCTGACTCATGACCGACCAGAGCAGTATTCCCTGGTACAAAATCATCAGTGAGCTTCCCAGATGAGGCCAGTTTCCTTTTCTGTTCTATCTCTCTTTCAAATGTTAAAAGTTTCCCATGAAGTTGGGTGAGAGATAGATTGTCCAGATTTGCACTGGAGCGTAGGACAATAGTATATGTGTCCCATCTCTCAGGTAGGGATCTGAGGAATTTGTTGTTCATCTGACTATTTGTATATTCATGTTTAACCATTTTCAGCTCAGATATCAAACAGAAAAATCGCTCAAACTGTTGAGTTAGTGACTCACCCTTTCTATGAGAGAATGTCTTATATTGCTGGGCAAGGATCTCTCTATTGTTTGCCAAGACCTCATCAGTTCCTCCAAATTGTTCTTTCAGAGCAACCCAGAGGTCATGAGCAGTTTCATGATGCATAAGTCTAGAATAGATTTCATTAGGCAGTGCCATGGCCAGAATTCCATGGGCTTTAGCATCAATCTCAACAGTTTCAGATCTTCATCTGAGTATTGCTCTTTCTTCTTCGGACCATCTCATTGGTTTCTGGATTACTCACCATAGGCTTATATGGTCCATGAACCACAGATTTCCAACAACTTGAACTGTTGACAAACAGGTGATGGAGCATTCGGCGTTGCCATATGTTATACTCACTCCTAACAAGCATCAGAGGCTTTGTTGAGGAGCCAATATTGTGAGGATCATTGAATGGTGTAGCCATTTTCACCGATTCAAACAGGTTCAATGAAATTTTAACAGATCTAGCTCAAAAACTCAACAACTCAGTTTGAAACAAAACGAATCTCAAATTAATTCACCAGAAGCAACAGAAAATCAAACTCTATAACCAATTCTTGTAAATTTGCTAATTTGATCAAACTTAGATATCAAAAGAGTAGTTTCAATGATCAATTGTTAAATCGATCTATGATTAACCAGCTCTGATACCATTTGAAAAGATCGGGATCTAGTTTGATCAATTAGATTAAGATTTGCAGCGGAATAGAACAAGAATTAGACGAAATTTAAGCAAGAATAATATGAATATTCAATCAAACAGTGACGGTTATAAAGAGAGAAAGTTTTCTGCAAAGAGAATGTTTTCATTCACGTACGAGCTTCCGTTACAAAGAAATTAGGTCAACATTCCTTTTATAAAGGAATGTGACGTCAGCTGATGTCACTTGATAGTGACAGCTAACTGATTTATACAAACAACTGAAAGTAGACTAAACTACTCAAGATGTCCACAACAACTAAGGACACCTTCAGAAAAAGCTAAGTACAAGCTAACATTACAACTACTGAAGCTATAACATCTGCATGTAAGAACTTCAGATGTTTTACATAAAATAAAACTACTGATTACAAACTACAGATTACAAACTACTGAAAAGTAAACCACCACAACTACTGAAAAAACTACTTCAGCTGTTGTGACAACTTCTGAGAACTTGGTCTTCAGACTTTGTCTTCAGCAGTTGTCTTCAGCAGTTGTCTTCAGACTTTGTCTTCAGCTGTTGTCTTCAGACTTTGTCTTCGGACTTTGTCTTCAGCTGTTGTCTTCAGACTTTGTCTTCAGACTTTGTCTTCGGACTTTGTCTTCGGACTTTGTCTTCGGACTTTGTCTTCAGCTGTTGTCTTCAGACTTTGTCTTCAGACTTTGTCTTCAGACTTTGTCTTCAGACTTTGTCTTCAGACTTTGTCTTCAGACTTTGTCTTCAGACTTTGTCTTCAGACTTTGTCTTCAGACTTTGTCTTCAGACTTTGTCTTCAGCTGTTGTCTTCAGACTTTGTCTTCAGTTGTTGTCTTTAGACTTTGTCTTCAGCTGTTGTAGACCACTTTAGTTGTTTTGATGTCTGTGGGACTTAAATGTTTTTCTGATCTGGCTCATTGGTTCTTTTGGTCCAACCCGGAAGACTTTTATTAGTTGCACAAAAAATGTCTAAGTGTTTGGTTTTGGTTGCACCAACCTTTCTAGATCCAACACAAATTTTATATAAAAAAACATACAGTGTAACTACTGAAACTAAAAAAACACACGGTGTAATTTCATGTATTAATAATGGACACAATTTCTAATTTACTCTTAACTTTTTATTATAATCATGTTTTTATATATCATTATATAAAAAGTGTTTTTGAAACTTTTTTTAAGGAAAAAAAACTTTTTTTAAAGTTTAATAAAAATCCAGGATAAAATACGATAAGTTTTAAAATTAGTTTTTGAGTGGGGGAGTATGACAAGTAATAAAGGGGTGTGTGTATAACCTTACTCTTTCATAGTACATTTTAAGGATGACTTTATCGCCATTTGCCCTTATGTGGACAAGCTCGTCTTTTAGGTACGACTGTTTTAAAACCACACAACTCAAGGCTTGCTGCTTGAAGCTCGTTTGGAAATATCTAGCTCAAAAATGACTCGCAAATAAACGAGCTAACCAGCTTGGCTCGGTTTGTAAACAAACCAAGGTTAGCTCGACTTTTATCTCGCTCGCTAGCTGACTCATTTAACCTAATACTAAATTATAATTTGTATAAAACATTGTTGTTAGGACTAGACCGGTCGATCGGACTAGGAATCGTGTATGTCAGTGGTCTGGTTGAATACATTTGGGTGGTTTGAGGTTAAATAGACCGGTTTTCTACAGACAGTTAAAGTAGTGAACCATGTTTGAAGTTCGGATCGGTTGTGGTGAATTATTGTTGATACCTATCACGGATTCAAAGAAACAGCGAGCAAATACGAAAACAAAGTCGAGGTAGATGTTGGGGAATGTTGACAACGACATTGTTTGGCTCTACATTGTGGGAAACACTCGCTAATGCTAGAGATATGTCGATAGCTAGAACCTTTAGATCTGCGATGCGATGAGCTTTAAAGGAAAAAAAACAGGCTAGATTAACGAAGATGGTGAAAAAAAGAAGGAAGAATATAGAAGTGATGAAACGACCCTGTAATAGAGGGATGTTTTAGGTCTCATGAGACGTTCATATTATTTAGGTTAGATTTTAAGATGGTAAGATGGACTTGAAAATGGGCCTTTAACCAGTCCGGTCCTAACTAGTAACAACATTGGTTTATATAAACAAACAAAGGCTAATGGTCTTGAGTTGACTTATAGAAAGTCAACAATACATACGTAGGCACGTACAGTGGAGGAATAGAAACCAGAACAGTAGCCGTTAGATATATAAGTAAAAAATGAAGTGAACAGTTTTAGCTGGTAATTACAATCAAACGACCAACTAAGAAAACCAATAATGTAATTGTTGAAATGAATTTTAACAAGGATAGGATGAAAGCAAATGAGCAGGAATGCAATTAGCATCCTTCCAAACCCTTGAATGCAACACAAGAATCCCCTTCACTCTCTCCTTCATTCTTTCACTAGAATCTATCTGAATCATCAAACAAAGCTTCGAGACCACACCCACCTCCACCATCTCCTGAAGAACGCCATCACTCCCACAAAACCTACTCACCAAACACAAAATCCTCACCGCCCGATCACTCCCCACATGAGATACCCTCAAGATCTTCTTCGACACCGTCGCCAGCCCCGCCGCGTGCTCCACCAGCTTCGCTCGACCCTCCGCGCACCGGCAGATCTGCTCCAACGCCACCAGCCCCAGCTCGCAGGTCCTGCGGTCCCGGTGCTCGATCAGAAGCTCGATAAGAACCGATACCATACCTGATTCCGCACCCTTTATGCGGTTTCTACCCCCTCTAACCGTCTCAATCACAAGCTCCAATGCAGCTTTGATGGTCTGTTGAGACACATTGTTATGTTTCATTATTCGAATCGTATCTGTGAAAACCTCCGGGGCGATATGTGACGGATCCATGACTTTGAAAAGTAATCGCAAGTGCCTTATCGCATGTGACCGAGACTGGAGGCTTCCGAATCTCATCACATGCGATAACGCGCTTGATAATCCCAATCCCAACCCACTTCCACTATCCACCACCGGCTTCCGCAGCTTCAAATCCGTCAATTGAAGATGATGAAGAACGGTTAGAGCTTCATCACAAGCTTCACTTACACCAAACCCACTTACATTTTCCTCCGTTATCACCTTCGTCAAGAACTCCAACGCACCCGAATCCTCCATGCACGTTAATAAATTACTCCTCTGATCATCACTCGCTTGTACTGCAATCGACCTCATTCTCCTCAAGCATTTGATGGTGTTCTGGGGGTGTCTTTTTACATCATTGAGCATCATTACGATCTGAAACTTATCCACCGGCTTCTTTGGCGTCATCAAAGTCAGATCCATATCAAGATCAAGATGAAGATCAAGCCCGTGGTGCGAGTTGTTGGTGCACCACGAGTGGATCAACCGTCGAAGGTGTGGTTCGGGATTAGACCGGTGTCGGACACGGGTTGTTTGGTGACGGGACAGATGGTTTTTTGGCTCGTAAACAGCCATCTTTGGATGCTTTCTCGATCGTAGGTGATGCCGGTGGAGATTGTGACCGGATCTTTCATGGGTTGCATTGAAATGGGGCATAGGAAATGAGATGGGACTTCGATTTCCGACTCCATTGATGATGAAGATGAAGATTGATTGAAAGCTGCAACGTGGGTTTGAATCTTTGTGTTTTGAGATGTGATTGAAGATGAAGGATTGATGGAAAGTGGAGTACCGTTGTTTATACTTTATATGAGGAGAGATTTGAAGGAGTGAAGTTGGATCAAAGGGAAGTCAACGCTGTTGTAATTAAGAGGAGAGAGGTCATAAGGGATATAATTGCTTTGCAGTCATTCAACATTACAACCATGTCATGTTAGCACCTAAATGTTGTTGTGATCCTAAATTTAGTTTTCATTTTTTTCTTCTTTCAAGAACATTTTCTTATAAATTTTACGCAAATGATGATATGGCTTGAAATTAAAATCCGGATACTGATCCTCTAATTTTTGAAATTTGTCTTTAATAATAGGCAATCAAATTAGAATCAAAGACAAACTGTAAGAAGTAATTTAAATGTTTACATTTAGTTTTTTGTTATAGTTTAAACTCTATTGTGGTAAAATTAATAATGATAGCAAATTGTTGATGGCAAATTGTTGATGGTTGTAAGGGTAAAAATGTAATATTCATTGTTGAAATTTTTTTGTTTAATAAACTCATTTAACTTAATTCTATATACTTTATTTTTTAAAAATTTAACGTAATATCTAGAACTTTATTTTCTTTAATTCTGCAGCATTTATATATATATATATATATATATACAGAAAACCTTTTTAGATTATTGTTATAATCGTCTTATTCATATATATGAAGTTCTGTTGAACTTGGAGGACTTTAATGAAATTGGTAATATATAATTGTGTATAACGAAGCATGGACTCTATCCATACACATAGGTCGGTGTTGAAAGAAGATAAAGGAAAGTACATGAATGATCCGTGAACTAATTATTGAGTTACAATTTCCTCCACCCAAAAAAGAATATTTCATTCTCGTCTTCAATACATAAATGGTCTATTACACTTAAAAACATTATTAAGTGGAAAAAGAGTTTGACGACAGAAGTCGAGTTGGACGAGTTTAGAAGGCTGCTAAGAGAGCTAGGAAGCCCATCGGGTTCTGTTGGGCCAGACAAGTGGGCTTGGATGGAACAGGAAGTAGCATCTTTCTCAATAAAAGACATCAAAGAAGAGTTTTTGAAAGGCGATAATTTTAAGAGAGGCTATAAATTCCCATGGAATAACTGGGTACCGTTGAAAGTAAACATCCATAACTGGCGGGCGGAATTGAATAGCTTACCTACTCGTATGGCTCTAAAACGAAGGAACATTGATGTGAATAACATAGCATGCGGTTTATGTGGTCAAAACGAAGAAAGTGTGGAGCATGTTCTAGTTTCATGTCATGTGGCGGACTGTATATGGACACACATATGTGCTAAGTTTGATATCCCGGCACTGTATGTGTTCGAGTACAGAGACCTAGTGGAGTCACACAAATGGACGTCTAAGGATAAATACAGGAAGAAGTGGATGCAAGCGATCATGTTCACAACTAGCTGGTGCATATGGAAACACCACAATGAAATTATTTTCAGAGGGCTCGAAGTCTCCCCTAGGAAAGTTATAATGGAAATAAAGGTGCTCGTTCATTTATGGGTAAAAAATAGATCCAAAGGTCGGGTACTCGGGAGAGAATAAGAAGCAATTAGGGGGTTTTTTATTTCTATGTTTTCTTTCGCTACCTACCTTGCTTGTAGTATTGTTTTGTATTGTTGTGTTTCCTTTTATTTCTTTGTATTGTACTCTTTGGGGTTGTAGATTCTTGCTAGCCCCGTTAATGGCATTGCTTTTCAAAAAAAACTTAAAAACATTATCCATTCAAAGTTATTAAGAAGTTATCTTCGTGGTGTTCGAAGCTAACATTCTGATCATGCCTAATTGCTAATAATATTATTGATTGTCTTATATGTGTTCTTCCTCGTATTAGAAGGTTGAGGTCAAATAAATATGTATTCAAGGTTTAACAATGAATGAATAAAGGTATATGCAGGATCAGTTAAGGGTCACTTAACACTTAATTTTCTCTCAAACTCACTTGAACAACACTCAGATGAAGATAAAGTCAATAATAATTGATCACAATATAGTAACTAATACAAAACACAGAAAGTAATTTTCAAGGTACTTGCATATATTGTTTCTCAACTCAAATATTACAAGACTTTTACAAGCTTATCATTTCGAGTTACAATGAGTACTATATATAATACTACCTACAACCGGATATACTTTGATACCAGCTGAGATCCTATAACTAAAGCCTATACTACAAGACTATAGTTTAACATATCTCGAATAAAGTCTTATCTGAGATTTGGTAGTCAGGATATGTCCCTGACTTACCTTTTGTCACCAACTAAAGTTGGTAACATGTACTATCATAAAAAGGTAAACAGTGGAATAAAGTATGGTCAACTGCATGGCTCTTTGAGAAAACGACATGCAGTATCAGAGGTCTGCAGCGGAGTGTCAGAGACCATACTTATGTCCACTGGTTCATAGCAGTGTCTTCCGAAGGTTAAATGGCTTTGGAAGAACAAGTGCTTCCGAAGCCACTTATACTTCGGAAGAGGCTGCTTCTTCTAATGCTTGGGAACTTCTTCTTTCCTTCAGACTTCGAAAATAGTCTTCTGATTGCTCTCCTAAGACTTAATCTTCGGAAGCAAGCTCTTGACTTCGGAAATAGTGTTCTGTCTTCAGAAGCTGATCTTTCACTTTATCTTCAGAAGAACTCTACAACTTTCGGAAGTTCCATGCTAAGCTTCGGAAGCCTTTGTATGTAGCACCAAAATTATCTAAGTGATTTGGTTTTGTTTGCACCAAGCTTCTTCTTGATCTAACAGTATATATTAACTACGCAAATTGTATGTAAAACTATTAAATAAATAAAAGCCAAATGTTAATTTGATTAATTTAATTGATTTTTATATCCTGTAATAGTTATCAAAATCACATCAGCAATTAACTATTTAAATTTATAAAAAATCAAAATGCATAAATAAAAAGAATAAAGAATGTTACAAATTATAAAATTAGATAATTTAATTATTTCATCATAGTATACATTCAATAATTAAGGGTTTCGACAAATATTTTAATGAAAAAGTTACGTAAGGGTTTCACAGATGTTTTATATAATTTATTTAATTTAAATACGTTAACATTTATAAAAAAGATCATAATAATAGAACAATATTAAAATTCAAATGATTTTATTACTAGAAAAGGAAAAATATAATGTCATTATTAAACTAATAAAAAAACCTTGGTTATTATTTGATAAATATATGCTTATGACATAGTGACATAGAGATATAAGTGATTATCTCTCACATGAGTTTAAATTTTTCAAAATACGAGTAGTATAAGAAAAAGTTGGTGCAATATTTGTTTTTAAAAATTAACCTGGTACAAGAAGTTTTAGGGGTAAAATAACACCACTTTAATGTAGAAGTACCAAAAGTGAAATATCAAAGATAGTACAAGTTTTCCTTATGTAACCAAGAGTGAGGTACGACTTTCATATATTAAAGGCGTGTGTTCATTAATGGGATACATGATATTATGTGAGGTTGATCAAGTATTGGATTTCGTGGGTGTCGACCCTCTTCTCTGACTTTCTCGCTGTACAAGGAAGATGGCCCAATCACTTATGTCGATTCTCACTCTTATTTAAATACCAACTTGATGTGTAAAGATTTAAACAATATACGGTAGTGTTGGTTTAAATAAATATTTAAAAATAAAACTATTTAGATAAAAGATTTAAAAATATTATAATTGTTTTATCTCTTAACAAATACATATATATAATTTTTTATATATATATATCTTATATTAAAATATCGTATTATAATTTTTCGTGTTTATTAAAAACTATAATCTGTTTAACTAGATTATCTATTTATCTATATATCTATCTGTTTATAACCTATCGATTGTTTATTTACTTGAAATAACTATTCATATGCAATTATAATCATATTTTATCTTTAAACATGGTTTTATAATTAAAATTTTTTTACTAATTATTTATTATTTTATTTATTCACCCGTCTAATACACAGGATATTAACCTAGTTTAAACAATATACGATAGTGTTGGTTTAATTACAAAGTCATTAGTGTAGCATTATTCTACTTGAGGTCAATGTTTCAAGTTACGTTTGAGACTGATATAAATTTAGTCGTGTAGTTGTCAAGACCTGAGGCTCGGAAAATCAAGAATCTAATCCATGTGAAAGCTACTCCATACAATAACATGGAAGTTGGGCCAAATTTGATGGTGCGAGAACTTCAAGGCTTGGGGATGAGAACTTCAAGGCTTGGGGATGAGAACTTCAGTTTAATATGAACCAAATACTATAAAAAACAAACATATATTTAGTTTTTTCTCATAAAATACGTATATGATTTTTATACATAAAAACTAACATATTTGATGTTTTGTTTTATAAAAGTCAAATCAATCATTAATACACATAACAACCAATATACTTTCTGTTTTTCATATAAAAAAAACTCAACAATTATAAACACACACGAAACAATAGGTGCCGATGTTGTTTCCATTTCTTTATAGAATTTGTTTGAATTTAACTAGTGAAGTGTCTTAATGTGTAAATAACTGTTGAGATATTTTCATGTAAAAAACAAAAAAAATATGTTTGGTTTTCTGTATTTCAAAAACCCCAAACATTGTGCACGAAGCTGACTCCAGTACCAAAGGTAACCGATAAGGGTCCCATACATATGATCAATCACAAGGATTAGACCCCTGTGTATATCCTCATGGGGTATTTAATCCGCACACAGTTGAGCTAACACCATTCATTGAGTGTGAATCTCCATACATACGTGTGGTCAATCATAAGGATTGTACCCCTGTGTGCATCCTTATGTGGTTTTTAACCCGCACATAGTTGATCTGACACCCCTCATTGGGGTATATATATGCCTATATAGATATATATACATACATACATATATATATATATATATATATATCATATATATATATGTATATGTATATATATACATATGTATATATACATATGTATATATATTGCAGGAACGTTGAAGGGTATAAGTTACAACACAACAATACAAAGAGGAGATAAACTAAACTTAGATCAAACAGTAAACTGGATTAACCAAATAGTGATACTAAAAACACAAGTAATATAAGAGACAGAACACAAAGAACACAAGTATTTGGTTTTCAAGAATGCAGTATATTGCCTTCTCTATGTTCTGTTACAAGTGTTACAAAAGCATATTCGAAAGATACAAAAACATGAGATACTTATACAACATCCTACAGCCGGCTATACTTTGAAAGCCAGCTGGATACAATTGACTAGACACACTCAAAATCAATTGTAGAGTCAAAAGGCAGATTGCCTTTTGACTTGTGACTATGACATGCCATAGCTCATATCATTATCTATTACAAAAAGGATAAAGTACATAAAGTAGAAAGTTACAGACTCAAGACCTTAATGTACAGTTACCAAAAGCATGGACCTTTTCACCAAACCATGTTAGTTGGTGACTTGCGGAGTTGCAACGGAAAGGTGTCCAGCTTTATGGAACAGTACATCAGATAAAGCATGTTACTAAAAGTCTTCGGAAGAAATTTGACTTCATGAACTTGAAGCTTCGGAAGAGTTTGTCTCTGAGGCTTCGGAAGACTTCAACTTTGGCTTCGGAAGATATTGGTCTTGGCTTCGGAAGATTTCACACTTAGAGTATTTCTGTTGCACATGTGAAACTTCCAAAGCATTCTACTTCAATGCACTTGTGCAGCATGCAAGAAAGACTAAAGATGTTCAGGTTGCATCAGCTTCTTCATTAGACTCTACAAACTCCCCATAGGCTGATGCTACCAAAACACTTAGAAAACTTCAGATATTAACAGTCCTCATTAGGATGATCATCATTCCTTTCTTCATAAGATGATTAGGATCCTTCAGGCTGTCAAAGTGTCTTCTCATTTCAAAGAGGTCATGCAGAGGCAACTAAACATATCTTTCCATGTATAAATGTCTTCAATGCCTTGATCTCTAATAACATGCCACCTTTCTGGATTTGTGGTGTATGTCCAAGACAATATGGGTCTTCCTGATGCTAGAGGAGCTAATCGAAGTTGGAGTTGATTGAGCATCCTCTGGCTGCACATCCTCAGGCTGTTCTGATTCATCCTGAGGTTCAGAAGGGGATGTAGACTTCTTCTTCTTCTTCTTAGACTTTGGTTTAGAAGCCATCTTCTTCTTTCTCTTTCCAAATTTTAACTGAGAAGACTGGCCTGCAGCACCAGATTGATCTTCACTGTCTTTCTCAGTTGGGACTTCCTCTCTCTCAGGTTCAGATGGAGAGGGAGGTTGACCCTGCTGTGGATCAGAAGATGAAGCTTGCTGAGCATTAGCAGGAGGTCCGGGTTGTGTTGTGTCTGGTTGTTCAACCTTAACCTCCACTTCAGGTGGGGCCTGACTTGGAGTGGGGTGTAAGCCAGTGAGCTCTCCACTCTTAATCTTCTGCTTGATTACCCTGATATGTTCATCCATAGTGGATAGAGACATGGGTTCAAGTCTCCTTCCGGAGAATCCATACAGATTCGAGAAGCTCATCATCCTCTGCCTATCAGCAGATTCTTCATGCTCTTTTGGATGATGGCTCTTGATTTTGCAGCTTCTTCCCTCAGCTTCTTCTTTGTTGCTTTTCTTTCCTTGACTAACTCAAGCTCAAGTTGTTTTAAGTACTCAAACTCAATATAGTCATAAGGTAAGGGAAGGAGTGCATCTGCCTGATAGAGGCCTGTGGCACTCAGGTAGTTAATCATCTTGATTCTGTCTTCTTTCTTATCTACCTGAGGTTCTTGTTGAACCACATCCTCTTGTTCAGGACTTTCTTGAACTGGTGAGAGGGTAGGCATACCTTTGTACAGTCTTTTTCTTCTTCTCTCTTCTTTGACTTGTACTAGGAGTTCTGCATCTTCTGCCTCCTTCTTCTCTCTTGACCTTTTCAGATCAACCAGCTCATTCAAGTCATCCAAGGGGAGAGAAATAACACTATCTATGTCATAGTTCCTAGTCTGTAGATAGTTAATCCTGAATGCCCTTAACTCATCATTCTGAGTATCTAGTCTGGGGGCAGCCCTGATTGCAGACTCCATGAGTCTTGGAGACTTAGTAGAGGAACTTTCTCCCCTTAGCCTCCTTTTCCTCTCTCTCTCCTCCTCCTCAATCTCCTCAGATGTCATCTTTCTTTTCCCTTTGTCACTCACAGACCTTTGTGACTCAGGGTGGAGAGAGCTTTGGCCTTCATTGCTCGTTGCAGCATCTGAGCTCAGGCCAGAGAGAGGTTGAGAAGCACCTTCACCAGCAGGTGTCTCAGAAGGAATATGGATCTCTGCAGCAGTTAGAGATGATGAGACAGGGCTCTTAGGTTCTGTCACTGGGCCTTCAGTCAAGGTTTCCCCTATGAAGCTAATCTTAAGGCCTGCCTCAACATCCAGTTGACCGATGACATTGCCTGATTGCCTTAGTCTCCTTCTTAGGCTGAACTCTGCAATGATCCTGTCTTGGATTCTTTTAGCCAGTTTGTCATCTTGTCTTGATTGGCTTGGGTTGACAAGTGGCATGTTGATTAGATCCAGGCCTTCATAGTAGTCCAAGTTCTGAAAATTAAGACTTCTTGCTGTCCTTGAACTCTTATGATGATCAGGGCCTTCCTGTTGTTATCATACCTCCACCCAATGATGTGATTGAAGGATGGTGAATGTGACATAGCCCTTGGTATCCCATCCTCAAATAGACTCTGTATGAAGGAGTCTGTGTAGTCCACATCAATGTGAACTAGAGGAGGTTGCTGAGAATGCACAGTTGCAAGTGAGGACAGTGAGTCCTCAATGTCCATTCTCTCAGAGGAACTCCCAGGTTCTATGGCTGTAATGACTTTCTCCCCCTTTTTGGTAGCATCACCCACTTGCATAGGTGAGCTGGAGGATAGGTCAATCACATCCACAGGTTCTTATGTTCCTGGTTAAGCTCTCCTTAAGGGTCTCCCAGGTAGTTTTTCCTTAAGATATGAAGTCTCAAGTTGTTGATCATTGATCCTGTTTTGTAAGGTAGTCACCTGAGATTCAAGGTGACTGACCTTTAAGACTAGGTAAGTGTATGTTTTAGACAATTTTTGCACTTTTAGTCTCAGATCCCCCTCATCTTCATCAGAAGAATCACTGGGGGTGGAGAAGATTGGACCAGAGTCCTTTCTCTCATGACCAGTTCTAACTTCTTGGCTACTGGATTTCCTCTGCCTACTGGCAGTCTCAGTTGATATGTCAGTGGGCTGAGTTGCCATGGTTGAGGTCTTAATGATGTAAATACTTTTAGAAGTGAGAGCCTGTTTCATATGGACATCCTGAACAGGTTCAGGAGTGTCCACCTCAGTTGTAGGTGACTGATGTGGGATAGATGTAGGAGACTCAGGAGTACTCATCTCTCTTTGAGTAGAGGGAAAGAAGAGAGATTCATTATACTCATGAAACCTATATCTTCATCAGTATAGAACTCAAGGTTGGGAATGGGTTGGTTTAGATCTATAGGCTGGGGATGGTAACTGTCCCCTGAAGGTTGATCACTTGAGTGTTGAGACTCAAAGTGATGGCTTAAGGAAATAGGGCTAAAGAGCTCATCAGGCTGAGCATGAGGAACCTCAGCACTGATTCTTGAAGAGATGGGAGTGGTCTGCTCCTCAGGAGAAGTGGGAGCTCCAATGTCCACTTCTTCCTGTATAGGTGAGTATATGGGGGCCTCCACAGACTGAATAGTCTGAGCAGGGGTTCGTTTGGATTTTCTTTGGTAGGTGATGGAGATTTGAGGCTGTGTGGGTGGTTGGGAAGTAGCAGGTGTGGGTTCAACACTAGCTTGTGCTGCTAGGTTGTCACCTTGAGCAACGAGCTCTAACATTTTGGGACTAGGGCTGTTTCTACCCCAGAGAATCCAACAATGGTTTTCTCAGTATTTTAAAGATGCCGGGCTTCATCTGTCCCAATTTAAGAATGTTACCTGTTTCCCTTAACTATGAGCCCAGTTCACAGTTAAGAATGTACTGGACATATCTAGGAAACATGTAATACTCTAAGGAGTCTAAATTAGCAAGCAAAAATGTATAAACAAACTGAGAGTACCTGAATTTGACCCCTTGAACCATTCCATGGATTATGAAGGAGAGATCCTCAGGAATCTGGTCCCATCCACCATGCTTGTTGGATAAGCTGTGGATGACCACATGGAGCAGGAATCTCCATTGGGATGAGACCTTCCCTTTCCTAAAGGTCTTTACAGAGAAATCTCCCTCATATCCCATCTGCTCAAAGGAATGATTGACAGCTTCCTTTGGGAAAAACACCTCACCTTCTTCATCATCCAGCTAAAGATGTCGGTTGATGATGGCCGAAGTGATGAAGATTGTTCTCCCCTGCACTGTGGCAGACAGTGCCTTCTCCCCAACCATAATGACCTCTTGGCAGGTCTTCCAGAATTCAAGCAACTGATCCTCATAGAGTGGAGGATCAATGGTTAGGGAGGTGAAGTAGTTGGACAGAGATAAGAAACAGCAAACCTCTGAGAAATGAGGATCTTTCTCAGAGCGTAACAGAGCAACTTGATTGTGTTGTCTGTGTAGCTAGATGGTAAAGTTGGGATCATTTCTCTGAGCAAGGTTGGCCATTTTGAAGTAGCTTAGGGACAAAGAAAGAAGAAAGAAAGAAATTTCAAAGAGAAATTTGGAGTTTTAGGTTTGGAGGAAGAATAGATGATAGAAAGAGGGGGGAAACCGTTGGGTTTATATGTGAGGAGGATTTTAGATAAAGTTTAATGAAAGAGGATAAATTTTGAAATCCGGATGTCGGTCCCACCTCTGAAAAAGTAGTTTACTTTTTGCTCAAAAAGTAGTTTTCTTGGAAAACAAAAAAGCTTCCGAAGGTTAATTATCTTCGGAAGTTTTAGTTAAAAAGCTTCCGAAGCTGAAATGACTTCAGAAGAATTTCCTGAGAGGTTTGAAAATTTTACTTCGGAAGAAAAATTTAAAACTTGAGTGCTTTGTGTATAACCTAACAAAGCTTCTGAGAGTTAATTTTGCTTCGGAAGTAAATGGTCCTTGAAAATGATTAAGTGTCTGAGACAAGTATTTTAGCTTCGGAAGATAAATTTGAAAACTCTTCCGAAGGTAAATTTTTTAGACAATTATTTATTTTGAAGGCATGATTTACTTCTGAAGTTAAAAACATAACTTCCGAAGTATCAGAAATTTTCAAAAAATCTAAGGAAAATCTTCAAAAAGAAATTTTCATCCAAAGAAAACATGAGCTAATGAAAGTGATGAACTAGAAAACTTAGGACACACATATTTTAAGAAATAATAGGAATTAGTTTTATCAAAGATCTACTCAAGGTTAATCATCCCAATAGCTGAGATAAGATATTTAAATCTCTATTCATCAAAAGCCTTTGTAAACAGATCAGCATATTGTTCATCTGTGTGAACCTTGATTAGTTTAATTAATCCCTTTTCATAGTTATCTCTTATTAAATGATACCTGATATTGATGTGCTTTGTCCTTGAGTGCTGCATAGGGTTTTTTGTGATTGAGATAGCACTGTTGTTGTCTATGTGAATGGGAGTCTCCTTGAAGTTTAACCCATAGTCCAGCATCTAATTTTGAATCCAAAGTACTTGAGCACAGCAGCTTGCAGCAGCAATGTATTCAGCTTCAGTAGTTGATACAGAGACACAGGATTGTTTCTTGCATTGCCATGAGACAACCCTTCCACCAAGAAATTGATATCCCCCAGATGTAGACTTTGCAGTCATGTTGCAACCACCATAATCACTATCTGTATAGGCATACAGATTGAAGTCAGAATTCTAGGGATACCATAGTCCAAGTGTTAATGCACCTTTGAGGTATCTTAGAATCCTCTTGACAGTGATAAGGTGAGACATCTTAGGGTTGGCTTGATATCTTGCACAAATACATGTAGCAAATATGATATCAGGCCTGCTAACAGTGAGATACATAAGACACCCAATCATAGCCCTATATAAATGCTTATCTACACACTCCCCCTTAAGATCAGGACCAAGAGAGTGGTTTCTGGCTATGGGTGTCTTAGCAATCTTACAGTCAGTCATATTAAACCTCTTGAGTATGTCCTGAACATACTTTGACTGACTTATGAAGATACCATCTTCAACTTGCTTCACTTGAATTCCCAGAAAGAAATTGAGTTCCCCCATGGCACTCATTTCAAATCTGTCTTTCATCAGCTTCTCAAAGTCTTTGTAGAGCTTTGGATTAGTTGAACCAAAGATGATGTCATCCACATATACTTGAACTAGCAATATGTCTTTTCATTTTCCTTTGATGAAGAGAGTTCCATCTATAGTACCCCTCCTGTATCCATGTTTACAGAGATACTCAGACAGTGTCTCATACCACTTCCTGGGTGCCTGATGCAGCCCATAGAGAGCTTTGTCAAGCTTGCAGACATAATCAGGATGATCTGGATCTACAAAACCAAGTGGCTGTTTGACATAAACCTCTTCATCTATCACTCCATACAAAAAGGCACACTTCACATCAAGTTGAAAGACCTTGAAGTTCTTGGATGCAGCAAATGCTAGGAATATCCTAACGGCTTCTAATCTTGCCACTGGAGCAAAGACATCAGTGTAGTCAATCCCTTCTTCTTGTGTGTATCCTTGAACAACCAGTCTAGCTTTGTTCTTGATGATGATGCCTCTGTCATCTTTCTTGTTCCTAAACACCCATTTGGTTCCAATGGTAGTCTTCCCAAAAGGAAGAGGACAAAGGTTTCAAACTTTCTGCCTTTTGAATTGAAGCAGCTCTTGTTGCATAGCTTCAACCCAACTTCCATCCTTTAAAGCTTCATCAACTTTCTTTGGCTCTATCTGGGATAGAAAACAAGAGTGAAGACAAACATTTGCTTCATGGGTTTGTCCTCTTGTCTTTACCCCTAAGACAACATCTCCAACGATGTTTGTGGTAGGGTGAGACTTGTGGATCCTAAGCTGAGGGATCACAGCAAGTTATTGAGAAAGATCTAAATTTGAAAATTTTAGATCTGGCATAGATGTTTCTCCCACCACATCAGCACACTTTTCAAGTGAAACTTGATCCAAGCAGTGTGTGACATCTTTGATGTTCTCATCTATGGTGTGGTTAGTGGCATCAAGAAATTCTTGGTCACTGTCACCATCACCATTGTTGTCTTCCACAGTTGAGGTGTTTTTATCTGGTTGTAGAGCCTCTGAGCTGGAATTTGAAGGCACACCAGATGTATCAGCTGAATTTGTCATTGTTGGGCTGACAGAAACCTCATTTGCAGAAGTGGTTCCAACTGGAGCTGAAGATATGTGTCTTGAAGATCTTCCTAGCTCAAATCTTGGATCAGGATCATCTGTATTTAAAATTTCTGCAGATCCTGAAACATTCTCACAAGATTTGTTAAAACAGTTGGTAACCAAATCAAGATCAAACAACCAATCCAGACTAGAACCAACAACACAAGTGTGTGTTCATTGAAAGTCACATTGGTTGACTCCTCAACATTCTAGTTTTAAGATTGTACACTCTATAAGCCTTAGCTTGAGAAGAGTATCCAATAAAGTGTCCATCATCTGATTTCTCAGCAAACTTGGCAATTTGATCTTTGGTATTCAAGATGGTGCAAGGACATCCAAATGACCTGAGAAAACCAATGAAAGGTCTCCTCTTGTGCCAAAGTTCATAAGGAGTTTTGCCATGAGTCTTAACTACTAAAACTCTGTTCTGCACCTAGCAGGCAGTGTTGACTGCCTCTGCCCAGAAGGTGATGGGTAGTTTAGAGTCAGACAGCATGTTTTTGTAGCTTCAATCAGTGTCCTGTTTCTCCTCTCAGCAACACCATTTTGCTGAGGAGTCCTAGGAGCACTAAATTGTCTTGTAATACCCTTTTCATCACAGAATGTATCAAGGATATGGTTCTTAAATTAGTTCCTTGATCACATCTTATGATCTTGACCTTGTGATCAGATTGATTCTCAATCTTAAGATGAAATTCTTCAGAATCTTAGGAGTCTCATCCTTAGTTCTATGGAAGAAAACCAAGTGAATCTTGTAAAGTCATCTGTGATCACTAGACAGTATAAGGTCCTTCCTAAACTCATTACACTGGTGGGGCCAAAGATATCCATATGTAACAAGTGTAGGGGTGTATTGATGGAGTTCTTTTCCTTAGGCTTGTGAGATACCTTATGTTGCTTCCCTTTCAGGCATGCAACACAGTGGTCATCACTTGTAAACTCTTTCTTTGGCATTCCAGTTACCAAGTCATGCTTAATTAACTTATTCATGTTCTTAAAGTTTACATGGCATATTATTTTATGCCATAGGAAAGACTCATCACTATTGGCTTTAGACAGAAAGCATGAAACTTCTCCAGAGAGAGATGTATTTTGCAAATCCATCTTGTACATGTTTCCTTTTCTGGGGGCTCTAAGCAGGATATGCTCATGAGGAATGACCACACCAGGCTTAAGAACAATGCACTCATGCTCAGTAAAGAGCATGTTATGACTCTGATCACAAAATTGAGATACACTCAGAAGATTGTATCCAAGCTCCTTAACAAAGTTTACCTTTTCTATGCTGAGCTTACCATTTATGACCTTGCCCCTTCCATAAATGTAACCGCCTTCATCTCCTCCAAAAGAAACTGGTCCTCCATCAATCCTTTCAAAGTTCTGGGTAGTGACCTATTGCCATTCATGTGCCTGGAACAACAACTGTCTATGATCCAAACATTTTTGTCTGTCTTTAGCTGTTCCTGCACAAAAAGAATGATTAGTTACATCTGGAAACCCAATCCTTGCTTGTCTTGGGCTCATTTGCAGAAGGTAATTCAATAGTAATAGATCCTATGGTTGTACTAAGAGGATCTTGAGCTATTGGTGATGGAGAAATCTCAGTCACTTGGTCTTTCTTAGACGTCCACACCACCTTTGGAGTCTTGGACTTGACCTTCAAAACTTTAGAAGCTTTGATGACTGAACCTTCGGAAGATTCTGCAGACATTGTAGCAGACTTCAGTGCTTTGGAAGAACTTCTTTCTTCCGAGACCAAATATTCTTCCGAAGAGAATTTTCCACTTCCCTTCTTGTTAATTTGGAACTTCCGAAGGAAACTGGTTTTCCTTCCGAAGCTTGAATCTTCTTAGAACTCTTTGAAGCCTTTGTTTTGGCCATATGGACAGTACCTTTAGGATTGAAGGGACAATCCTAGGCAATGTGAGTGATGCTGTCACACATAACACAATTCATCTTCTTCTTCACAAGAGCCTTTTCTTGAGAGTAAGACTATCTTGGTCACTTCCCTTCTCCACCTTCATCTTTGCAGATGTTGAGACAATCCTCTTGGCCTGTGGACTGTGCTTGGAGTTTGATGGTCCAGGTGTGCAGCAGTGGTACACAGCAGATCAGTCTTCTTCTTGCTACTGAGACGAGTTGAACAAGAACCAGAACTCTTAGCAGAGGAGTTATGGTTGATGTCTTCAGTTCCTACCACTTTAAACCCTGCAGAAATAAAAACTTGTTTATGCTTAGAGTCAAAAGTAGCCTTGATCTCTTGAGCCTTCCTTGCATTTCTTTTGCTCTTTCTGATCAAGTTCTTTCTCATGGACTTGGTCATCACAGTCTTCACTTTCTAGCCCTTCTTGGAATCCTCCTCTTCACTCTTTGTAGAGGGATTCTTCACTATCTCTTCTTCATCCTCCTCATTCATTGGATCTAAGAGAGGAAGCTCATCTTCACAAGTTCCACACCTAGGAGATCTTACTGACAAGATTGTGTGTGGAGGAGCTATCTTATTTGATCCCAACCCTGCCTGTTTTGATAGCACACTTTGTTATGCAGGGATGAGGATATCATGTTCTTGAAGGTCTCCTATTCAAGAACACTCTTTTCTTCCATGGCTTTGCTGATCACAAGCTTAGCCTGGCACTCAGTTAACTTGGTTATGAGATCTTTAATTTGAGTCCTAAATCCGTGTGTTCATGTTTTAGAACTGAAATGGTTTTCTCTAAGTCCTCTATTTTCAGCTTATAATCATTTTCAGACTTTCTAAAATTAGATTTTAAAATGTTTAAGGACTTAACATCAGATCTCAGTTCCAAGTTATAGGACCTGTACCTGTTAACTTTAGTAATGCATTCAGGAGTACAGAGATGTTCCAATACCTTGGATTCATCATGATCTGCCATCTGTGCTTGGTTTGGAGAAGCATCTTCCACCTAAAAGCTCCAGTCAAAGCCTCCTTCTTTAACAACAACAACAACTTGCTACTTTGACTTCTCATTATGGAGAGCTTTGTCAGTGTAGTTTGGTCTGGATTGTGTTTGGCCACCATTTGTTCTAGGTGCCTTACACTCTCTGGAAAAGTGGCCCATCAAGTTATAGTTGTAACACTTGACTTTGCCTTTGTCCAGTCCAAACTTTCCACTGGTTGCATTGCTTGGAAACTTCCTTCCAGTCCTCTTTGTAAAACTTCTTGGCTCTGTGAGTGAGAAGAGCCATCTGCTGGACTATTTCCATATATTCCAGATCATCTGGATGGATACAATCCAGGTCTTCAAGAGTGAAAAGAGAGTTGCCACAACTTTTATCAGAACACACAAAAGCTTGAGAAGAGCTTGTCTCTTGGAATGGGCTTCCTTGAGTGTAGTTCTCATTTGGTGTCTCTAGGAAGGTGATGAAAGGACCCTTGGGTGAGTTGTCAGGGTAGCATAAGAGATGATGTTTGGGTTCTATGCTATCCTTTTCAACCATATGTAGGGCTGAACCCATCTGATTGTTGGAGTTTCCAGATGAACCTTGCATGTTCATCTCCATCTGGTAGCCATTGAGAATCCCATATAACTCTGTCAGAGTAAGAGTTTTGAGATTTTCAGTTCTCTTGATCACCACACAGTAGTGTGTCCATTGCCTAGGAAGTGAGGACATGAACTTCCTTACAATGTCTCTGTTTTCAAGTGAAACTCCTCCATCCACAAGGGTATCCAAAATCTCAACATACCTGAAGTACTGCTGAGTCATGGTCTCACCTGTTTTGAAGGTGAAGTTTTCAAACTGCTACTTCAGGAGATCCTTCTTATTCTCATTGGCTTCAGAAGAACCCTCATACATCAGTTTCAGTGCATCCCACAGCTGCTTGGCTGTTTTTCACTTCTTGAAACCTTTGTACACAGAGTTTGGAAGGGCAGTTTGAAGAGTTGTCATGGCTTTTCTGTCTATCTCTACACTCTTCCTTCTTCATCAGAGTAGTTAGCCACATCTTTAGGGATCATACCAGCACTAGTAGCAGAAGGTGTGCTGGGTATGAAAGGTCCATTCTCAATAGACTCCCACATTCTTGAATCAAGAGACCTGATGAAACCTTCCATTCTTAAACACCAGGTGTCAAACTCATCAAGAGTGATCAGTAGGGACTTGTTCATGGTTCCAGTTTCCATATCAGTTTTGAAAATGGCTGCCATTTGAAAAGTTTAGTATTTGTGTGTGTGAGGGATCTTAAGATGGTGAGATCTTATATCAAGAGCCTGGAAAGCTCTAACACCAAATGCAGGAACGTTGAAGAGTATAAGTTACAACACAACAACACAAAGAGGAGATAAACTAAACTTAGATCAAACAGTAAACTGGATTAACCAAGTAGTGACACTAAGAACACAAGTAATATAAGAGACAAAACACAAAGAGCACAAGTATTTGGTTTTCAAGAATGCAGTATAATGCCTTCTCTATGTTCTATTACAAGGGTTACAAAAGCATATTCGAAAGATACAAGAACATGAGATACTTATAAAACATCCTACAGCCGACTATACTTTGAAAGCCAGCTAGATACAATTGACTAGACACACACAAAATCAATTGTAGAGTCAAAAGGCAGATTGCCTTTTGACTTGTGACTATGACATGCCATAGCTCACATCCTTATCTATTACAAAAAGGATAAATTACATAAAGTAGAAAGTTACAGACTCAAGACCTCAATGTACAGTTACCAAAAGCATAGACCTTTTCATCAAACCATGTTAGTTGGCGACTTGCGGAGTTGCAGTGGAAAGGTGTCCAGCTTTATGGAACAGTACATCAGATAAAGCATGTTACTAAAAGTCTTCGGAAGAAATCTGTCTTCATGAACTTGAAGCTTCAGAAGACTTTGTCTCTGAGGCTTCGGAAGACTTCATCTTTGGCTTCGGAATATGTTGGTCTTGGCTTTGGAAGATTTCACACTTAAGAGTATTTTGTTGCACATGTGAAACTTCCGAAGCATTCTACTTCAATGCACTTGTGCAGCATACAGGAAAGACTAAAGATGTTTAGGTTGCATCAGCCTCTTCACTAGACTCTACATATATGTATATATATATATAATATGTATATGTATATATATACATATACATATGTATATATAACATATGTATATGTGTATATATATATATATATTATATATGTATATGTATATGTATATGTATGTATATGTATATGTATATATATATATATATAATATATATATATATATATGTATATGTATATATATATATATGTATATGTATATATATATGTATATGTATATATATATGTATATGTATGTATATGTATATGTATATATATATATATATATATGTATATGTATGTATATGTATATACATACATATATACATATATATATACACGTATGTGTATATATATATACACACACATATATATATACATATATATATATACATATATATATATATATATATATATACGTATGTGTATATATAGATATACGTGTATATATATGTTAGGTCTAGGATCAGTAGATCTAGTCAATTTTGTATAGGCTTAGTACTTGAATTAATATCTGTAATGAATTGTTGTAATTCATTATTGTGTATGCATAATATATATAGGTTAACCCATTTATATGTGTGTTGATTTATGTATGGTTGTAGGTACAAACATTATACTTGGTCAATTTTTGAATTTGACCAAGTGTGAGAAACATCTACGGATGAACATTTTGTTCTTCCGTAGATATGTTTCTTACAAGTAAAATTGCATCCGAAAATCCTCTGCGGATGAACAACCAGAACTGAATAACAAGATTCCTACGGAAGAACAAATCATCTACAGAAGAACAAGACTTCTATGGAAGAACAAATTCCTACGGAAGACATTATTCCTGCGGAGTCCAAATCCTTGTATTATACAAGTGTTACAAGTCAACAAGTCAACAAGGCAGTTATACAAATCCCAAGAAATCCGATGATTCCTTAACTGAAACAAATCAAATCCCAAGAGATGCGGTGTTTCCTATTACAGAAACATCATTGTCTATATATATGGATCCTAGGTTTTGATTCAAGGACGCTTGATTAGACAATTGATTGAACGGCAACAACGATAGCAATACAACAAACAGCGAACATCACATCAATTCACTCAATCAAACCCTAGCAACAGTCACATCATTCATAACAAACTTTGATATCATTCATTCATTATTTTGTAATCATTAACATATTTTAGTGAAATACATATTATTCATTAATAGTGTTTCTGTTGATGTGTTCTTGAATTTTCATTGATATTGAAATTTAATACAAAACAACTAACCAAGCCAACGTTGATTCCGCAAAAGTTGACTTGTCTTCGACCAACACTGATAATTCCTGTCTGTGATCCTAGGATTCGCAGGTGGTATCAGAGCCAATTGCTCATTGATTTAGATCGATTGATCTATCAGTGTTAGTTGTGCTTAATTGCTTTGAATTTTGTAGACTTGTCAGTCTTACTGATTAGATCTACTGTTTTTAAAAGAATTTTGTGTGAAACTTGTTTGTCGTTCTACAATAGTCTATTAGATTAACTCGTATCTATATTCAAATCAATTGAATAGCAGATCCTGTTGATCATTCTCATCAACTAACATCATGAGTAACTTCAGTGGATCATCTTACCAACCACCGAAGTTGGAAACAAAAGCAGATTTCAAATCCTGGAATACACAGATTCTGACTTGTGGGAGTCCATCACTGAAGGTCCTTATATTCCACCCACCCTTGGGCGGATTATAACGATTAAAATCAACCAATCAGTACCAAAGATCTATCACCTAATGATGTCAAAAAGGTCAAAGTTGATATCAAAGCATACAGTTTGCTTAGTATGGCTTTACCTGAAGAGATATTGATCAGGAGTGAGAACTACAAAACAGCAAACTCCTTGTGAAAGATACTTCATACTCTTTGCGAAGGGAGTGATGAGATCAGAAGCATAAGGAGAGACACCCTCAGGTCAGAATATGAAACATTTCATCATATTAAGGGTGAATCAATCCTCAACAACTTAATAGATTCATGTAGTTGGTAACTGAGATGAATATTTTGGAGTTGAAATATACCAATGAGGAATTAAACAAGAAAATGCTCCACACTTTGCCAGAAAATTGGAAGCAAATAGTATCCATGTTCAAGAATACCATACATCTCAAGTCAACTGGTCTAGATACACTGGTTGCAAAAGTGGAAGCTCTTGAAATGGATGAAAAATCAATAAACAAGAGTGTGAGAACCCATGTCTCACCTTATCACTTCAAGGAAACAAATAATGCTGGAAGTGCATTTATTTCAAAAAATGAAAGTGATAACTCTTATGCTTTGAGTGATAATGAGGAGGAAGTTAGCTTTTATGCTTCTAAACCCTCAAAGAAATCATCTCAAAGTAAAAATCAAATGGATAAAGGAAGAACTGTTGATAGAAAAGATACAACTGCAGCAACAGCTAAGTCTTCACAATCAAACAATCAGTCAGAACCAATCATGTGATATTGGATTCTGAAGAACGAAAAGCAGCCTTTGTAGCTTTTAGTTCTAGTTTTCAAGCATATATGGGAAACTCTCTAACGTCAGCAAATATCTGCCAACAAGACTTAGAAGAACTACATCCTGATGTAGTGGAAGAAATGGACCTACAATGGCAGATGGCAATGATTGCTTATAGAGGAAAGCAATATCTTATGAGAAATAAGAACTTGGCAGCAGCTAGTAAAACATCAAAGATTGATGTGACAAATCAAAGGTAAGATGCTTCAAGTGCAATCTCTATGGACATTTCTCTAGAGAATGTAATCAAGAGTCATATCCAGAGATGAGACAACATCAGCAGCATCAGCAACATCAGACTGAACCTTATGAACAATCAAACTCTCAAAGATCTCTGCATAGACAATCTCAACCGATCAATACAACCCCACCAGCCACCAATGAATCAGCTGGACCAAGCAACTCAAAAGAGTCAGGGCTGATCATACTTCAAGATGGAACGTGTGACTGGAGTATGTATGAAACAAAAGTCTTGAAAGAGAATCAAACATTGATGGCTCATATGGAACACAAAGTTCGTCCAATGGCCAGAGAGGTAAAAGAAAGGTTGTGTTCATCAACATGTGTTGAGGAAGTTGAACGTTATAGAGTCCATGCTCAACAGTTGGCTGACAAAGTAAAAGAAACTATGATTTTGAATGAATCCCATGTTAGAGAACATAAATAATATCAAATCAAAATTAACTCTTTGCAAAAGGATTTAGAAAAATTGTTTCTGAAAACTGTAGTCTAAAAGACCAAGTTGAGCATCTGACCACTTTCTTAACAAAATTCATAGCTGATCATGCTTCAACTGAAATGAAACTTTAGAAGTTTCAATTATCATCTTAGAATATGAGAAGCTGTTAAATTCTCATATTGAATCAAAAAACAGGTATGGGTTGGGTATATGCTGTTGCACCACCTATAAATGATAATTACACATCTCTACCTGAAATATGACCAACACTCTGTCAAATCATTTTGTGCCTACGCCAAGATTAAAACAGAATCAACTCAAATCAATATTAACAATAAAGCTGAGGTGAGTGAAACTGAATCCTCTAAATCAAAATCTTTAAATCAAAATGATTCAGAATTTGATTATGATAATTGTGATGACTTGGATGATTCTGATGAACCTGATGTTGATCAAATGACCATTGGTAAGAATGTTCATATTAAAACTGGTATTCCAAAAGTTCTTGAAGAATCAAAGCTACAATATCCTCCAAAGCAGAGAAACATGCTGAAGACTATCTGCAAGAGGATTGCTGAACTCAATGAAGGACTTCAAGAACTGAATCTTCAACAAGAAGTTGATATCTGCGGATCAAGTGAAGAAGTACTTTTATCCCATGCAGATAAAGGTAAGAAGAAACAAGTATCAACTAAACAAAATTTTTTTTTTCAGTAAAAGATCTGCGGAAAGCAAAGTCTGCTGAATTCGTAGAATTTCTCCGGAAGAAGAAAGCCAAATCTACGGATGAGGTACCAAAAGAGAAGCTGTTAACAAACAAAAGATGTTGAATCTGAAGCAACAAAAGTCATCAAAAGACAAGAAAGATTCAACTAATGATACTTCAAAGAACAGCAAGAACAAATCAAATTCTTCAAAAGAGGAAACGAAGGCTCCCAAACTGAACAATAAAAAGAAGAAAGATGAGCCTGAAGAAGAATCTGAAGAAATGTATGCAAGTGATGTGATATGACAAATCACAATACAGAAGACTGATACTTCAGCAGTTACTGTTCCATATGCAATATGAACAATCACATGACTTCAGAGTGTTACTTCAACAAATTCTGTGCTATTTGCAACAAAAATAATCATTCAACTCAGGAATGCTATTTTAACAAAAAGAACAAAAGCAAAAGCACAAAGAATTCAAAAACTGATTTGACAGAATCAGACTCTCAATCTACTAAAAGTCAAGATGATTCAAAGCAAAAGAAGGTAAATCAAAAACAAAAGTCAAAACCAAAGCAGAAATCTTTTGAAGATGCTAAATCAGTGAAGAAAACAACATCAAGTCAATCCAAAGCACCTCACAAAAAGGTGGACTTGACTGAAAAAAAGTCAATCATTAGTGATAATTTCTTTGATCATTTTGAAAAGGGATCACATGTGTCTCAATCAAAAGCAAAAGATAATGAAACTTTCAAAAGTGTAGGTTCATCTTCTAAATCAAAATATCAACCAAAGAAAGATAAGGTGAAGGAAGAATCAATTAAGAAAGAAGACTCCAAAGCTTCTGCATCAGCTTCAACAAAATCATCCTCACCACCATCAAATCAAAATGAATCAACTAGATATGAAATTAATACTGAAACTTCAGGATTAAGTCATGAAGGAGTAAAAACTTTAGACACTTTTGACAAACCCAAGATCATTCAGACTTGGGTTGTTAGTTCTGACTGATTTATTTATGAATGCAGGAACAATATTAGAGAGCTGACAACAAGTGGTATGTTGACAGTGGTGTTCCAGGCATATGACAGGAAACTGTTCACTTCTCCATGACTTCAAACATAAAAATGCTTCTTATGTGGCATTTGGTGGGGATAAAAAGGGAGGTAAAATTGTTGGTGAATGAATGATAACAAATGGTGTGCTCAAATTTGAGAAAGTAAATTATTGTGAAAATTTACAGTATAATTTACTTAGTGTGTCTCAAATATGTGATCAAAATTATACCACATTATTTAATAATACTAATTGTTACATTCTTAAGCCAGGATTTAATGTTTCAGAAGAATAGATCCTCCTCAAAGCAGCAAGAAAAGGAAACACTTATGTTTTGGATATGAACAACACATCTCTCACAAAACATGAAACATGCCTTCTATCTAAGCTATCAGAAGATGTATCTCAATTATGGCATAGAAGGCTTGTCTATTCTAACATGAAGAACATGAATAAATTGGTAAAAAATGTCCTGGTCATTGGATTGCCAAACAAAGAGTTTCATTGCTCAACTCACCGTTCTTCTTGTTATAAAGGAAAACAACATAGAGTGTCCTATAAATCTAAAATTATCAATACTAATACTACACCACTCAAATTGCTTCACATTGATCTGTTTGGTCCTACCAATGTGATGAGCATTGGAAAAAGGCAATATTGCTTGGTGATAGTTGATGATTTCACAAGATTCACATGGGTCTTTTCCTAAAACAAAAGAGTGAAACATCAGAAACATTAATGGACTTTGTGATCAAGATGAGAATCAACTTTAGACAAAAGTTAAATTTTAGGAGTGACAATGGTACTGAATTTGTCAATTTTGAACTCGATTCCTTTTGCAGGAGCAAAGGTATTGGAAGGCAATCCAGTGCACCTAGAACTCCACAACAAAATGGAGTTGCTGAAAGAAGAAACAGAACTCTCATTGAAGCAGCAAGAACAGTGCTTGCTGATTCACAATTGCCCATCACTTTTTGGGCTGAGGCTGTGAATATTGCATGCAATGTTCAAAACAGAACATTAATTGTCAAAGAACATAACAAAACTCCTTATGAGCTCTTGTTTAAAAGAAAACCATACATAGGATATCTTAAAGTCTTTGGATGTCATGTATTTGTTTTAAACATAAAAGAGTCATTGGGAAAATTTTCAGAAAAAGCATATGATGGTTTCTTTGTTGGATACTCTTCAACATCTAAATCGTATACGGTTATATTCCACAACATAACATTGTGGAAGAAACTCCTAATGTATCCTTTGATGAATATGTATTTACTAAGTCTGTTAAAAGTTCTTCATGGTTGTTTGACATAGATGCTCTAACTAAATAATTTAACTATGATCATTTGAACACTACAGGATCTGATGAAGTTTGTTATCCATTTGTTCCACCTCATATGACTGAAGTAACATTATCTGCTGATCCTCCAAGGATTCACACATCCTCGGGTGGAAACACATCAGCAGCTTCTGCAGACACTACATGTGGAAATGAACAAGATGTGAATGCTGTCCCTTCAATAGATCCATGCTCTCAAGTGATACAACAAATTTTGAAAATGTTTCCGGAGAAGTTCCTGTAACTCCTACTGAAGAGCAAAATGTTTCCGGAGAAGTTCCAGTAACTCCTACGGAAGAGCAAAATGATTCCGGAGAAGTTCCTGTAACTCCTATGGAAGAGCAAACCAATACTTGAGATGCTTCTACAGCACATACAGAAGACTCTCATGATCCTTCAACTCATGTTGAACATTTTGACTATTTTCTAAACTCTCAACCTGAGTTGGATCACTCTAAAGCAATGGAAATGACTAACCCGGAATCATCTATGCCAGTTGAATCAACTCCATCAATGAGAATCCATAAGACTCATCCAGTCATTACTGCCAACCTTTGTCTCTTTAGTTGTTTTCTTTCTCAGGTAGTCCCTCCAAACATCACTACTGCTTTAAAAGACAATAGTTGGATTGAAGCTATGCAAGAATGTAAGGCCCCATTCCCAGAAACCTCATAGTTGGTCAATCATAACAGTTAAAACATTAAACATTATAATTATAAAAACTTAAGAAGCGGAAATAATTTATCAAAAACCATTCATTTCCTTTAAAATATTGTTGTTGAGCAATACATCATCATTTAACTGTTTACAAAAGAATTGTTTTACTACATTACAAAACAACAGCAACATAAAATATGAATGGATGTTAGTCTTTTCCAGCCGAGTGGCTTCACCCTCGTGCCATCCTCAGCAATAATTACCTGCCAACTGAAAATGTATAAAAATCAGCATTGCTGAGTGAGTTCTAGTTTTAAAAGTAATATAATACTTTCTATATGTTGTCTATGAAAATACTCTTTTCTGTAAAATACAACTCTCTACTATATATGCAAGCACGAATTAACTATATGAACAGATACTGTTCGTTCTCTTTACTGTATGCCTTGTATGTTCTGTAATCTTTTATCTTTATCTTTCACTTTCTGTATGGACCAATGAGCAATACCCCAAACTGTATGCGCGGTGGAAAATGGGTGAAGGGCCATCATATCCCTCGAAAGGGTCAACTGTATCCCTCGAAAGGGTAAACTATATCCCTCGAAAGGGTCAACTGTATCCCTCAAAAGGGTCAACTGTATCCCTCGAAAGGGTCAACTGTATCCCTCGAAAGGGTCAACTATATCCCTCGAAAGGGTTTTGTGTACTGTATATAGGGCCGACCCAATCACCCAGGACACGCTGCAAAGGTCCTGCCAATCTCAATCGACTGGCCCTGTGTGCAGAATAGGGTAGCTAACCCGTAGCACAGTTGAGCTAACGACAACATGATCGTGTACCTCCTGTAAGCTTGCAAGATTTGTTAACATTTTATTATATTCCTCTTTTCTTTTCTTTATTGCTCTTTCTCTTTATTATTATGATATACTTTACGTTACGATAATAAAAGTCACATACTATAAGTAGTAATAATAAGAGCAATAATAATAATAAGGAACAATCATAACCATGCATGGAACATCATCATCAATAAGCCTTAGTCAAACTTCGGTCAAAACCCTAAAAACACAAACTCCCAAAATTCTGTAAAAGTTTCTAAGTGTCTAGGCGCTTAGACATTATTTAGGCGCATGAGCCCTGTTTGGGCGTTTCATCACTCTGTAGGCGCTTCAGTCAACACAATTATTTTAACTCCTAGGCGCAACAACAATTCAGGCGCATGGGCACTATTCAGGCGTATGAACACTTAGGTGCATGGGTTATTCGGACGCATGGACACTTAGGCACATGAGCCACTTGGGCGCATGGGCACTATTGGGGCGCATGGCCCTACACTTAGTCATCCGACTAGTATTTCTAGGTGCATGGACCACTGTTCAGGCGCATGGGTTGTGCTTAAACATTTCTAAGGCAATTTTAGGCGCATGGGCTACTGTTCAGGCGCATGGGTTATACTTAAATCCTTCTATGGCATTTTCAGGCGCATGAGCCTTATCTAGGCGCATGAACCTTCTGTGTAACATGTTTCTAGTATGTTTTCAAACCCAATCATCAAACCCATCTGTTCTAAGCTTAACATGGCTATTCTAAACATGAACAACCTATAAGCATTCAAGAATCAACATCCAACATGCACATTACATACGGGTATACATACATAAACATTTGAAAATCGTTTAGATACAATTTCAGCCCCAAAGATGTTTAAAACAAGTAGAAATCGGGGTCTAGAAACTCATCTGGTGTAACTTGGGTGTTTATTCCTTTCTAGCCCTTTTGCAACTGAGTTCAAACACCTAAAAACACCACCAAACACATACACCCGAGGACATACACAAACACATAAGCACACAAGCATATAACCGGGATAAAACCCGTCATAAACACTTAAAAACCACAAATTCTTACCTTGAATTCAATTTCTTCTTTTCTTCTTCTTCAAAACCCGAAGTTCTGATCTCTTCCCTTTCTCTCTCTCTAAAACCGAAGTGAAAGAATGATGTGATGGGAGGGCGGGCGGCCATGCCCACCTTTACACCAACTTTTCAATGATTTGTCCTTTTGGACAGTTTTAGTCCCTCCACTTGGACTTTATTGCTTTTCTTTATTTTATTCTTCATTTCTTGTCTTTTTAAAATAACCGGGTGTTACAAGTCCATCCCCCTTATATAGGTTTCATCCCCGAAACCTGTTATTCCTCAAACAGACGAGGATAATGCTGCCTCATCTCCTCCTCAGTTTCCCATGTAGATTTGGATCCCTTCCTATGCTTCCACTGTACACGCACAAGGGGAACAACTTTATTTCTCAGCCTCTTCTCTTTACGATCGACGACTGCCACTGGTTGCTCTACATAATTGAGCCTTTCGTCTACTTCGATATCCTCCAGTGGAACAATCATGTCTTCATCAGCTAAGCATTTTCTTAGTTGAGATACATGGAATGTCGGGTGAATTCCACTTAACTCATCTGGTAGCTCCAATTTGTAGGCCACCTCTCCTACTCGAGCAATGATTCGGAAAGGGCCTATATACCTTGGGCTCAACTTGCCCCGCTTCTTGAATTGGATAATACCCTTCCAAGGTGAGACCTTCAACATAACCCGGTCACCCACCTAGAACTCGATCGGTCTGCGTCGTTTATCGGCATACGACTTCTGCCTATCTTTAGCTGCCTTCATGAAGGCTTTAATCTTCTTAAGGTTCTTGGTCGTAGCCTCGATGACCTCGACGCTCCCTAATTCCTTCTGACCATATCACCCCAACAAACGGGTGTTCTGCATCTCCTACCGTATAGCATCTCTTGTGGTGGCATACCAATGCTAGCATGATAGATGTTTTGTACGAGAATTCAGCTAATGGTAAGTGGTCATCCCAACTTCCCCCAAATCAATAACACATGCCTGAAGCATGTCTTCCAATGTTTGAATGGTCCTTTCTAACCGACCATAAGTTTGGGGATGATAAGCCGTGCTAATATGTAGCCTCGTCCCCATGGCATCGTGAAATTTCTTCCAGAATTTAGAGGTAAACCAGGTGTCACGATCAGACACAATGGACACGGCACACCATGACGGGTTACAATCTCCTTGATGAACAGGTCAGCCAACCTCTCGGATGAATATGTCTTGCGGATCGGTAGAAAGTGAGCACTCTTCGTCAGACGGTCGACAATCACTCATATGGCATCGTACCTTTTCGGAGTACGTGGCAACTTCATTATGAAATCCATGGTGATGTTTTCCTACTTCCATTCCGGTATATCCATGTCACATCCCCGCTAAGAGCGGAAACATGGGGGCGTAACGAGACGGGATCGTCATAACACATGGTAAATGATAGAGATGCAATATATTAAATGATAACAAGCGTGTCATGATGACACCCGGCAACAAGGGGACTTGTGTCGTGTTTAGTCAGTGTCCACGACAACATAGCCATAAGCATAAGCAACCAAAAGATCACACAAATACGAATATCAACATTGTAATGAATTTTTCCCACAACTCGGGAACAAGTAGCAAAGGAGTAATATTGTTTGAAACAGACTACATCAAATGTTTTCAAAATGACAAGTTTAGCCCGAAAATGCATCCTAGGGTCTCCACTAAGGCAGCACACCTAGATATTCCGCTAGCATGATCACCTGAAAAGATACGCTCAAATGGTCAACAAAATTGTTGGTGAGCTCGTAGGTTTAAAATGTGAATAAGTATTGATGTTGTATAAAGTTGTTGCAGAATACCATGCATACAGTTATAGTAAGCAAAATAACATGACAAGAGCTTTACAACCAAACCTAACGACGTACACAAAGAATCTTGTCGGAGTATATTCACCCAAGGCCCGTTCCTGGCATCTGTTGGTACTAACTAGTATACCAACACGAGGGTGGGGGTGTCAACCCAAGTAGTACTACCAATACCTATCTGTCGGTTCCCACACTGGAACTAAATGGTTGTAAGAAAGAACCACAAAGCAGACTCAAGCATGTATCAGATAAGTACTCACAAAATGGTAGCACGTTGATTCCAGGTATGTAAATTGTATGTATGTTGTACAACATGAAAACGGGTGAGCATACTTTCCCCCCATGTTTGTAAATGTTTGTAAAGTAGCATAAGCACAAAAAGGGGCCACAAAACTCACATGTTAAGAGGTAAGTATGAAGGGTCAAGTTCCCAAGTTGAATGCAATGAACAGTCAAACACCTATTGACAGTTATTGTTTAGCATAAATGATATGTATAAAGCAAGTAGAAATGTTTGGTCAGTTCGAGTTGTATCGGTTCGGTCGTGGGTAAACACACTCAAGCGGACACACATATCAGACCTTATGTAGATCCAAGTATTAAGAGTAGTCGTCATTGCTAATGACATTCGTATGCGATCCCATTGTTATAAAAGATAGTACTTGTTAATATTTGTAGTCCCAAATGGGTTGTCGATAATTGTAAAATGTTAGGTTGATTTAAATTGAAATAGTATGTGCCTGTTGATAGCGTTGACTTTAATCTTTATGGTCAAGAAATGACACTTTTACTGATGTTACCTTATCATCACAGACATTCAGAAAGGGAATTCACACTACACGCATCATCAGTCACACAACAGGACCAGACGCTCGACTCAACACTCCATTCGTACGAATCAACCTTCAATTGTACAAATCAGCTTCATTGGCACGATTGAACCTTCATTCGTACGACTGGCATTCAGTCGTACCACACAACACCCAATCGCACGACTTAACCTCCATACGCACGAATCAACCTTCATTCGTATGAATCAGCTTCATTCGTACGACTGAACCTTCATTCGTAAGATTGGCCTTCAGTCGTGCGATACACACACAGTCGCATGCATTCATTCGGTCGTAGGACTCAATCGCACACCATATTCATCCGCATTGACTCAATTGCACACAACATTCATCCGCATTGACTCAATCGCACACAAGACTTGATCGCACGACTCAGTCGCATGACATCCCCAGTCGCACGACTCAGTCGCCCGAATGACACAGTCGCATGACTCAGTCGCACGACTCACCCAGTCGCACGGCTCAGTCACATGACAGACCCAGTCGCCTGAACTGCAGGTTCACGACTGTTGAAGTGCAGAGCAGCCTTCGGCCGCCCCGAGCACGGGTTTTACACAACATGGACTTCCAGAATCACACAACAAACACACACAAACTAGAAGCACACGCAGAAAGTCATCACACCCACCCACACGACCTCTTGTGTTCGGGTTGACCCGAACACCCGAAACCCTAAAAATGGGCAGTAGTAAAACGAGCAAGAAATGGACAACCAAGGTCGTCTACCTGCAAGGATGGAGTAGACTAGGTTGTTGATGACGTCTAGACGATGAAAACGAGACAAAATTGAGCGTTTTTGGTGCAAAAGTGAAGAAGATAGGTGGTGAAGAAGAAAATGGAGAAGTGAAGAAGATGAATAAAATGGATGGGAATGGGGTTTTTATACCCATCCCAAGTTTGCAAAATGTCAATTTTAGTCCCTGCACTTAGCCCTTGAGTTTCCAAAGTTTGTTTCGGTTGAAAACGACTTTAAGTGTGTTTGTTATATTAATGTTAAAATGTGTTTAATGGTAATGATTGCTTAAAATGGTTTTATCAATGACAATGATTATAATTAAAAAGATATATTTGGTGATAATGGTGATGAAATTTATAAAAGGTTTAGGCTTAGCACATGTTCACGGAGGAAGTACAGGCACAAGGGTAATAAAGTAAACATGATTTCTTATAACAGGAGTTATGAAGAAGAGGAAGAATAATTAAAATAATTCTATGGTTAATTATGTTGTTCGATGGACCTTAAGGTGATGGATGTCACAGTCTCCCCCAATTGAGAGAATTTCGTCCCGAAATTCAGCTGGAGTTAGGTCCAAGAGTGTCATCACGAATAGGTGTGGATATTTAAGTTAGATATGATCTTCCCATTCCCATGTAAACTCTGGCCCTTGCTTTGAATTCCACCTCACACGAACAATTGGTATCTACTGCGCTTCAACTGTTTGACCTCTCGATCCATGATCTCAATGGGTTCCTCAATAAAATGAAGCTTTTCGTCGATTTTGATATCCTCAATTGGTACGTGAAGTGATTCGTCAGCCAACACTTCTTGAGGTTCGACACATGAAAGTATCATGCACACCGTTGAGTTCTTGTGGTAACCTTAATCGGTACGCCACTGGACCAATCCTTTCCGTAATCTCGAATGGTCCAACGTATCTGGGGCTAACTTCCCTTTCTTTCCAAACTGAACTATTCCTTTCCCGGGAGAGACTTTGAGTAACACTTGATCCCCAACGTTGAATTCTAGAGGATTCTAACGGTTGTCGGCATAGATCTTTTGGCGGTTTCTAGCGGTCTTCAGTCTATCTTGATTTGGATGATCTTGTCGATTGTTTCCTGAATGATCTCTGGGCTTGTTAACTGACTTTCACCAATCTCGGCCCAACAAACAGGTGATCTACACTTCCTTTCGTACAACGCTTCGAACGGAGCACACCCAATGCTGGTATGGTAGCTGTTATTGTAAGAGAACTCAATCAACGACAAATGAGTGTCCCAACTACCACCAAAGTCGATTACACACGCTCTCAACATCTCTTCTAGCATTTGTATAGTTCGTTCACTTTGGCCATCTGTCTAAGGGTGATAGGCGGTACTCATGTCTAATCGAGTGCCCATCTCTTTCTGTAGTGTCTGCCAAAATCGTGAAGTGAATCGGCCATCACGGTCGGATATGATTGACACCGGCACTCCGTGTCTTGTCACGACCTCTTTTATGTACAATCTCGCCAACTTGTCCATTTTGTAGTCTTCTCGGATTGGCAAGAAATGTGCTGATTTCGTCAATCGATCCACTACGACCCATATCAAGTCATGCCCATTGCTCGCTCGAGGGAGTTTGGTAATGAAATCCATAGCTATGTTCTCCTATTTCCACTTGGGAATCTCAGGCTGCTGTAACAGTCCGGATGGTTTCTGATGTTCAGCTTTAACTTTTGAGCATGTCAAGCATCTGCTGACGTACGTGGGAATGTCTTTCTTCATGCCTGGCCACCAGTACAGATCTTTGAGATCGTGGTACATCTTCTCTACACCAGGATGAATAGAATATCGCGTCTTGTGTGCTTCATCCATGACCAAGGTACGTACACCTCCCCATTTGGGTACCCATATACGGTCCATGAAGTAATATACACATCGTCCTTGCACATCAGTTGTCTATCCAACCCTCGGAATTCTTCTCTAAGGTTTTCTTCTTTCAACGCCTCACTTTGTGCAATT
This sequence comes from Flaveria trinervia, assembly GCA_025506515.1. NCBI lineage: Eukaryota > Viridiplantae > Streptophyta > Magnoliopsida > Asterales > Asteraceae > Flaveria > Flaveria trinervia. Next base: position 43,929,857 of record CM046450.1, read on the forward strand.
TGGATCTGAGCTTTCAAATTTGTTTGAATGGTCAATCCCAAAGCTCGAGCATGTAGTGGTTTCATGCATTCTTTGCGGCTTAGAGCATCAGCCACCACATTAGCTTTCTCCAGATGATACCGGATTTCACAATCATAGTCGCTAAGAAGCTCTACCCAGCGTCGCTGTCGCATATTGAGTTCCTTCTGATCCAGGATATGTTGAAGGCTTTTATGATCTGTGTAGATGATGCATTTGGTTCCATACAGGTAATGCCTCCATATCTTGAGTGCAAATACTACAACGTCCAACTCAAGATCATGAGTTGTGTAGTTCTTTTCGTGCACCTTAAGTTGTCACGAAGTGTAGGCAATCACCTTATCTTCTGCATTAGTACACATCCCAACCCTTGATGCGAAGCATCACAATATACCACAAATCAGTTCCATCTGGGAGGGACAATATCGGTGCATTACACAACTTATCTTTCAGCGTTTGTAATGCTTGTTCTTATGCATGTCCCCAATCAAACTTCTTGTATTTCTGAGTCAACAATGTCAACGGTTGAGCGATGTTTGAAAAGTTCGCGATGAAACGACGATAGTATCCGACCAATCCTAAGAATTGCCGTATCTCTGAAGGTGTCTGGGGTGCATCCCATTTCTTCACTGCTTCGATCTTGCCGGGATCTACATGAATCCCGTCCTTGTTAACCACATGACCCAAAAAATTCACCTCTCGCAGCCAGAATTCACACTTCGAGAACTTGGCAAAAAGTTTCTCTTTCCTTAACAGTTCCATCGTTGCCCGAAGGTGTTCTTCATGATCCTCTTTCGATCGGGAGTAGATAAGTATATCGTCTATGAATACGATCACAAACTTATCCAAGTAAGGTTTACACACCCGATTCATAAGGTCCATAAACACAGCTGGTGTGTTAGTCAATCCGAACGGCATGACCAAGAACTCGTAGTGCCCACAACGAGCTCTAAACGCTGTCTTCGGTATGTCCTCCTAAAAAAACCCTTAGTTGATAATATCCAGAACGAAGGTCGATCTTCAAGAAATACGAAGCTCCATGTAACTGATCACATAGGTCGTCAATCATGGGAGAGGATATCGATTCTTCACAGTTAATTTGTTCAACTCACGGTAGTCGATACACATACGGAACGACCCATCCTTCTTCTTGACAAATGTCACCGGTGCTCCCCAAGGCGAGTGACTCGGCCGAATAAAACCCTTCTCCAGTAGCTCCTGTAACTGGCTAGATAACTCTTGCATTTCAGATGGTGCCAGCCGATACGGTGTCTTTGCTACCGATGTAGCTCCAGGAACCAACTCAATACAAAATTCCACCAGTCGTGGAGGAGGCAAACTAGATAAATCATCAGGAAATACATCCGGGGTATCCCGCACTATAGGGATATCTACCAATTTCTGCTCCTCTTCTTTCTTTTCCACCACATGAGCCAGAAAAGCATAGCACTGTTTTCGTAAACTCCGGCGTGCTTTCATGCAGGAAATAAGCTTTAAGTTTCTTCCCGATCGTTCTCCTTGAATTCCGAGTACTCCTCCGTCTGACATAGGGATCCGTACCACCTTGTCCCGATAGACAATCTCGGCTCTGTGTTTCGACAACCAATCCATTCCCACAATCACGTCGAAACTTCCTAACTCAAAGGGTATCAGGTCTATATCGAAGGCGTGGTTCTCCAATATTATCAAGCACTTTCTAATAATCTCGTTGGCACTCACCAACACTTTCTGATTGATGCTTATGTTGATGATGATGATGATATTGCATGGTTATGCATGATGCATGTTATGTATGAATGATGCCTTGTATGATGATGTATGAATGATATGTTATGTTATGTTCCTATAATGATGAATGTTTATCTTTCCATGGCTTTACATGTTATGTTAATGAATGAACCAACAGTATTATGTAACGTAAAGTGAAAGATAATGAAAGAGGAACAAGATGAATGAATGCATGCTTTAACGAATGAATAAACGTAAAAATTCTTGCAAGCAAATGTATGGAGGTCCACTCCCAATGAAGGGTGTTAGCTCAACTGTGTGTGGGTTAGCTACCCCAGAAGGATGCACACTGGGGTCCAATCGATTGACCATATGTATGAGATCCTTGCCGCTTGCCCTAGGTACTGGAGTCAGCTTCATGCATAATGTTCGGGGTCTATGAAAGACATCAGGCCCAGTAACCAGCTTCGTGCACAATGTTTGGGGTATATCATATGGCACTGATCCGGAATGAAAAAGAAAAGATGAATGGTGAATGTACTTGCCCTAGGTACTGGAGTCAGCTTCGTGCACAATGTTCGGGGTCTATGAAAGACCTCAGGCCTAGGAACCAGCTTCGTGCACAATGTTTGGGGTAATGTACATGTCACAAGATGTAACGAATGAATGATGGTTAACGAACGTAATGGAAGATAATAATGATATTATCTGTATGTACATATGATGTATGATCACGAACGAAGGGAACGTATAGTATGGACTCTGTAAAGAAATAAATAACGATTTTATGTATGTTTTATTATAAAACTAGAACTCACTCAGCAACGCTGACTTTTATACGTTTATAGTTGGCAGGTAAACGTTGTTGAGGATGGCACGAGGCGGCTACTTAGCTCTTTTGGATGGCATCCATTTATCTAAAGCTTTTGTGATGTAATACAACAACGTAATTTTATAACCGACAAACGATGCATTATTTTGCAAAAGTTTTTATGATGAAATGAAAATGCCATATGTTTTATGTTTCCACTGCAATGTTTTGATAAATAAATGTAAAGTATATGTTTTATGAGCAATGAATCACCAGCTGTAAGCGTCTCGGGAACGGGGCCTTACAAGTTGGTATCAGAGCCAAAGTTTAAGTGAAATCGGTAAATTTTCAAAATAAACCTTAATTTCAACTGAGAATTGGATGGAATGGGAATGGGATGCCAATCTGAGTAGCTAGTGCCATAAGGTATTTTTGTAATGTTAACTGGTTTATGTGCGCATGGTATGTGGTTATGTGTTGTATGTAGATTTAAATACTGATGTAGTCAGGACAGGTAGTGCTCGGGGTATGAAGAGTAAAGTAAGTAGCTAATCACAACTGGCCACTGTAATTAGGGACTTACTATACTTGACACAAACTGAGCTGTTCCCTTGAATGACCATGTTGGTGTTTGAATCTTTCAGTGTGTTAGTAGATGGCCGGTGGTAGATCGTTTAAAGCTTCATGTGGTGGTGGACATGGTGCCGAACCACGGGTTACGAGGGGAAGGCCTAGGGCCGAAAAGGTGGTTCATGAAGGACCAGAAACCCCTCATCCGAAGGGCAGAGATGAGAGTGCTAACCTGAGAGCCTCAGTGAAGGAGGCGGTTGTGGAAGAAGTGCACCAAGTCATGTAGACGATCCTACCGTCTGTGGTGACCGAAGTGATAAAGGCAGTTAGAGAGGGAGAGAAAAAGGAAAGGAGTGGACCTACGGGCGAAAGAAGACAGCCCGAGACTGAGACGGTTCTGTCCGATGATGAGGACGAGGAAGAAAGAGGCTGCAACTATGGGGTGTTTATGAGATGCAAACCCCCTACTTTCGATGGAAACGGTACTGCTGCTGCTGCTCACTGGTGGGTGACGAAAATGGAGGCGGTACTTGATATCAACGAGTGCCGAGAAGACCAGAAGGTTAAGTTCGCTACCCACTCATTTGTAGACTCGGCTTTGTGCTGGTGGAACAATATAGTCCAAGCCGAGGGTAGTCGGGCGATCGGGAGAATGAGATGGTCGGAGTTAAAGAAGTTGGTGATCGAGGAATTTTGTCCTCACCAGGAAATGGACAAGGTTGAGAGAGAGTTTCTGCAACTAGAGGCGGGAACTATGACGCACCAAGAGTACACCACAAAGTTCAATGAAATGGCACGACTGGTGCCCGATCAGGTGACACCACTGTCCTGAAAGATTAATAGATATATCCAGGGGCTGCTGGCGGATATCCGTAGGCATATGATCGCCGCTCGGCCTAGCACTTTTAGGTCGGTGGTTGATTTGGCTGGTAGACTATACGATGAGCGTGAGGTGGTAGTGGCTAAAGAGAAGAAGATGAGTAGGGATGGGAGAAACTGGAATGGGAAATGGTTTGGACATGGTAGAGCCTCTCCAAACAATAAGGTGGCGAGGGTAGGTGACCGACGTGTGGTCACAGTTGGTGCTTGGTTGGAGAAGTGTGGCATGTGCGGTAAGGAGCACGGTGGCAAGTGTAGATGGGGGTCAAATGTTTGTTTGAAGTGTGGGAAGTCTGGCCATATGGCTAGAGATTATGGAGGCATGAAGGGTTTCAATTGGGGGAGAAGTGGTCACATGAGCAGGGAGTGTAAGAAGCCAGGGCCGAGAGTTCCGGGGTGAAGAAAACCAGAGGAGAAGGGCAGAAGGCAAGCGCCCGAGCTTTCACGATGACTCAGGAGGAGGCTAGGACAGATCCCGACGTGGTGTCAGGTATGTTTCTAGTAAACCAAACTCTTGCATCTGTATTGTTTGATTCTGGTGCTAGTAGGAGTTTCATTTCTGCTGCCTTTGGTGCTAAGTTTCCCAATAAGAGTAGACGTATTGGTGAGCCATTCGATGTAGAAACTGCTATTGGTAAGTCCACTAGAATTACTGAGTTGATAGAGGACTGTGCCATAGAACTAGAAGGCCATAGGTTTGCTGCTAGGTTACACGTGATACCCCTAGGTGGATTTGATGTAGTACTGGGATGGACTGGTTAGCAACCTATAAAGCAAATATTGTGTGTCGCAAGAAGATGATCTGATTGACAGCACCTGACGGGGATAAGGTGACGGTTTATGGCGATCGAGTCGCGATGATCCCGAAAGTAATTTCAATGGCAGTGGCAGGGAAGTGCATGAGGCGTGGATGTAGTGCCTACTTGGCCTACATAAAGGACGTGGACATGCCAATGTCACAACTATCGAACGTACCAGTTGTGTGCGACTTTCCGGACGTATTTCCGGAAGACTTACCCGGTGTGCCACGAGATCGCGAGGTTGAGTTCCAAATTGACTTGATACCCGGTGCTCAACCCATTGCCAAAGCACCGTATCGGTTAGCTACCATGGAAATGAAAGAACTAATGGAGCAGTTGCAAGAGCTGCTTGATAAGGGGTTCATTAGGTCGAGTATCTCTCCTTGGGGTGCTCCGGTCCTGTTTGTGAAGAAGAAAGACGGTAGTATGAGGATATGCATTGATTACCGTGAGCTTAACAAGTTGACAGTGAAGAACCGATACCCCCTACCAAGAATAGATGATCTGTTTGATCAGATCCAAGGTGCCAGTTGGTTTCAAGGATAGACCTTCGATCTGGTTACCATCAGCTGAAGGTGAAGGAGCAGGATATCCCTAAAACAGCTTTCCGCACGCGCTACAATCACTATGAATTCCTTGTTATGTCATTTGGTCTGACCACTGCGCCATCTGCTTTTTATGGATTTGATGAATCGAGTGTGTCGGCCAATGTTAGATAAATTAGTGATTGTGTTTATTGATGATATCCTGATTTATTCAAAGACCAAGGAGGAGCATGCCGATCACATTCGGGAGGTGTTAGAGACCTTAAGAAGGGAGAAATTGTATGCCAAATTCTCCAAGTGCACGTTTTAGTTACGCGAAGTTCAGTTCTTAGGTCATGTGGTGAATCCCAATGGGATTATGGTGGACCCGGCTAAGGTAGAGGCAATGATGCAATGGAAGTCTCCAAAGACGCCATCCGAGATTCGTAGTTTCTTGGGTTTGGCGGGCTACTATAGAAGATTTATCCAAGACTTCTCTAAGATTGCTTCTCCACTAACTAAGTTGACCCGGAAGCGAGGAAGGGAGGATTTGGTGGTATATTCTGATGCTTCTTACTCTGGTTAGGGTGTGTATTAATGCAAAGAGGGAAGGTTATAGCCTAGCATCCCGATAGTTGAAAGTTCATGAGGTCAACTACCCTACTCACGACCTGGAGCTGGCAGCCGTGGTCTTTGCACTAAAGATTTGGAGGCACTATCTGTAGAGAACGAAGTGCACCATTTTCACGGACCACAAGAGCTTGAAGTACTTCTTTGAGCAAAAAGATCTAATCATGAGGCACAGGTGATGGTTGGAGCTTATAAAGGATTATGATTGCGAAATCCATTACCATCCGGGCAAAGCCAACGTGGTGGCCGATGCTCTTAGCCGGAAGGAGAAGCCCGAGCTGATTTGGGTGAAAGCATACCAACTGATCATGACCTCTGATGTAATGAAGCAAGTCAAGGAGTTTCAGGATGAGGCATTAAAAGAAGATCATCTAAACTCTGAAAGAATGAGAGGTCTGGTTGGAGAATTAGGTGAGAACATGCTTGGTGTTAAAACTCGATTTGGACGGGTGTGGATTCCTTGTTTCGGGAATCTACGTGTGAGGATTTTGGATGAAGCTCATAAGACTCTATACTCCATTCATCCTGGTGCCACAAGATGTATCAAGACATGAAGAAAGATTATTGGTGGCTAGGTATGAAACGTGACGTGGCGGAGTATGTGAGTAAGTGCCTTACTTGCTTGCAAGTGAAGGCGGAACATCAGAAGCCGTATGGGAAGATCCAACCGTTGGATATACCGGAATAGAAGTGGGAGCACATCACCATGGATTTCATTACGAAGCTGCCATGTACTCTGAAAGGGTATGATGCCATATGTGTGATTGTGGACCGTCTGATGAAGAGTGCCCACTTCCTACCGATTCGCGAGACATATTCATTTGAGAGGTTGGCTGACCTGTTCATCAAGGAGATTGTAACTCGTCATGGTGTACCAGTGTCCATTGTGTCTGATCGTGACACACAGTTTACCTCTAAATTCTGGAAGAAATTCCACGATGCCATGGGGACGAGGTTACATATTAGCACGGCTTATCATCCCCAAACTGATGGTCAGTCGGAAAGGACCATTCAGACATTGGAAGACATGCTTCGGGCATCTTTGATTGATTTCAGGGGAAGTTGGGATGACCACTTACCTTTAGCTGAATTCTCATACAACAACAGCTATCATGCCAGCATTGGTATGCCACCATACGAGATGTTATACGGTAGGCGATGCAGAACAACCGTTTGTTGGGGTGATATTGGTCAAAAGGAATTAGGACGTGTCAAGGTAATCGAGGCTACGACTGAGAAGCTTAAAAAGATTAAAGCCTTCATGAAGGCATCTAAAGATAGACAGAAGTCGTATGCCGATAAACGACGTAGACCGATCGAGTTCCAGGTGGGTGACCAGTCATGTTGAAGGTCTCACCTTGGAAGGGAATTATCTGATTCATGAAACGAGGTAAGCTAAGCCCGAGGTACATAGGACTTTTCCGAATTATTGCTTGAGTAGGAGAGGTGGCCTATAGATTGGAGTTACCAGATGAGTTAAGTGGAATTCACCCGACATTCCATGTATCTCATTTGAGGAAGTGTATAGCTGATGAAGACATGATTGTTCCACTGGAGGACATTGAAGTTGATGAAAGGCTCAATTATGTGGAGCAACCAGTGGCAATCATCGATCGTAAAGAGAAGAGGCTAAGAAATAAAGTGGTTCCTCTTGTGCGGGTACAGTGGAAGCACAGGAAGGGATCCGAGTCTACATGGGAAACTGAGGAGGAGATGAGGCAGCATTATCCTTATATGTTTGAGGAATAACAGGTTTCGGGATGAAACCTATATAAGGGGGGTGGACTTGTAACACCCGGTTATTTTTAAAAAGTCTAGATATAAAGAATACAAGCAAGAAAGGCAATAAAGTCCAAGAGGAGGGACTAAAAGTGTCTAAAAAGGACAAAACTTTCAAAAGTTGGTGTAAAGGGAGTATGGCCGCCCACCCTCACCTCACTTCACCATTTTTCTAGGTTTTAGAGAGAGAGAGAGTAGAGAACCCTCTCGGATTGAAGAAGAAGAGGAAGAAGGAAAGTGAATTCAAGGTAAGAATTCAAGGTTTTTATGTTTTTATGTCGGGTTTTATCCCGGTTATGTGTTTATGTGCTTATGGGTTGTGTTTGTGCTTGGGTGTGTGTGTTTTTGGATGTTGTTTCTAGGTGTTTAGAACTCTTTGCAAGCGGGTTAAGAGGAAGAACACCCAAGTTGCACCAGGTGAGTTCTAGACCCTGGTTTTTACATGTTTTAAACTACCTTTGGGGCTGAAAACGTATTATAATGATTTTTACAAGTTTATGTGTGAATACCCGTATGTATTGTGTATGTTGGATGTTGGTTCTTGATGGTTTATAGGCTACTCATGTTTAGAATAGCCACATTATGCTTAGAACTGATGGGTCTGATGATTAGGATTGAAAATATCCTAGAAACATGTTTTACAGAATGCTTATGTGCCTAGATAAGTGTTCATATGCCTGAAATTGCCTTAGAAAGAATTACATATAAGCCATGCGCCTGAACAGTGGCTCATGCGCCTAGAAATGTTAGTCGGATGACTAAGTGTAGGGCCAAGCGCCCCAATAGTGCTAATGCGCCTAAGTGGCCCATGCGCCCAAGTGGCTCATGCGCCTGAATAGTACCCATGCACCCAAAACTGGGCTGGATTTGACTAAGTGTTCCCCATGCGCTTGCATAGTGCTCATGCGCATGAAAGTGGCCATGCACCTAAGTGTTCCCCATGCGCCTGAATAGTTTTCATGCACGTGAATAGTGCCCATGCGCCTAGGACTTAGAATATTTTTCTGATCTTTGGGGAAAATGTGTAAAGTAGGCTTTGACTTGGGAAATTCCCGGGGGAGTATATAAGTTGACTTTAGGGTCATAGATGGTATGAGGGGCATGTTGTGCATTGTGATTGACGCTTATGTTGATGATGATGATGATGATGATGTTGCATGGTTATGCATGATGCATGTTATGTATGAATGATGCCTTGTATGATGATGTATGAATGATATGTTATGTTATGTTCCTATAATGATGAATGTTTATCTTTCCATGGCTTTACGTGTTATGTTAATGAATGAACCAAAAGTATTATGTAATGTAAAGTGAAAGATAATGAAAGAGGATCATGATGAATGAATGCATGCATTAACGAATGAATGAACTTAAAAAGTCTTGCAAGCAAATGTATGGAGGTCCACACCCAATGAAAGGGTGTTAGCTCAACTGTGTGCGGGTTAGCTACCCCAGAAGGATGCACACTAGGGTCCAATCCTTGTGATTGACCATATGTATGGGATCCTTGCCGCTTGCCCTAGGTACTAGAGTCAGCTTCGTGCATAATGTTCGGGGTCTATGAAAGACCTCAGGCCCAGTAACCAGCTTCGTGCACAATGTTCGGGGTATAGCATATGGCACTGATCCGGAATGAAAAAGAAAAGATGAATGGTGAATGTACTTGCCCTAGGTACTAGAGTCAGCTTCGTGCACAATGTTTGGGGTCTATGAAAGACCTCACGCCCAGTAACCAGCTTCGTGCACAATGTTCGGGGTAACGTACATGTCATAAGATGTATCAAATGAACGATGGTTAACGAACGTAATGGAAGATAATAATAATACTATCTATATGCACGTATGATGTATGATCACAAACGAATGGAACGTATAGTATGGACTCTGTAAAGAAATAAATAACGATTTTATGTATGTTTTATTATAAAACTAGAACTCACTCAGCAACGCTGACTTTTATACGTTTTCAGTTGGCAGGTAAACGTTGCTGAGGATGGCATGAGGCGGCTACTCAGCTCTTTTGGACGGCATCCATTTATCTAAAGCTTTTGTGATGTAATACAAAGATGTAATTTTGTAACCAACAAACGATGCATTATTTTGCAAAAGTTTTTTTGACGAAATGAAAATGCCATATGTTTTATGTTTCCGCTGCAATGTTTTGATAAATAAATGCAAAGTATATGTTTTATGAACGATGAATCACCACCTGTAAGTGTCTCGGGAATGGGGCCTTACATTCTTGTTGAACCACATCCTCTTGTTCAGGACTTTCTTGAACTGGGGAGAGGGTAGGCATACCTTTATACGGTCTTTTTCTTTTTCTCTCTTCTTTGACTTGTACTAGGAGTTCTGCATCTTCTGCCTCCTTCTTCTCTCTTGACCTTTATAGGTCAACCAGTTCATTCAACTCATCTAAGGGATGGGAAATGACACTATCTATGTCATAGTTCCTAGTTTGCAGATAGTTTATCCTGTCTGCCCTTAACTCATCATTCTGAGTATCTAGTCTGGGGGCAGCCTTGATTGCAGACTCCATGAGTCTTGGAGACTCAGAAGAGGAACTTTCTCCCTTTAGACTCCTTTTCCTCTCTCTCTCCTCCTCCTCAATCTCCTTAGATGTCATCTTTCTTTTCCCTTTGTCACTCACAGACCTTTGTGACTCAGGGTGGAGAGAGCTTTGGCCTTCATTGCTTGTTGCAGCATTTGAGCTCAGGCCAGAGAGAGGTTGAGAAGCACCTTCACCAGCAGGTGTCTCAGAAGGAATATGGATCTCTGCAGCAGTTTAAGATGATAAGACAGGGCTCTCAGGTTCTGTCACTGGGCCTTCAGTCAAGGTTTCCCCTATGAAGCTAATCTTAGGGTCTTCCTCAACATCCAGTTGACTGATGACATTGCCTGATTGCCTAAGTCTCCTTCTTAGGCTGAACTCTGCAATGATCCTATCTTGGATTCTTTTAGCCAGTCTGTCAGCTTGTCTTGATTGGCTTGGGTTGACAAGTGGCATGTTGACTAGATACAGACCTTCATAGTAGTCCAAGGTCTGAAAATTGAAGACTTCTTGCTATCCTTGAACTCTTTTGATGATTAGGGCCTTCCTGTTGTTGTCATACCTCCACCCAATGATGTGATTAGAAGATGGTGAAGGTGACATAGCCCTTGGTATCCCATCCTCAAACAGACTCTCTATGAAGGAGTCTGTGTAGTCCACATCAACGTGAACTAGAGGAGGTTGCTGAGAATGCACAGTTGCAAGTGAGGATGGTGAGTCCTCAATGTCCATTCTCTCTGAAGAACTCCCAGGTTCTGTGGTGGTACTGACTTTCTCCCCCTTTTTGGTAGCATCACCCACTTGCATAGGTGAGCTGGAAGATAGGTCAATGACATCCATAGGTTCTTGTGTTCCTGGTTGAGCTCTCCTTAAAGGTCTCCCAGCTAGTTTTTTCTTAAGATATGAAATCTCAAGTTGCTGATCATTGATCCTGTTGTGTAAGGTAGTCACTTGAGATTCAAGGTGACTGACCTTTGAGACTAGGTAAGTGCATGTTTTAGACAATTTTTGCACCAGGAGACTCAGATTCCCCTCATCTTCATTAGAAGATTCATTAGGGGATGAGATGATTGGACTAGAGTCCTCTCTCTCACCAAAAGCTTGAGGTTCTTGGCTGCTGGTTTTCCTCTGCTCACTGGCAGTCTCATTTGAGATGTCAGTGGGCTGAGTTGCCATGGTTGAGGTCTTAATGATGTAATCACTTTTAGAAGTGAGAGCCTCTTCCATATGGACATCCTGAACAGGTTCAGGAGTGTCCACCTCAGTTGTAGGTGATTGATGTGGGATAAATGTAAGAGACTCAGGAGTACTCATCTCTCTTTGAGTAGGTGGAAAGAAGAGAGATTCATTATACTCACTAAAACCATATCTTCATCAGTATAGAAGTCAAGGTTGGGAATTGGTTAGTTGAGATCTATAGGCTGGGGATGGTAGCTGTCCCTTGAAGGTTGATCACTTGAGTGTTGAGACTCAGAGTGATGGCTTAAGGCAGTTGGGCTAATGAGCTCATCAGGCTGAGCATGAGGAACCTCAGCACTGATTCTTGAAGAGATGGGAGTGGTCTGCTCCTCAGGAGAAGTGGGAGCTCCAGTGTCCACTTCTTCCTGTATGGGTGAGTATATGGGGGCCACCACAGATTGAATAGCCTGAGCAGGGGGGTTTCGTTTGGATTTTCTTTAGTAAGTGATGGTGATTTGAGGCTGTGAGAGTTAGGAACGGAAAACCTCTGAGAAATGAGGATCTTTCTCAGAGCTTAACAGAGCAACCTGATTGTGTTATCTGTGTAGCTGCATGGTAAAGTTGGGATCATTTCTGTGAGCAAGGTTGGCCATTTTGAAGTAGCTTAAGGACAAAGAAAGAAGAAAGAAAGAAATTTCAGAGAGAAATTTAGGGTTTTAGGTTTGGAGGAAGAACATATGATAGAAAGAGGGGGGAAACCGTTGGGTTTATATGTGAGAAGGATTTAAGATAAAGTTTAATGAAAGAGGATAAACTTTGAAGTCCGGATGTCGATCCCACCTCTGAAAAAGTAGTTTACTTTTGCTCAAAAAGTAGTTTTCTTGTAAGTCTAAAAGCTTCCGAAGGTTAATTATCTTTGGAAGTTTTAATTAAAAAGCTTCCGAAGCTAAAATGACTTTGGAAGAATTTTCTGAGAGATTTGAGAATTTTTGCTTCGGAAGAGAAATTAAAACTTGAATCCTTTGTATATAAACCAACAAAGCTTCTGAGAGTTAATTTTTCTTCGGAAGTAAATGGTCCTTGAAAATAAGTAAGTGTCTGTGACAAGTATTTAAGCTTCAGAAGATAAATTGAAAACACTTCCGAAGGTAAATTTCTTAGACAGTTATTTATTTGGAAGATATGATTACTTCCGAAGTTAAAAGAATAACTTCTGAAGTATCAGAAATTTTCAAAGGTCTAAGAAAAGTCTTCAAAAAGAAATTTTCATCCAAAGAAAACATGAGCTTGTGAAAGTGATGAACTAGACAACTTAGGATACATATAAATTTTAACGAAATAATAAGAATTAGTTTAAGAAAAGCTTACTCAAAGTTTATCATCCCATAGCTGATATTAGATATTTAAATCTATGTTCATCAAAGGCCTTTGTAAACAGATTAGCATATTGTTCATCTGTGTGAACTTTGACTAGTTTAATTAATCCCTTTTCATAGTTATCTCTTATTAAATGATACCTGATATTGATGTGCTTTGTCCATGAGTGCTGCATAGGGTTCTCTGTGATTGAGATAGCACTGTTGTTGTCTATGTGAATAGGAGTCTCCTTGAAGTTTAACCCATAGTCCAGCATCTGATTTTGAATCCAAAGTACTTGAGCACAGTAGCTTGCAGCAACAATGTATTCAGCTTCAGCAGTTGATGCAGAGATACAGGATTGTTTCTTGCATTGCCATGAGACAACCTTTCCACCAAGAAATTGACATCCCCCAGATGTAGACTTTGCAGTCATGTTGCAACCAACAAAATCACTATCTGTATAAGCATACAGATTGAAGTCAAAATTCTTAGGATACCATAGTCCAAGTGTTGATGCACCTTTGAGGTATCTTAGAATCCTCTTGACAGTGATATGGTGAGACATCTTAGGGTTGGCTTGTTATCTTGCACAAATACGTGTAGCAAACATGATATCAGGTCTGCTGAGAAATCAGATGATGGACACTTTATTGGATACTTTTCCCAAGCTAAGGCTTATAGAGTGTACAATCTCAAAACTAGAATTGTTGAGAAGTCAGCCAATGTGACTTTCAATGAACACACACCCTGTGTTGCTGGTTCTAGCCCGGATTGGTTGTTTGATCTTGATTTGGTTACCAAGTGTTTTAACAAATCTTGTAAGAATGTTTCAGGATCTGTAGCAAATTTAAATACAGGTGATCCTGATCCAAGATTTGAGCTAGGAAGATCCTCAAGTCATATATCTTCAGCTCCAGTTGGAACCACTTCTGCAAATGAGGTTTCTGTCAGTACAACAATAACAAATTCAGCTTATACATCTGGTATGCCTTCAAATTCCAGCTCAGAGGCTCTACAACCAGATAAGAACACCTAAACGGTGGAAGATAACAATGGTGGTGGTGACAGTGACCAATAATTTCTTGATGCCACTAATCACACCATTGATGAGAACATCAATGATGTCACACACTGCTTGGATCAAGTTTCACTTGAAAAGTGTGCTGATGTGGTGGGAGAAACATCTATGCCAGATCTAAATTTTTCAAATTTAGATCTTTCTCAACAACTTGCTGTGATCCCTCAGCTTAGGATCCACAAGTCTCACCCTACCATAAATATCATTGAAGATGTTGTCTTAGGGGTAAAGACAAGAGGACAAACGCATGAAGCAAATGTTTGTCTTCACTCTTGTTTTCTATCCCAGATAGAGCCAAAGAAAGTTGATGAAGCTCTAAAGGATGGAAGTTAGGTTGAAGCTATGCAACAAGAGTTGCTTCAATTCAAAAGGCAGAAAGTTTTGAACCTTTGTCCTCTTCCTTCTTGGAAGACTACAATTAGAACCAAATGGGTGTTTAGGAACAAGAAAGATGATAGAGGCATCATCATCAAGAACAAAGCTAGACTGGTTGTTCAAGGATACACACAAGAAGAAGGGATTGGCTACACTGATGTCTTTACTCCAGTGGCAAGATTAGAAGCTGTTAGGATATTCCTGGCATTTGTTGCATCCAAGAACTTCAAGGTCTTTCAACTTGATGTGAAGTGTGCCTTTTTGTATGGAGTGATAGATGAAGAGGTTTATGTCAAACAGCCACCTGGTTTTATGGATCCTGATAATCCTGATTATGTCTGCAAGCTTGACAAAGCTCTCTATGGGTTGCATCAGGCACCCAGGAAATGGTATGAGACACTATCTGAGTATCTTTGTAAACATGGATATAGAAGAGGTACTATAGATGGAACTCTCTTCATCAAAGAACAAGGAAAAGACATATTGCTAGTTCAAGTATATGTGGATGACATCATCTTTGGTTCAACTAATCCAAAGCTCTGCAAAGACTTTGAGAATCATCATGAAAGACAGATTTGAAATAAGTGTCATGGGGGAACTCAATTTCTTTTTGGGAATTCAAGTGAAGCAAGTTGAAGATGGCATCTTCATAAGTCAATCAAAGTATGTTCAGGACAAACTCAAGAGGTTCAATATGACTTACTGTAAGATTGCTAAGACACCCATAGCCAGAAACCACTCTCTTGGTCCTTTGAAAATTTCTGATACTTCAGAAGTTATTCTTTTAACTTAGGAAGTAAATCATATCTTCCAAATAAATAACTGTCTAAGAAATTTACCTTCGGAAGTGTTTTCAAATTTATCTTCCGAAGCTTAAATACTTGTCACAGACACTTACTTATTTTCAAGGACCATTTACTTCCGAAGAAAAATTAACTCTCAGAAGCTTTGTTGGTTTATATACAAAGGATTCAAGTTTTAATTTCTCTTCCGAAGCAAAAATTCTCAAATCTCTCAGAAAATTCTTCCAAAGTCATTTTAGCTTCGGAAGCTTTTTAATTAAAACTTCCAAAGATAATTAACCTTCGGAAGCTTTTAGACTTACAAGAAAACTACTTTTTGAGCAAAAGTAAACTACTTTTTCAGAGGTGGGATCGACATCCGGACTTCAAAGTTTATCCTCTTTCATTAAACTTTATCTTAAATCCTTCTCACATATAAACCCAACGGTTTCCCCCCTCTTTCTATCATATGTTCTTCCTCCAAACCTAAAACCCTAAATTTCTCTCTGAAATTTCTTTCTTTCTCTTTCTTTGTCCTTAAGCTACTTCAAAATGGCCAACCTTGCTCACAGAAATGATCCTAACTTTACCATGCAGCTACACAGATAACACAATCAGGTTGCTCTGTTAAGCTCTGAGAAAGATCCTCATTTCTCAGAGGTGCCTTACTATCTCTGGCAATTTGATATTTGGTATTCAAGATGGTGCAAGGACATCCAAATGACTTGAGAAAACCAATGAAAGGTTTCCTCTTGTGCCAAAGTTCATAAGGAGTCTTGCCATGAGTCTTAACTACTAAAACTCTTTTCTGCACATAGCAGGCAGTGTTGACTGCCTTTGCCCAGAAGGTGATGGGCAGTTTAGAGTCAGACAACATGGTTCTTGTAGCTTCAATTAGTGTCTTGTTTCTCCTCTCAGCAACACCATTTTGCTGAGGAGTCCTGGGAGCACTGAATTGCCTTGTAATACCCTTTTGATCACAAAATGTATCAAGGGTTTGGTTCTTAAATTCAGTTCATCGATCACATCTTATGATTTTGACCTTGTGATCAGACTGATTCTCAATCTTTAAGATGAAATTCTTCAGAATCTTAGGAGTTTCATCCTTAGTTCTAAGGAAGAAAACCCAAGTGAATCTTTTAAAGTCATCTGTGATCACTAGACAGTATAAGGTCCTTCCTAAACTCATTACACTAGTAGGGCCAAAGAGATCCATATGTAACAAGTGTAGGGTGTAGTGATGGAGTTCTTTTCCTTAGGCTTGTGAGATACCTTATGTTGCTTCCCTTTCTGGCATGCAACACAATGGTCATCACTTGTAAACTCTTTCTTTGGCATTCCAATTACCAAATCATGCTTAATTAATTTATTCATATTCTTAAAGTTTACATGGCACATTTTTTTATGCCATAGGAAAGACTCATCACTATGGCTTTAGACAGAAAGCATGAAACTTCTCCAGAGGGAGAGGTTTCTTGCAAATCCATCTTGTACATGTTTCCTTTCCTGGGAGCTCTAAGCAGGATATGCTCATGAGGAATGACCACTCAGAAGATTGTATCCAAGCTCCTTAACAAACTTTACCTTTTCTATGCTGAGCTTACCATTTGTGACCTTGCCCCTTCCAGAAATGTAGCCACCTTCATCTCCTCGAAAAGAAACTGATCCTCCATCAATTCTTTCAAAGTTCTGGAGTAGTGACATATTGCCTGGCATGTGCCTGGAATAGCCACTGTCTATGATCCAGACATTTCTGTCTGTCTTCAGCTCTCCCTACACAAAGAGAATGATTAGTTACATTTGAAAACCCAAGCCTTGCTTGTCTTGGGCTCATTTACAGAAGGTAATTCAACAGTAATAGATCCTATGGTTGTACTAAGAGGATCTTGAGATGTTGTTAATGGAGAAATCTCAGTCACTTGATCTTTCTTAGACATCCACACCACCTTCGGAGTCTTGGACTTGACCTTCAAAACTTCGGAAGTTGTTGGGACTTCGAAAGTTTTGATGACTGATCCTTTGGAAGATTTTGCAGACACTGCAGCAGACTTCAGTGCTTCAGAAGAACTCCTTTCTTCCGAGACCAACTTTTCTTCCGAGGGTAATTTTCCACTTCCCTTCTTCTTAGACATGGAGCTTCCGAAGGAAACAACTTTTCTTTCTGAAGCTTGAATCTTTTTAGAACTCTTTGAAGCCTTTGTTTTGGTCATATGGACAATACCTTTAGATTGAAGGACAATCCTTGGCAATGTGAGTGATACTTTCACACATAACACAATTCATCTTCTTCTTCACAAGAGTCTTTTCTTTGGAATAGGACTGTCTTTGGTCACATCCCTTCTCCACCGTCATCTTTGCAGATGATGAGACAATCCTCTTGGGCTGAGGACTGTGCTTGGAGTTTGATGGTTCAGGATGTGCAGCAGTGGTACACAGCAGATCAGTCTTCTTCTTGCTACTGAGATGAGTTGAACAAGAACCAGAACTCTTAGCAGAAGAGTTTTGGTTGATGTCTTCAGTCCCTACCACTTTAAATCCTGCAGAGATAAAAACTTGTTTCTGCTTAGAGTCAAAAGTAGTCTTGATCTCTTAAGCCTTCCTTGCCTTTCTTTTGCTCTTTCTGATCAAGTTCTTTCTCATGGACTTGGTCATCACAGTCTTCACTTTCTCCTCAAAAGGATAGTGGCACTTCTTGGAATCCTCCTCTTCATTCTTTTCAGAGGTATTCTTCACTATCTCTTCTTCATCCTCTTCACTCATGGGATCTATGAGAGGAAGCTCATCTTCACAAGTTCCACACCTAGGAGATCTTACTGACAAGATTGTGTGTGGAGGAGCTATCTCATTTGATCCTAGCCCTTGCCTGTTTTGATAGCACACTTTGTTGTATAGGGATGAGGATATCATGTTCTTGAAGGTCTATTCTTCAAGAACACTCTTTTTGCCCTGGCTTTGCTGATCACAAGCTCAGCCTGGCACTCAGTTAACTTGGTTATGAGATCTTTGATCTCAGTCCTAAAATCTGTGTGTTCATGTTTTAGAACTGAAATGGTTTTCTCTAAGTCCTCTATTTTTAGCTTATAATCATTTTCAAATTTTCTAAAATCAGATTTTAAAATGTTTAAGGACTCAAGGTCAGATCTTAGTTCCAAGTTGTAGGACCTGTACCTGTTAACTTTAGCAATGCATTCAGGAGTACAGAGATGTTCTAATACCTTGGCATCATCATGATCAGCCATTAGTGCTTGGTTTGGAGAAGCATCATCCACCTGAAAGACTCCAGTCAAAGCCTCCTTCTTCTACAGCAACAACAACTTGCTACTTTGACTTCTTATTGTGGAGAGCTTTGTCAGTGTAGTTTGGTCTGGATTGTGTTTGGCCACTATTTGTTCTAGGTGCCTTACTATCTCTGGCAAAGTGGCCCATCAAGTTACAGTTGTAACACTTGACTTTGCCTTTGTCCAGTCCAAACTTTCCACTGGTTGCATTGCTTGGAAACTTCCTTCCAGTCCTCTTGTAGAACTTCTTGGCTCTGTGAGTGAGAAGAGCCATCTGCTGGACTATTTCCATATACTCCAGATCATCTGGATGAGTACAGTCCAGGTCTTCAAGAGTGAAAAGAGAGTTTCCACAACTTTCATCAGAAGACACGAAAGCTTGAGAAAAGCTTGTCTCTTGGGATGGGCTTCCTTGAGTGTAGTTCTCCCTTGGTGTCTCTGGGAAGGTGATGAAAGGACCCTTTGGTGAATGTCAGGGTAGCATAAGTGATGATGTTTGGGTTCTATGCTATCCCTTTCAATCACATGTAGGGCTGAACCCATTTGATTGTTGGAGTTGCCAGATGAACCTTTCATGTTCATCTCCATCTGGTAGCCATTGTGAATCCCATATAACTCTGTTAGAGTAAGAGTTTTGAGATTTTCAGTTCTCTTGATCACCACACAATAGTGTGTCCATTGCCTACGAAGTGAGGACATGAACTTCCTTACAATGTCTCTATTTTCAAGAGAAACTCTTCCATCCACTAGGGTATCCACAATCTCAACATACCTGAAATACTGCGGACTCATGGTTTCACCTGTTTTGATGGTGAAGTTTTCAAACTGCTGCTTTAGGAGATCCTTCTTGTTCTCCTTGGCTTCAGAAGAACCCTCATACATCAGTTTTAGTGCATCCCACAGCTGCTTCGCTGTTTTGCACTTCTTGAAAACTCTGTATACAGAGTTTGGAACGGTAGTTTGAAGGGCTGTCATGGCTTTTCTGTCTATCTCTACTCTCTTCCTATCTTCATCAGAGTAGTTAGCCACATCTTTGGGGATCATACCAGCACCAGTAGCAGATGGGGTGCTGGGTATGAAAGGTCCATTCTCAATAGACTCTCACATTCTTGAATCAAGAGACCTAATGAAACCTTCCATTCTTAAACACTAGGTATCAAACTCATCAAGAGTGATCAGTGGGGACTTGTTCATGGTTCCAGTTTCCATATCAGTTTTGGAAATGGCCGCCATTTGAAAAGTTTAGTATTTGTGTGTGTGAGGGATCTTAAGATGGTGAGATCTTATATCAATAGCCTGAGGAGCTCTGATACCAAATATAGGATCGTTGAAGGGTTAGTTACAACACAACAACACAAAGAGGAGATTAACTAAACTTTAATCAAACAGTAAACTGGATTAACCAAGTGTTGAGATACTAAGAACACAAGTAAAGCAAGAGACAGAACACAAAGAACACAAGTGTATGGTTTTCAAGAATGCAGTATATTGCCTTCTCTATGTTCTATTACAAGTGTTACAAAAGCATATGTGAAAGATACAAAAACATGAGACACTTATACTACATCCTACAACTGGCTATACTTTGAAAGCCAGCTGGATACAACTGACTAGACACAAACAAAATCAATTGTAGAGTCAAAAGGCAGATTGCCTTTTGACTTGTGACTATGACATGCCATAGCTCACATCCTTATCTATTACAAAAAAGGATAAAGTACATAAAGTAGAAAGTTACAGACTCAAGACCTCAATGTACAGTTACCAAAAGCATGGACCTTTTCACCAACTCTTGTAAGTTGGTGACTTGCAGAGGTGCAGCGGAAAGGTGTCCAACTTTATGCAACAGTAATAAGATAAAGCATGTTACTAAAAGTCTTCGGAAGAAATCTGTCTTTCTGAACTTGAAGCTTCGAAAGACTTTGTCTCTGAGGCTTAGGAAGACTTCATGTTTGGCTTTGGAAGATATTGGTCTTGGCTTTGGAAGATTTCATAGTTAGAGTATTTTTTGTTTCATGTGTGAAACTTCCTAAGCTTCTTCTTTAATGCACTTGTGCAGCATGCATGAAAGACTTAAGATGTTTAGGTTGCATCAGCCTCTTAATCTCTACAATACTCCCTCTGTTTTGTGTGAACAAAGACCTGGGTGTATGATCACCATACTGATTTTCAGTTACAAAATGTGAAAAGATCATGATCCTCATCATTCCTCTGTTTTGTGTGAACAAAGACCTGGGTTAAAGGCACATCTGTGTTATGTGAGTAAAGACCTGGTGACCTGATGATGATCATACTAAGCTCTTAAAAAATCCTATGTGATCAATTGTATATTAATCTAGAGCTTTTACATCATTGCATTAATGAGATGCCACTGCATCTCAAGATAGAACTTATAACTTAAAGTACATAGTTCTTAAGTGTGAAAAAGTGATGATTTGTCTTGCAAAGGGAGGACAAAATCTTTGTGAATTGAATGTGAAGCCCATAACAGCAAATTCTAAATCAATATGAAAACATGATAAACAACATGCCTAGTTGATAGATGAGCTCTTGTATGGATTAAGTGGACAATATACTTGCAATCAGAACTTTGTTCAGGCATCAATTCAACAAAATAACTCATTAGGAAGAGGCTTAGTATTATAGATGATCCCATCATATGTGTATAATGTCTACTCATCATCATACAATTAAATGTCACTCATGTTACTCTTCTTAGAAATTTATGATAAATGCTTAATGTCATCATTAATCACAAATTTAGGGGGAGTAGAAATACATGAAGTTAAGTTTATCAATCAGCAGCTTTGTCTATTTCATTATCAATTTGAAGGAATTGGAATCTGATCACCATCTTAGCTCCTGGATACATGAAATTTTCTTTAAAATCATTTTAAACTTTCTTGTGCTTAATTGTCATGTATACAAAGTCAATAAGGTCTAAAAGGAAAAAATGGTTCTAAGCAATGGACTTGGACAATACAACAAAAATTCTCTGCATTCTGTCATCTTAAGCATCAGCAGAAGCTATAGTGCCATCTTAAGCATTAGCAGAAGCTACAGTGTTGGAAATTTAAGTGTTTATCCGTAGATTGGTAAACTACAGATGAACAAAGATTAACATAATTTAATTTCATAGTTTGGTAATATGTGAAAATGTATGTTATATTTCATCAGCAGATGCCGTTAAGTCATCCATAGATGATTTATGAGATCCGTAGATG
The DNA here is from genome assembly GCA_025506515.1 of Flaveria trinervia. Classification (NCBI taxonomy): domain Eukaryota; kingdom Viridiplantae; phylum Streptophyta; class Magnoliopsida; order Asterales; family Asteraceae; genus Flaveria; species Flaveria trinervia. Next base: position 43,951,425 of record CM046450.1, read on the forward strand.
ATCTGCGAAAGAATTTGTTCACTTCTTTAATGTGATAAATTAAGGTGTCCGAGAGTATAAATGATGTTGTTTGACTTCAAACATCATTATTCTCTTTTTCAATTCACTTTTTCAGACCTAGAAAAACACACTCTCAACAAACTTTTCCTTCTTTCATAACATTCAAATCTTACCAAATCAAAACATTAACAAACATATATCTATGTTCTTAATCCGCTGTTTTCAAGGTAAAACATGTCATAATATTCAAGAATGTGTTTGAGTCTCGTTTTAATCTCACAACTGTTCGTATTGTCATATCAATAATGTTATTCTAGCGAAATCTTTTTCTTATGAACAGATGGATAATCAATTTGTGAGAGAGCACAATGTGTGTGCTTTCTTAAACCCAGACGACCCTGTTTCAGAAGGGTGTAAAGATATTATTCGGTATCTAAGAAGATCTAGGCTGTTCTATGCCTTATCAGTAGAGCCTGTGATTAACTAATCGCACATCACTGATTTCTGGAACTCCACCCAAATAGAGGAAGATGGTCGAGTTATTATTGCTGATGTGAAGAATCGAAGGCTGAGAATCGATGAACAGACAACAAGAAGGGTTCTTGAGTTGGAAGATGTTAAAGCTGGTCATCCTGATGTGTTCGAAAACGAATACATAGAGAAAGTTTTTCTACTGATGTGGTATGATGGTGATTTTGAGAAGGGAGAAATCAAGAAAGGAAGACTCTGCAAGCCATACAGATTTCTCTACCACACTTTTCTTAAGTGCATCTCAAACAGAAAATCTGGTCTTGATAGATTTTCAAGGCATATCTCTTCTGGGATTATTGGTGTGTTTGAGGGAAGAACCTACAATTACTCAAAGTACATCTTCAACTGCTTATGTGATCACGTCAAAGTGCAGAAGGCTGATAAGATGTATATGTTTCCAAGGTTTCTGCAATTGATCATTAATGCTAATCTGCCTGGAACTACAGTGGATGGTGGTGTGTTTGTTCAAGCACACCTTGGCAGATCTGTACTGAACAAAATATCTGGGAATATGAAGGAGGTGACATGACCATGTTTGCACATGTGGTTGATGCTACTACGAATATTCCTCAAGAGCTTGTGTGGGAAGATTAGCAAGAGGACTCTCCAACCAACTTTGTTCAAGCCACACACTCACCCAATTTATCACCCATTCACCATCAACAACAATCTCCACAATTCCCTTCTCACTCAAATCAAAATAACAAACCCATCTCACCTACCCTATCCGTTGACTCTCAACAATCTCACTCTGCCAGTCAGAACACTCAACCTATCTCACCGCTCTCTCATCAATCTTCTAAAAGTATACATACTGAACCAATTGTTGTTTCTCAGTCAGTAAACTCAATCCACTCTGGTGAGACTAAGCTAATCTCACAAGCAAGCACAATCCCATTGTCATCTCCAATCATGAGGATCCAGTTGCATCTAATCAAACAGAGCTTGTAGTACCCAACATGAATTTAGAAACAAAATCTCATCATGATAAGCTTGAACAATCACAAGATAAATATTCAAGCTCAGCAAGTGTGAATGCTCATTCTAAGGAGCTAAAGAAGAAACTGCTGACATTCAAGAAGAAAAGAATTATATGGAAGTTATAGTTTACAATGAGGTGATCTGAGTGATTCTGATATCCTCGTCAGCAAGGGGCTTGCTCTGAAGTACAACAATAGAAAGCAAAGAATACAAGAGCTGGAAGGAATAATTGGAAGAAAGGATGAAATGCTGCTGCAACTAGAATCAAGAATCAAAAGATTGAGAGAAGATGCCGTGTGCAATAATGAAGTGATTGATGCTCTTCTTCAACAAGAATCTGAACTCAAGGAAGCAGTAAAGGAAGCAGTAAAGATGAAAATAAGAAGCTAATAGTGAAAATTGATCAAATCAATGACACTCTCTATGATCAATCAACTCTGTTTGAGAAGAAAAGAAGAAGAGATTGATGAACTAAAATGAAAATATGTGCTCTTGAATCAAACCAACTAAAGAAACATGCTGAATCTTTGAAGCAACTCATTCAATAGTCAAGGAAGAGGAAGTATTTGGGCCCAAACAAGATTCAAGTAATCAATGTTGAAGATTCTCCTAAACGGTCAAGACATACCTCTTCTGAGCACACTCCTTCTGTGGAAAATTTAACATCAAAGCAAGCTGCTATTGATGAATCTGAGAGTGATGCTGAATGAAAAGAGCTAATTGAAGATGAACCTAACAAAGCTCAAGAAGAATCAAAGACTGATGTTCTTCTTACAACAAAAGACATCATGGAAGAAAGGCCTGAATCTGCTATGCTTATGACCCTGATCAACCATGGATTTCCATATGACATGTTGAAAGGATGAATATGTCTGAGATGAAGAACACATTGAAGAGTTTGATCTTGCAAGATTTATGATTCCTAACTGTGATTATGAAGCATTCACCACTTTTCAAGCCATTTAGAAAATCAAGAAAGATGTAGGCCATTATGACACTGCTAAACTCACCAAGTATAATATGGTATGTTGGCTTTAGGGACACAATTACAAGGCTCATGAGCTTAAAGGAAGAAGTGTTGGTGAACTAAGAAGAATGATGGAACATGTGATGAATGTTGAACTTGATACTAGAGTTAGATTCAGAATTGAAGCTCCAAACCCATCATTTGAGCAACAAAGCAAACTCTCTACTTATCCTATAACTGTTGAATCTAAAGATCAACACAAAGACAAAGACAAAGACAAACTGATTAGAGAACCAAGGACAGTCATTCCTGACAAAGTGTGGCCATTGGGTACAACTGTTAGAGAAATCACTAAACAGAAATCAACTCTCATAGAGCTATATGATCATATCACAACTCCCAGTTCTGAAGAAGAGAACAAGATCATGGCCTGGAAATTTGATCCAGACTGGGACTATGCAATTATCAAGAGAACCTCTGGAAGAATTCAATATTTTCATGATACAGAGGCAGTGTTGAGACTTCATGAGAAAGACATCAAGGATCTGCAGAATCTTACAATGTCTAACAATCCAATTCACTCAAGGGGAAGAGATTTCTCTATGTTGGTGGGAAAGTTAAAGAAAAAATTTAAAGATGATGTGATTAGAGAATCAAAAAGAGAGGAGTTGAGCATAAAAGAAGATTAGAGAGAAAGACAAGATCAGACACCAACTCATCCTCATTAGTTGATGATGAATTTCTAAGGAGAGTTGGTTGTTCTAATAGGAAAATATCATCCATCAAAGTCATTAGAGGAGATCAATACACTATTCCCATAACTAAGTGGACATATGTTGAGAAAACAAAAGAATGGTCTTGCTGAGAAATGCTGATGGTAGGAAAGGTGACAAAATAAGAATCTTTGACCCTATAGAGATCAAAATGCTTCATCCAAGCTACACGTCACTCTTACATGATAAATTCTTCCCACAGCTGTCAAATGAAAAAGCTCAGAATGATTTATGCTTATACATTCATATGATACAAGTTGTGGATAAGTTGCATGCCAAAGCATACAAAAGAAGAAGATATAATACTGGGATGCTAAAGGGAGCTACAATTGAAGATATATCAGAACTGAGAATCTCAGAAGAAGATGAGCTGGAGATTGTTAACAATCAATGTGTTGTAGAAACACTCACAACTGAAGAAGATATTTTGGGCCTAAGCTTTGAGACTCTGAAGAGGATATGCAGAATGGAGATCAAGTACAAGTACGATGATCAAAAGGATGCAGTATCATATTTTAACAAAAGGATGGTGGCAAGGATGAAAGAACTTTCAGTTTTGAAGAACTGATTACAAGTATCTAAGCCTAAGGGGGAGTATTGTTAGGTCTAGGATCAGTAGATCTAGTCAATTTTGTATTGGCTTAGTACATGAAGTAATATCTGTAATTAATGGTTGTAATTCATTATTGTGTATGCATTATATGAATAGGTTAACCCATTTATATGTGTGTTGATTTATGTATGGTTACAGGTACGAACCTTATACTTGGTCAATTTCTGAATTTGACCAAGTGTAAGAAACATCTACGGATGAACATTTTGTGCTTCCGTAGATATGTTTCTTACAAGTAAAATTACATCCGAAGATCCTCTGCGGATGAACAACCAGAACTAAAGAACAAGATTCCTACGGAAGAACAAATCATCTACGGAAGAACAAGACTTCTACGGAAGAACAAATTCCTACGGAAGACACTATTCCTGCGGAGTCCAAACCCTTGTATTATACAAGTGTTACAAGTCAACAAGGCAGTTATGCGAATCCCAAGAAATCCGATGATTCCTTAACAGAAACAAATCAAATACCAAGAGATCCGGTGTTTCCTATAACAGAAAGATCATTGTCTATATATATGGATCCTAGGTTTCGATTCAAGGACGCTTGAATAGACGATTGATTGAACGGCAACAACGATAGCAATACAACAAACAACGCACATCACATCAATTCACTCAATCAACCCTAGCAGTCGTCACATCATTCATAACAAACTTTGATATCATTCATTCAATATTTTGTAATCATTAATATATTTTAATGAAATACATATTATTTATTAATTGTGTTTCTGTTGAGGGTTCTTGAATTTTCATTGATATTGAAATTTAATACAAAACAATTAAACCAAGCCAACGTTGATTCTTCAAACGTTGACTGTCTTTGACCAACACTGATAATTCATGTCTACGATCCTAGGATTCACAATATATATATGTGTCTATATCTATATATATATATACACACGTGTATATATATATATCTACATATATATGTATATATATACACACGTATATATATACACACACGTATATATATATATATATACACACACGTATACACACACACACACATATATATATATATATACATATATA
>CM046450.1:43958832-44053911 GCA_025506515.1 Flaveria trinervia
ACACACACGATCAAGCACACACTTACAAGCCACACGCCACTGTGAACCATCACACACCACCGCAAAGCAACCACGCAAACCCAAACCAAGAAAACGAAACCAAAATTGATGAAATGAAACAAAACAAAGGTTGGAACTATCGTTTACCTAGAGGAGAACTTTGATACCCCGTATTTCCAGGTTAACGCCGTTAATTCATTCTTCGTTATTCAAAATTCTTGGTGATTTAATTAATTAAGTAACCTGATTATATGATTAAATTAATTATTAAAGTAATTTAGGTTTGAATAAATTATAAAATCTATAGGCACCTCATGTGTCATTTCATCAAAGTTGGGGATTTAAGTGTTAATTCTTCAAAATTCAAACTCATCTCTCGGCCTTTAATATCATAACCTCCCCTCCCCTCTCGGCATTCACTTCTATAACCCTAAAATGCAAGAAACAACCGACGGAAGCCTTATCAAACAGTGCAACTCATCTTCGGCAAGTTCTTACTCGTGATCACTGCATCTCCGGAAGCCTTCTTCGCGATCAAATGACACCGCGAGCAACCGCGAGTACCTGACGATAGTACTACACGACAATTGTAATAGCCCCGTACCTTGTTCAGTAATATTTTTCATTCATTACTTCTGCTATTGGGTTGTGGTTTCACGTTTGGGGTATTATGATCATGTTGGAATGGTTTCGACTTAGTGTTTATGTGTTGTCGGGTGTGCTTGTGTACGATGGCGTAAGCGTGTGGTTGAACTTGAGAAGGAAAACAAAGAGCTGCAGAAGACATCAAGCAAGACCATAGAGGAACTTGAACAACTCAAGACTCGGTTTGATAACTTCGCGGGATACTACAACGACCTGGTGGATCGTTTTAATAGACTGGTTGGGCGGGCCGATAGCGGCAACCAACAACTACAAAATTTAGAATCTCACATCTTCGCTCAGAACGTAGTACCCGAACCAGAAGCGGCACCCGAAAAAGAAGAAGACCCCAAGGAAGAACCAGAAGAGGCACCCGAAGAAGAAGATCCTAAAGATGAACCATAAGAAGCACCAGAGGAGGAAGATCCGAGGGAGGAACCACAAGAAGAGCCTGAGGAACAGCGTAACGATGAACCGGAAAACAGCAACGGATCTGTCGATTCTCACTGATTTCCTTGCTTATTATTTTCCTTGCTTATTCTTTTCCTTTCATTATTTCTTTTATTCCATTGGACTTTATTCTTTTCACACCTAGATGGGAAGGGTTGTTTTCCATCCGACTGATGCATTTGGATTTTAGTATTTGATTTGATTAATTGTATGCCTACTTACAATTTATTTGATCAGAAATTATAATTTGAACTTATTAGCTGTGTATGCTAAATTCTTTTAAATTAATTGTACATAAATGAGTGGATTGTAAGGCCCCGTTCCCGGGACGCTTACAGCTAGTAAATCATTGCACATAAAACTTATAACTTTACATTTAACATTCATAAAACATTGCAGCGGAAACCTAAAATAACTTTTCATATCATTACAAATGCTTTTGCAAGTTAATACAAGCGTTCATTTCAAAACATCATTCGTTCGCATTACATTGAAAAAACATTAATCAAAAGAATGCCGTTCAAAAGAGCTAAATAGCTGCCCCGTGCCATCCTCAGCAACATTACCTGCCAACTAGAAACACATAAAAATCAGCGTTGCTGAGTGAGTTCTAGTTTTATAATAAAACATACTTTTTTTTCGTTAAAACTGTAATTTACTTTCATGCGATCATACATCATACGTACACATCGATAATATCATTATTATCTTCATTAATTATTCATTCACTTTCGTTCATTCGTACGTTCATTACTTTCGTTGACATGTACATTACCCCACACATTGTGCACGAAGAGGTAACTAGGCATGAGGTCTTTCATAGACTTTGAACATTGGGCACGGAGCTAACTCAACTACCTAGGGTAAGTACATTCACCACTATCTTTTCTCTTACATTCTGGATCAATGCCTTATGCTATACCCCGACATTGTGCACGAAGCTGGTAACTGGGCCTAAGGTCTTTCATAGACCTCGAACATTGTGCACGAAGCTGACTCCAACACCTAGGGCAAGTGGCATGGATCCCATACATATGGTCAATCACAAAGATTGGACCCGAGTGTGCATCCTTCGGGGTATCTAACCCACACACCATTGAGCTAACACCTTTATTGGGTGTGCACCTCCATACATTTGCTTGTGATCCTTTCTTACCTTCATTCGTTCATTAATGCATGCATTCATTCATCGTGTTCCTCTTTTTATTATCTTTCACTTTATGTTACATAATATTTTCATTTATTTATATTCAACGTAAAGTCACAGGAAAGATAAACATACATCATAATAAGGAACATAACATACACAGTCATCAACATCATCATACAGGGCATCATACATACATACATAACATGCATCATGCATAAACATACAACATCATACATCATCATGCCCATCGTAGCATCTATGACCTCAAAAGTCATCTTACATGAACTTACGGGAACCTCCCACGTCAAAACTTACATCCGCACTTACCCCTAAAAGTCAGTAATTAAACTGCATTTTCCTCGGGTACACCAGCCCTACTTGGGTGTATGGACACCCTTCAGTCGCATGGCCTCCAAGCGACTGAACATCATGCGATTGGACCAATGCGGATGAACACCTATGCGGATGAATACCCAATCGTGCGAATGAAACTAATGTGACTGGACTCAATGCGGATGAGTCCCATGCGAATGAAACTAATGAGAATAGAACTAATGCGGATGAGCATTTATGCGAATGGGCTCTCAGTCGCAGACTCCCCATGCGATTGACCTTCAGTCGCACGACTAGCAGGCCTATGGGCTCTAGTCGCATGACTCACATGAGATTGAACCTCAATCGCATGAATTGCATGCGTAGGGACTTCAGTCGCACGACTAGCATGCCATTCGGTCGCATAGCCCTAACCGCGCAGAATTCAGCTCACTCCCGAACCCAATCTGCCAGTTTCGACCCCTAAGCTCTTCCAAACCCAATCTAAGCCCAAATCAACCATCCTAACCTTAGGAATGCATACACAACCCCATTCAAGCACGCACAAGCCCGGAAACAAACTCCAAAGGCATCACACGCAAACACATACAAATGGGTCAAATACACACACAAACAAAAACGGGTTTTCAGATGTGTTCCAGCCCCAAAATCGACCAAAAACGTTTAAAAGAGGGGTCCTAGAACTCACACAAGCCACACCGAGAAGTAGAGCTTCGTTTGGACCCGCTACACGATGATTTTTCACTCTTAAATCTACCCGAACCAACTTTTCTCTTTTTTTCTCCCTTTCTTTCTCCTCTTTTTTTCTCTTTAGCTGAATTTTGGATGTGGGGGATAGGGTAAGGGCTATCCTCTCCCTTTATATACCCATACTCACCCAACTTTCTCTCGTTGACGAGTTTGGTCTCCCGATCTTGGACTTTATTTCTTTTTTCTTCTTTCGTCGTTTTCAAAATAAATATCTGGGTGTTAGAAGTCCACCCCCCCCCCCCCCCCCCGTATATAGGTTTCGTCCTCGCAACCTACTGTAGCATCCGCCATTTTTTTTTCCAAGTTAAAAAATCTTCTTTGAGTTCTATTATAAAGTTATAATAATAATTGTGATGGACCAAATGAACTAATTTGTAATTTATATTGTGAATTATACATTCTTAATCATTTGAATAATTTGAAATAATTTATGATTTATAAACAATTCTTTATCATAAAATTATAAAGTGAATAAATCATTTTACAATAATTAATGAAAAGACATATTGCAATCTAAAAAAAATTATAAAATAAAATTTTAACAAACTTATAAGGCTCTATTAGTAACCATGAATTAAACTTATTTGGTAAAAATAAATAATCAAGTGATAAGGGTTACAAGCTTATAAAAGTTTTAAAAATTAATAATTGATTTATTTGATTTATTATTCAAATTAGTTATAAAAATCTAGGGTTTATTTTGCAATTTCTAAAACTAAATTTAAAGGTTTTAGCATGAAATAATAAACTTTCAAACACAGGGACCAAAACTGTAAATATCATTTAAAACCCAACCCCCTCCCCTTCTTTCCCCCGTTTCCCCCGGCGAACGCCGGCGGCACCTCCGGCCAAGTCCGGCGACTCCCAAACCAACCCATAACTCCCGAACTTTAAGTCTAAACGATGCTAACCGTTTCCTAAACCGTTTCGAGCACTTAATAACTTTAATTCGAGTTAATATGGTCGATTGGACTCGGCAACCGTCGACCCCAAAGTTTATAGCCGTTCGAACGTTAAATCGTAATAATAACTCAATTAACTTAACCTAATCGGTCATCTATCAATTCCTAAGCTTGTAACCACATATTTCCCCTGGATCACACACCAACATCATACTTGATCCTCTCCAATGTCGCAACCGGCAACTCAACCGTGATCCATGCTCGAAGCTTTATTAAACCAAATTGGAAGAGGGCTTTCACTTATCAACATCATCCGAAGCTTCCTGCAAAGTTAATTTGATTACGAACAACGTTTGCACCTTGAGTTAACAATCACATCGTCGTGACTTGCTCTTAAACTTGAGATCATCAAATCGAATCAATCATGTAAGTTTCTGCAAGATCGGTGTTTGTCACTTAAACACAAGGTTTTCTCTCAATCTCACCTAGAATCACACTCGGGTAAGAATCAATAAGAGTTGATCACAATATGAAAAGTAACTAAGAACACAGAAAGATAATTTCAAGATACTTTCATATATTAATTCTTAACTCAAGATACAAAGACTCTTACAAGCAGATGATTATCTCTATGAGTTACAAGGAGAACCTATATATAATACTATCTATACCGGATATACTTTGATACCTACTGGGATCCTTTACCTAAACCTATACTACAACACTATAGTTAAGGTATCTTAGATAAAGTCTTATCTGAGATTGGTAGTCAGGACATGTCTCTAACTTACCTTTTGTCACCAACTAAAGATGGCAACTGTACTATCATGAAAGGTAAATAGTGGAATAAAGTATGGTTAACAACATGGTTCTTTAGAAAAAGCCATGCTGTATCAGAAGTCTGCAGCGGAGTGTCAGAGACCGTACTTGTGTCCACTGGTTATATCAGTGTCTTCCGAAGGTTAAATGGCTTCGGAAGAGTAAGTACTTCCGAAGCCACTTTATACTTCAGAAGAGGTTGCTTCTTCCAAGACTTGGAGACTTCTTCTATTCATCATACTTCGAAAATGGTCATTACTTTATTCTTCTAAGTCTTGAACTTCGGAAGTATGTATCTGTCTTCGGAAGTAGAGTTCTGTCTTCAGAAGTTGGACTTTTCCTTTGTCTTCGGAAGAACTCTACAACCTTTGGAAGTTCCATGACAAGCTTTGGAAGCCTTTGCATGCAGAACCAAAATAACTTAAATGATCCAGTTTTGGTTGCATTAGCCTTCTACTTGATCCAACAAACTCCCCCTAGGCTGATGCTACCAAAACTTCACTTACCTCGACTTCTCAAAACTTTCAGCACCAAGGAGAGCAAGTATTTGTTTGTCTCCTTGTTCTTCCCTGATGTGGTGCTGAGAAGCTTGTATAGATCCTTGGTAGACAGGAAATCCAGTCTGTCACCTTGGATAACATGTACTCTTTGTTGTTTCCCTCCGAAAAGAGTTAGTTGATGGGAACTGTAATCATATTCCCATCAAACTATAGGTTCCAATTCAGGACCTTCCACCATCTATAGAAAGGCAGCACCTTTGGTGGAGATCTTTCCTTGTCTTCCTGTCTTCTCAACTTCAACTCTTCTTCAATCTTTGCTTTTGCAGTTAGCTAAGCCAAATGAAGACTGCTGAGATGATTCGTGACGAGTGCAGCAGTTTCAGAGTTGGAGGGGTTGTGAGAATGGTTCTCTGCTAACTCACAATGTCAAATCTGCTGGAGTTTAACAGAGAGGTTGCATTGAGTCTGTTGATTTCACACCATCTCTCTTTCCACAACAAAGTTGTGAGAAGGTTCATTGAACCTCCACTGGATTCTTCCTTCTAGGCACAAGAGGCTGACTAGGAATCTTGTCCTCTTTTCTTGTATCCAGCAGAGTCCATTTCCTTTTGAGCTTCTTTTCTTCCTCTTTAAAGAGTCTAAATTGAGGCCCAAAAGTCTTGCAGCCTGGTCCAAGTTCCTTAGGCAAATCAAGGAATCTCTCTCTTGTGAGGGAACTTGAAGATCCGTCTACATAGGTAATGTTAACGGAGTCTTCTACACAGGAGACTTCGCTCAAAGTGGTGCAATTAGTGAGCTTCTTTTTGATTGCCTTAAACTCCTCAGGGAGAGATGTTGAGAAGGCTGAAGGATGGTTGGAGGGTGATTGGGTAGGTTTAGGTTCAGAGGTTCTGGCTAGTGTTTTGGTTGGATTAGGGAAGTTAGGAGGTTGAGGTGAGGAGTAGTAGTGGGTAGTGATGTGGGTTCAGGGGTGAAGGGTTCAGTTTAATGGTGAATGATGAGGGTGAGGGTTCAAGTTGTGGTTAGGTAGAAGTAGTGAAGGTCATCCCTTTTACCCTTCTATACATCTCTTTCCTTTTCCCCAACCGATGCCAGCCTAATTTCACTGACAATCCGTTGGAGTGTCCTTTCAGACATAGGACCCACCTGCCTACCAGAGAAGCCATGAGCCCGAAGATAGTCCTTCATCCAGGCTTTCTCGTAAGCTTCTTGGAGGCAGTGACCCTAGCCTCTTCTTCTTTCTTCTTCTTCTCTCTGCCTTTTCTTTTGCAGCCTTCTTCCTTTCTTTCTCCATTAGATCCTGCTCTTTGTTGTAGAGCCAGAGGATCGTGTCATCGTTGTGTGGAGAGAGTTCTTGAAGATCAAAGCCTCTGGAGAGTAGGAAGTTTATCCTGTCTCTCCTCAGCTGCAATTCATCCTCCTTCTGTTTCTTTCCTTTTCCTCTAAGGCCAACCTGGCTTCTTCTTCAAGTCTCAGCCTGGTTGCCTTCTCCAGATCCACAACTCCTCTAATGGTAGCAGGAGTGTTTCTTCATTGGCAGCTCCCATTTCAATGAGCTGGTCAATGATCTGCTCTCTTCTTTTGATTGATGACAACCTCCTGTTGGAAGCAGCTGCTTTTGTGCTGGCAGCTAGCAACTTCTCAGTCTGAAGTCTTCCTTTCTTCTTAAGTTTCTCAATCTTCTCCTCTTCCTGAATCTCTTCGCAGTCATCTTCCTTTTACCTTTATCCTTTGAAGATCCTGACTGTGGTGGTTCTTGGAGAGAGGTTTCTGATTGTGAGAGAGTCAGAGATGGTGTCTGAGATGGAGGTGCAATTGGAAAGTCCTCGCTGCTCATTTCAGATGCCATTTCCAGGATAGCATGTGAGATCAGCTCCTCGGACATTTTAAACAGTCCCTCCGTAGCTTTCATTTCAGCTTCGAAAGATTCAGCTTGTTCTTCTGAGGCTTTAACTTCACCTTCGGAAGTTAAAGGGGATGCAGATTTTGTCCCAACTATTTCAGTTGCTGGGCCATCAGTTCCCATTTCCCCTTCGAATTGAATCGTAGGTTCCATGAGGACCTTAGGTTGACCAACTCTTCCACAGTGTAGAAGGGGCAGTTAGCCTTTGAAGTTCTTCTGCTCCAAAGTAGACCATTGCAAGCATCATGACTTGGCTGCTCAAAGGAAGATCTTAACAAACCTTGGTGAAGAGTTTGTAAAGATCATTGAGCATCCTTGGATCAATCTGAAGAGTGACTTGAGATGTTTCAGGCCCAGAGATGATGGGAGAGGAAGATGTTGAAGTGGAAGGCCGGCTCTTTGGTTCCTTGTGTGTTTGTCTTGAACATTCTCCCCTTTTTGGTAGCATCATCTTGAGAGCTATATGAGCTGGGAGGAAGTCAGGAGACCTGAATAGGTACATGTCTAACAGACCTCTCTGTCTGTTTCTCAGCTAGTTGAGCGTTGGAGATCAATCTCAAGTTGCTGAGTGGCAGATCTTGCCTCTAAAGTCCTAACCTGAGATTCTAGGTTTCAGACTTTAGAAAGAAGATCTTGAATAAGAGTAACATGCTTCCCTCATCTTCTTTCGAAGAATCACGGAGATGAGTACATACCTAGTATGTTCAGCCTCACCACCAGATGTGGTTCTTGGCACCCTGGGTTCCCATGCTCAATGATGTCTCTTTCAGAGTCATCAAAGGGCTTGGTTGTCGTAGATTCAGTCTGAGAATATTACCGCTGTCCACAAGGTCATTGAGGCACCTTCTGTAGTGCAGCTGAATCTACATGAGTCCTCCACATCAGTGGGACTCACCTCAGTTGGTTGCTGATGGGGGATAGAGATAAAGGATTTCTCCGGGCTCTGTTGATCTTGGAGAGGGTGTTGTAGATCAACTTCATTTCCAGGGAGAGATGTTATCTCTTCATCAGTTTTAAATAAAAGGTCAGTGAAGATAGGATGGGTGAACCTACTGACCGGGACTTTGGTCAATGTCTACAGGCATTGAGCCTCTGGTGGGGGCTGTCCCTTGTTGGCTGCTCAGGAGAGTATAGGACTCATCCTGGGGCTTTCAGCTTGGTTGTGGGCTCATGGGTCTGAGACTGAGGAGACTCAAGACCCAAACTGAGGTCAAAAGAGAAGGATGGAGAAACCTCTGACTGAGTGGGAGCCCATGTTTCCACTCGAGTCTTTTTGGATTGAACAGGAGGGGCTTGTTCAATCAGAGTATATTGAACAAGGGTTCGTTTGGGTTATCTCTGATAAGTGATGGTGATGGGTGGAGAAGGTAGTCTTGGCATAGTGGGGGTAGTTGCTGGTGTGGGTTCATCACCTGTGGGGTTAACAGGGATGTCACCAGGAGCCGTTGGCTCAGTCATACCGGGAAGAAGTGCAGTATCTCTTCTTGTGAAGTTGGTGGACACTCTTTTCAAAGTCTTGAAGATGGTCGGCCTCATCTGAGGAGCAGTCAGAGCAGTTGCACAGACAAGCATGCTCTGGTCTAGCTCACAGTTGATTATATGCTGGAGAAACCTGGGATACATGAAGAATGTGTCCTTCTGAAGATTTCCATGAGGTTAGTCAGCACAAATCTTGAATAGTTGAAGCGGAGGCGTTGTACCAACCCATGAACAAGGCACCCAATTCAAATGGGATTTGATCCCATCCTGCGATTTTTTTGACAAGCAGTGAAGGACCACGTGTAGCAGGAACTTCCATTTGTACAAGAAGTTAAATTTGTAGACAGTTGACCTGCGAACGTCTCCTCCATATCCCATTTGGAGATAAGAATCGCCAAGTCTGCTTTGGGGAATTCCGTTGGAGCGCCCTCATCATGAAGCTCTAAATGCTCCTTGATGAGCTGTTCAGAAATGACCAACTCCTGGCCAAGATGCTCGATCGAATGACACGAACCCCATTTAGGGTTTCAATCTGACCATTTGCCCAAAATTCAGACATATGGTTTGAGTAATTGTGGGTTAACAGTCAGAGCGTGTAGTAGGAAGATTTGGTTAGGAAGGAGATGATATCTGAGAAGTCAGCATCTCTTGATGAATCAAGAGTGCGACTTGTTGTGCTGAGGGTTGAAGGCCATTTGGAAAGTTGAATGGGAATGATTTGAGATGGGTAAAGATGAGTAGGAAGAAATTTCTAGGGCTGTAAAGTTTGCAAGTAAGAGTGTGAAAGTGAATAGTCGAGATTATTAAAAGATTGTGGAAGGTGGTAATGGGGTTAGGATAAGGTGATGTGATGGTTTAGTGTATGAAATGACAGTGGCGTTAAGGTTAAAAATCAGTTAAATAATCCGACATCATTAACAAATTTGCTTTTTTACAGTGTGGGGCCCAAGAAATTTATGTTACACAATGAAATCTCTCTTCCGAGTGTAAAACATTTCCGAAGGTAACTTGTCTTTCGAAGGCAATTCTTACTTCCGAAGCCAATTATATGCTTCCGAAGGTTAGAGTTGCTTTCGAATAGAGAATTTGTAAGTTTCAGAAGTAGATCTGATATGCAATCAATCGCTTCTTCCGAGACCAAAATTCTTCCGAGAAGAAAGTTATCCTTTTAGAAATTATGCTTCGGAAGATATGAGAGTGTCTTCCGAAGGTTAATTTCTCTTCGGAAGGAATTTACACTTAGAAATTTCAGAGAGAAATTTCTTGTAACAAGGCTTAAATTGTATTGACACAAGACTTACATATTAAAACAGTTTCAAAAGAGATCAGATTAGTCAATGTTTATCATCCAATAGCTGTATGAGATACTTAAACCTTTGTTCATCAAAAGCTTTGGTAAACAATCAGCAATATTGTTCATTTAAGTCAACTTTGATTAACTTGATTAGATTTTTCTCATGTCTCTAATGAAATGATACCTGATGTCAATGTGCTTAGTCTTGGAGTGCTTCACCGATTTTCAGTTATGGAGATAGCACTGTTGTTGTCATATGTATAGGAGTACTCATAAAGTTGAATCTATAGTCTAATATCTGATTTTGAATCCATAGCAGTTGAGCACAGCAGCTAGCAACACAATGTATTCAACTCAACAGTTGATGGAGAGATATAGGATTGTTTTCTCTTGCATGCATGAGATGATCCTTCACCAAGAATTGACATCCTCCGATGTTGATTTCTTGTCAATATTGCAGCCGCTATAGTCACTGTCAGAGTATCCATAAAGATGAAATCCTTGTTTCTGGGATACCAGAGACCTAGTTTAGGTGCTCCTTTGAGGTATTTGAGGATTCTTTTAGCAGCAGCTAGGTGAGACACCTTAGAAGCTGCCTGATATCTTGCACAAATGCAAGTAGCAAACATGATATCAGTCTTCTTGCTGTAAGATACATCAGAGAACCAATAATTGCCCTATACTGATGTTGATCAGTATCCTCCCCCTCAAGGTCAGGACAAAGATTATGGTTTCTGGGTATGGGGTCTTGGCAGGCTTGAATCCTTCATCTCAATCTTTCTAAATGTCAGAGCATATTTAGATTGATTAATGAAGAACCCTTCCTTTAGTTGCTTTACCTGAATTCCAAGGAAAAAGTCCATTTTCCCCATGGAGCTCATCTCAAACTTCTTCTCATCATATGCTCTCAAAGTCCTTGCACATTGGTCATTTGAGGAACCAAATATGATGTCATCGACATAGACTTGTACAAGCAAAATGTCCTTTCCAGACTTTCTAATGAGAGTGTCTTGTCAATGGTACCTCTAGTATAACCATTCTTTAGAAGAAACTGAGACAGAGTCTCATACCACAGCCTAGGTGCTTGGTGCAGCCCATATAGAGCTTTATCCAATTGGCACACATAGTTGGGGTGCTGTGGTCTTCAAATCCTGGAGGTTGGCATACATAGACTTTCCTGTCTATATCCCTATAGAAAAGCACACTTGACATCAAGTTGGTATACTGTGAAGTCCTTGGATGCAGCATAAGCAAGGAAGATCCTAACTGCCTCAAGTCTTGCAACTGGTGCGAAGACATCAGTATAATCGATTCCTTCCTCTTAAGTGTATCCTGAACCACAAGTCTTGCCTTATTCTTGATGATCAAGCTCTGTCACCTCTTGTTTCAGAAAACCCATTTGGTGCCTATGGGTACTTGACCAGATGGTAGCGGACTAGGTTCCATACCTTCGGTCTCTTGAATTGAAGCAGCTCCTCTTGCATCGATTCAATCCAGCTACTATCTTTTAAGGCATCTTCTACCTTCTTGGGTTCCATCTGAGATAGAAAGCATGAGTACAAGCAGACATTCCCTTGATGAGTCTGTCTCTTGTTCTCACACCCTCAGAGACATTTCCTAGGATGTTCTCAGTTGGATGAGTGTTGTAAATCCTAACACGAGGAATCACTTCCAGTTGCAGAGATAGATCCAGGTTGGACATATTCTACTCAGGAACTAGAACACTCTGTCCAGCTGTTGTTTCAAAGTCATTCAATGAGGACTGATTGAATGAATGAGAAACATCATCGATAGTTGGCTGTGAGGTTATTAACAGTTGCCTGTTCATTTCAAAATACTACCTCCTTTTGCCTGGTGTTTGGTGGATCACCTGATGAGTTTTGAGGATCAGTAGGTGACTCACTTGTTGAAGCTTCACTATTCCTTGATATAGTTAAACTGTTGGATATGTGAATAGTGGAAGCTTGATGTATTGCAGCACTTAGAGAATTTGGTCTAGGCCTGGGAAGCTCAAACAGTTGATCATTAGTAGCAGCATCAACATCAGTTTGAGCACCTATTCCAACTGAAACATTCTCACAAGAGGGTTTAGAATAGTTTGGAAACAATTCTAAATCAAAGATGTGATCAGGTCCATTCCCCCTACACAAGAGTGTGCTCATTAACAACTATATTGGATGACTCCTCAAATTGTTGATTCTTAATGTTGTATACTCTGTAAGCTTTGGAACTAGAAGAGTATCCAACAAAGATAGCATCATCCGACTTTTCAGCAAATTTTGCTAAATTGTCCTTTGTGTTAAGTATGGTACACCTGCTGCCAAAGGACCTTAGAAAGCCAATGAACGGTGGCCTCTTGTTCCATAGCTCATAAGGGTTTTTCCATGGGGCTTAACTACAAGAACTTTGTTCTGCACATACCATGCAGTGCTGACTGCCTCTGCCCAGAATGTTAGAGGTAGCTTTGAATCAACTAACATAGTTCGAGCAGCCTCAATAAGTGTCCTATTCCTCCTCTCAGCAACACCGTTTTGTTGAGGAGTTCTGGGAGCACTATATTGTCTGGCAATCCCTTTTGAGTTACAGAATGAGTCAAGAACGAAGTTCTTAAACTCAGTCCCTTGATCACATCTATTATTTTAACCTTGTGATCAATTTGATTTTCTATTTAAGAATAAAAGATTTTAACGTTTCAGCAGTTTCATCCTTAGTTCTTAAAAAGAATACCCATATGAATCTTGTAAAATCATCAACTATCACAAGGCAATATGATTTCCTTCCAATGCTCATTATACTTGTGGGACCAAAAAGATCCATGTGCAATAAATGCAATGGAGTAGTGATAGAGTTAACACATTTGGATTTATGAGATGTCCTGTGTTGTTTCCCTTTCAGGCATGCAACACAGTTGTCTTTGCAAAAAACTACTTTTTAGGCAAACCATGTACCAAGTTATTTTTAGCCAATTTGTTCATTGTCTTAAAATTTACATGACATATACGTTTATGCCATAGTGTTGACTTATCACTATCAGCTTTGAAAGAAAGCATGATACTTCACCCATAGGGGAAGCATTGTTCATATCAATCTTGTACATATCCCCTTTCCTGGGAGATCTAAGAAGCACCAATTCCGGAGGAATTGTCATCCCTGGTTTGAGGATAATACACTCATGTTCTGTGAAAAGCATTTGGTGCTTTTGATCACAGAATTGAGAAACACTTAGTAGATTGTGTTCAAGCTGTTTGACAAAGTTAACTTTGTCAACTGTTAACATACCATTGGATATACTCCCTCTGCCAGAAATATATCCTCCAGCCTTACCTCGAAACTGAACAGGACCTCCATCATAATATTGAAATTGTTGAAGGAGATGTCTGTTCCCTGTCATGTGCCTAGAGCATCCACTATCTACAATCCATACATTGTTGTTCTTGTCAAATGGATGTTC
Source organism: Flaveria trinervia (assembly GCA_025506515.1). Lineage (NCBI taxonomy): Eukaryota > Viridiplantae > Streptophyta > Magnoliopsida > Asterales > Asteraceae > Flaveria > Flaveria trinervia. The sequence goes on from CM046450.1 coordinate 43,972,506, forward strand.
CTGCACATAAGATAAGAATTCAGTTTGTGTTGGAAACCCAAGCTTTATTGGTCTTGGGTTCTTCCAAATATAATGACATGAGTGAACCAAATGATATGCATGGGGGTTCAACAGAGGTCTTGAGGAAGAGGTTTGGGCTGCAGCATCTTCCTTGATCTTCCAGTCCACCCTTTGGCTGATTTGGAGGATGAGCTTGTTGAAGCTTTTGCAGCATGGTCTTCTTCCGAAGCTTCTTTCTTTTCGGAAGAAGTCCTCACCACCTTTTCTTCCGAAGCAGTCTTCTTCTGGGATGGTTTCAAGGGAGCTTTCTTGTTCTTCCGAACCTTAGTAGCTTTTGCTTCCGAAGCCATTTTCCCTTCGGAAGGAGTTTCTTCCGAAAGTAACTTGGCTTTGGAAACTAGCTTTCCCTTCTTCAACTCTTGAACCGTATGGAAGGGTCCAAATATGAAACCTTCCCTGACTCCTTCTTTCCTATATTTTTGCATAATGTGTGCTTGCAGGATTGTAGTAACAATCTTTTGCCATATGATTTTGCAGGCCACACATGATGCATGCAATGTTAGTCCTTTTGGGAAGTGAGGGTTGCTGTTTCTTGGTTTTCTTTTCTTCGTCAGAAACTTTTCCCTTTAACTTCTGATCCTTTGGTAGGACATGAATGCTGGTATTACATTCCTTTCCTGAATCAGAAGTACCTAACACTTAGAAACCAGCTGAAACAAAGACACCCTTCTGTTTGGGGTCAATTTTCAGTTTGGATTTAGCCACTTTCTTAGCAGTTCTTCGAGCAGCTTTAGCTCTGCTTCTTCTGGCTTTGGTGGTTAGGATTTGATCATCACAGGAGGCATAGGTTTATTTACCTGTTCTTCCGTTGTGGAGGCTATAGGTGGAGCAATTTCATTGGTTCCCAACCTTCTTTGTTCTGATAATAGAGTTTGGAAGGGAGGATGATGCAAGAATAGCTTGGAAGTTTTGCTCAGAGATAGCATGCTTCCTGGCCTGAGCCTCAGCAGTGACAAGCTGGGCTTGAGCCTCAGACAATTTGGATATCAGATCCTTGATTTGAGTCTTGTAGTTGGTGTGTTCATGTTTCAAAGAGATACAGTTTTCTCCAACTCATCAATTTTCTTTTGATAGTCAGATTCAGCACTTTTAAAATCAGATTTTAGAATATTTAAAGACTCAATCTCAGATCTGATTTCCATATTGTAATCCTGATAGAGTTTAACTTTAGCTATACAGGCTGGAGTGCAGAGATGTTCATATACCTGGGCATCATCTGTTCCGGCCATGAGAGCTTGAGCAGGAGTCACATCCTGTACCATGAAGCTCCAGTCAACTTCTTGAGCCATTGTGGCTGTCTGAGTTGACTTCTCAGTGGGCTTTGAGGTTGGGATGTGTGGAGGCCTGTGGGGTTCCGGATTGGTCTTGGGAGCCTTGCATTCCCTTGCAAAATGACCCAGTTGGTTACAGTTGTAACACTTTGCCCTGGTCTTGTCAAACCGAACTTGCTGGTAGTTGGGTTCTAGGGAAATGCCTTCCAGTTCTCTTAAAGAACTTCTTTGCTCTGTAAGTTAAGAGAGCCATTTGCTGGACAATGTCCACGTACTCTACATCATCTGGGCTGAAGCACTCAAGATCATCAAAGCAGTATTGAAAATCTCCTGAGTGTCCACCTCCTGAGACAAAGGCACAACTTTCCTGGAAGGGATTGTGTTGAGCCTGTTGAGACCTTGGAGTCTCAGGATAAGTGATGTAGGGACCCAGGTGACAGGAAGGCTTGCTATTAGTCAGAAGTTGCTGAAGCAGGAAGACTCATAGATCTGCTTGTTTGGTGGCCCTTCTTACTCTCCATCTAGACGTATCATCAGGATGCCATAGAGCTTAGTCATGGAGAGTGTTCAAGTCATCTGTTCTCTTGATAGAGACACAGTAAATGTCCACTCATTTGGAAGAGCACTCATTCTTTCCGGTGAGATCTCAAGTCAGGAGTGATCTTTACAGACTGAAGGGAAGAGATAAGATCCATGTACCTGAAGTACTGCTGGCTGAGGGTCTCTCCCCGCATATGAGTGAAGTTCTCAAACTGCTGCTTCAGTGAGTCCTTCTTTGAGTCGTTGGAGCAAGAATTACATTTGAGCAAGTACATAACCAATTCTTGACATCTGCAATGCTCACAAACCCACCAAAATAGAGTTCGGTAATTGCAGTCTGAGAATAGTTCATAGCATGCTATCGATGTCCATCTTCTTTCTGTCTTCATCAGATTTATCCTCGACAACCTTTTCCTATCATGGCAAACCATTTCACCCATGTGAAGCACCTTCTCTTGTACGTCCATTGACAATCGAGTTCCACATTTTGCTGTCTTGGTAATCTAATGAAGCCTTCCATTCTTTTACTCCAAGACCTGAAGTTTTTCATGGGTGATGATTGGATGCTTTTGTCATAGTCCCCATTTTCTAATTTCGATTTTAGGGCCCCATGTGAGGGATGGGTGTAGGGAGGATTGAAAACAGTTGATTGGATGGTTAGAATCACGCATCAAGAGCCTTAGAAGCTCTGATACCCAATGCAGGATCGGGTTTGGTCACTTAAACACAAAGTTTTCTCTCAATCTCAACCTAGAATCACACTCGGGTAAGCATCAATAAAGTGATCAGCATTATGAAACTAACTAAGGAACAAACAGAAAGTATCAAGTACTTTTATTTTGATTTCTGAACTCAAGATACAAGACTCTTCACCGTATATGATTATCTCTATTAGTTACAAGGGAACTATATATAATACTATCTGCAAAAGCCGATATATTTGATACCACTGGGATCCTTAGCTAAAGCTCTATAATACAGACTATAGTTTAAGGTATCCTTCTTAATAAAGTCTTATGTTAAGTTTATAGTCAGGACATTCCCTGACTTAAACCTTTGTCACCAACTAAAGATGGCAACTGTACTATCATGAAAGGGAACAGTGGAATAAAGTATGGTCAACAACACGTGTTAAGATCGTTCAAGGGCTTGAACACAATTACAACACAACAACACAATGAGAAGATTAACTAAACTTTAATCAAACAGTGAACTAGGTAACCAAAGGTGATACAAGAACACAAGTAAAGCAAGAGACAGAACAAGAGAGTATAGTTTTCAAGGGAGCAGTATATTGCTTTCTCAAGTTCTTTTACAAGTGTTACAAAGCATAAAGAAAGATACAAGAACTTGGAATACTTATACTACAACCTACAGCCGGCTATACTATGAAAGCCAGCTGGATACAATTGACTAGACACTAACAAAATCAATTGTAGGATCAAAAGGCATATCTGCCTTTTGACCTTGTGACTATGACATGCCATAGCTCACATCCTTATACATTACAAAAAGGATAAAGTACATAAAGTGGAAAGTTTCAGACTCAAGACCTCAATGTACAGTTACCAAAAGCATGGACCTTTTCACCAACTCTTGTAAGTTGGTGACTTATCAGAGACGCAGCGGAAAAGGTGCTTTATGGAACAGTACATCAGATAAAGCATGTGTACTAAAAGTCTTCGGAAGAAATCTGTCTTCATAGGAAGCTTCGGAAGACTTTGTCTCTTCAAGCTTCGGAAGACTTCATGTTAGGCTTCGGAAGATATGGTCTTGGCTTCGGAAGATATTACACTTAGAGTATTTTCTAATGCTTTGTGTAATTCTTCCGAAGCATTCTTCACTTCAGTACTTAGTGCATGTTGCTGAAACACTTAGGCAGTTTTGGGTTGCATCAGACTTCAGGAATCCTTACAAACTCCCCCTAGGCTGATGCTACCAAAACACTTAGAAGATCTTTAAATGTTTGTAGTCTTCAGAATAATCAAGACCATCCCTTTCTTCATTTGATGGTCAGGATCATCAAGACTCTCATAGTATCTTCTCATTTCAAAGAGATCATGCAGAGGTAAGTTGATTATGTCTTGCCATGAGTAGACATTTTCAACACCTTGATCTCTGATAACCATCTTTCTGGATTGGTAGAGTAAGTCCAGGATAAGATGGTGTCTCAGTTGCTAGAGGCCACTTGCATAGGAGTTGATTGGGCTGCCTCATCATGCACTTCCTCAGGTTGATCTGATTCAGCCTGGGGTGTAGAGGTAGATGACTTTGGCTTCTTCTTTTTAGTCTTTGGTTTAGAGGCCATTTTCTTCTTCCTCTTTAATGTCTTTAACTGAGAAGACTGGTCTGCAGCACCATGTTGATCATCAGTGTCTTTCTCAGTTGGGTGTTCCTCCCTCACAGGTTCAGAAGGAGAGGGAGTTTGACCCTGTCTTGGATCAGAAGATGAAGTTTGCTGAGGCTCAGCTGGAGGTTCTGGTTCAGGTGTCTCTGGTTGTTCAAACTTGACCTCCACTTCAGGTGGGACTTGACTTGGAAGAGAGTGCAAGTCAATGAGTTCACCACTTTTAATCTTCTGCTTGATTACCCTTATATGCTCATCCATTGTAGATAGAGACATGGGACCAAGTCTCCTTCCGGAGAATCCATATGACTTCAAGAAGCTCATCATTCTTTGTCTGTCAGCAGACTTCTTTGCATTCTTTTGAATGATGGCTCTTGACTTTGCAGCTTCTTCCCTTAGCTTCCTTTTGGTTGTTTTTCTTTCTTTGACTAACTCAAGCTCAAGTTGCTTTAAGTACTCGAACTCAATGAAGTCATAGGACAGGGAAGAAGTGTATTTGCCTGATAGAAGCCTGTGGCACTCAGGTAGTTTATCATTTTGATTCTATCCTCTTCTTTATCTACCTGAGGTTCTTGTGGAGCCACATCTTCCTGTGCAGGACTTTCTTGAACTGGAGAGAGAGTGGGAGTATGCTTGTGAAGTCTTTTCTGTCTCCTCTCCTCTTTGAATTGGAGAAGTAACCTTGCATCCTCTTTCTCCTTTATCTCTCTTGACACTTCCATGTCAGCCAGTTCATTCAACTCTTCTAAGGGGAGGGAGATGATTTCATCAACATCATAGTTCCTGGTCTGTAAATAATTAATCCTGACTGCCCTTTGTTCATCATTTTGAGTATTTGGTCTGGGGGCAGCCCTGATTGCAGCTTGCATGAATTTTGATGACCCAGAAGAACTTTCTCCCCTTAGCCTCCTTTTCCTCTCTCTCTCTTCCTCCTCAATTCCTCAGGAGTCATTATCCTTTTCCCTTTGTCACCAACAGACCTTTGTGACTCAGGGTGGATTGAGGCTTGGCCTTCATTGCTTGGTGTAGCTTCCATGCTCTGGCCAGAGAGAGGCTGAGAAACACCTTCACCAGCAGGTGTCTCAGATGGAGTTTGGACCTCTGCAGCAGTTGTTGATGGTGAGACAAGGGTCTCAGGTTCTGCCACTGGGCCTTCAGCCAAGGTTTCCCCTATGAAACTAATCTTAGGGTCCACCTCAACATCCAGTTGACCGATGACATTGCCTGATTGCCTAAGTCTCCTTCTTAGAGAGAACTCTGCAAGGATCCTGTCTTGGATTCTTTGAGCCAGCCTGTCAGCTTGTCTAGATTTGCTTGGATTGACAAGTGGCATGTTGACTAAATCCAGTCCTTCATAGAAGCTCAGGCTTTGGAACTGAAAGACTTCTTGTTGGCCTTGAACTCTGTGAAGTATGAGGGCTCTTCTGTCATCATCATACCTCCATCTGATGATGTAGTTGCCAGTTCCATGTGGTGGAGATGAGACAGCCCTTGGTATACCTTCCTCAAAGAGACTCCTGATGAGAGAGTCTATAGAGTCCACATTAATGTGAACTTGAGGAAGTTGCTGAGAATGCACAACAGCAAGTGAGGATGGTGAGTCCTCTATGTCCATTCTCTTTGAAGAACTCCCAGGTTCTGTGGTTGTGATAACTTTCTCCCCCTTTTTGGTAGCATCACCCACTTGCATAGGTGAGCTGGAGGATAAATCAGTCACTTCCACAGGTTCTTGTGTTCCTGGTTGAGCTCTCCTTAAAGGTCTCTCAGCTAGTTTTTCCTGCAGATATGAAATCTGGAGTTGCTGATCATTGACCCTGTTTTGCAGGGTAGTCACCTGAGATTCCAAGTGACTAACCTTAGAGACTAGATAGGTGCATGTTTGTGACAATTTTTGTACCTTTAGTCTCAAATTCCCCTCATCTTCATCAGAAGAATCACTGGGGGATGAGAGGATTGGACCAAAGTCCCTCTCTCTCACCACCAGCTTGAGTTTCTTGGCTGCTGGTTTTCCTCTGCTCACTGGCAACCTCAGTTAAGATGCCAATGGGCTGAGTTGCCATGGTTGAGGTCTTAATGATGTAATCACTTTCAAAAGTGAGAGCCTCTTCCATATGGACATCCTGAACAGGTTCAGATGTGTCCACCTCAGTAATAGGTGACTGATGAGGGATAGACTGAGGAGAGTCAGAGGTACTCATCTCTCTTTGAGTAGGGGAGGAGAAGAGAGACTCATGGTACTCACTGAATCCTAAGTCTTCATCAGTGTAAAAGGATAGGTTGGGAATTGGTTGGTTTAGATCCAAAGGCTGGGGATGGTAGCTGTCCCCTGAAGGTTGTTCACTTGAGTGTTGAGACTCAGAGTGAAGGCTTACAGTTGTTGGGCTAATGAGCTCATCAGGTTGAGCTTGAGGAACCTCAGCCCTGATAGGTAAAGTAATGGGAGTGGTTTGCTCCTCAGGAGAAGTGGGAGCTCTGGAGTCCACTTCTTCCTGTAAGGTTGAGTATTTGGGGGCCTGCACAGACTCAATAGCCTGAGCAGGGGTTCGTTGGGATTTTCTTTTGTAGGTGATGAATATTTGAGGTTGTGAAGAGGGTAGGAGAGCAGTAGGTGTGGGTTCAACACTAGCTTGGACTGCTATGTTGTCACCTTGAGCAATGAGCTCTAACATTTTTGGGACTAGGGCTGTTTCTACCCCTGAGAAGCCTACAGTTGGCTTCTTCATAATTTTAAAGATGCCGGGCTTCATCTGTCCCAGTTTAAGAATATTGCCTGTTTCCCTCAACTGTGAGCCCAGTTCACAGTTAAGAATGTGTTGAACATATCTAGGAAACATGTAATATTCTAAGGAGTCTAAGTTTGCAAGTAAATTAGTATAACAAATTGTGAATACCTGAACTTGACCCCCTGAACCATCCCATGAACTATAAAGGAGAGATCCTCAGGAATCTGGTCCCATCCACCATGCTTGTTTGATAAGCTGTGGATAACCACATGGAGCAGGTATTTCCACTGGGATGAGACCTTCCCTTTCCTGAAGGTCTTTACAGAGAAATCTCCTTCATAGCCCATCTGCTCGAAGGAATGATTAACCGCTTCTTTTGGGAAGAACACTTCACCTGCTTCATCATCCAGCTGAAGATGTCGGTTGATGATGGCCGGAGTGATGAAAATTGTTCTCCCCTGCACTGTGGCAGACAGTGCCTTCTCCCCATCCATAATGACCTCTTGGCAGGTCTTCCAGAATTCAAGCAAATGATCCTCATATAGAGGAGGATCAATGGTTAGGGAGGTGAAGTAGTGAGACAAAGACAAGAAACGGCAAACCTCTGAGAAATGAGGATCTTTGTCAGAGCATAACAGAGCAACCTGATTGTGTTGTCTGTGTAGCTGCATGGCAAAGTGAGGATCATTTCTGTGTGTAAGGTCAGCCATTGTGAGGTAGCTCAGAGATGAAGAGAAAAGAATGGGAAGGAAATTTCAGAGAGAAAGCTTTGGTTTTAGGTATGGAAGAAAAGCAGATGATAGAAGAGGGGGGAAACCGTTGGGTTTATATGAGAGAAGGATTTCAGATAAAGTTTAATGAAAGAGGATAAACTTTGAAATCCGTATGTCGGTCCCACCTCAAAAAGTAGTTTACCTTTTTGCTCAAAAAGTAGTTTTCTTGGAATTCGAAAAGCTTCCGAAAGTAATTTGTCTTCGGAAGTTTGATTGAAAAAGCTTCCGAAGCTAAAGTGACTTCGGAAGAATTTTCCTGAGAGTCTTAAAGATTTATGCTTCGGAAGAGAAATAAACTTTGGATGCTTTGTATAAGAATGAACAAAGCTTCCGAAAGTAATTTTTGCTTCGGAAGGAAAAAGTCCTTAAAAATGAATAAGTGTCTAAGTTAAGAATTTTAAGCTTCGGAAGATAAATTTTGACTTCTTCCGAAGGTAAATTTCTTAGACAGTCATTTATTTTGAAGACATATTTTTCTTCCGAAGGTAAAATGTTATCTTCCGAAGTATCAGAAAATTTCAAGAATCTAAGGAAAGTCTTCAAAAAGAGTTTTTCATTCAAAGAAAACATGAGCTTATGAAAGTGATGAACTAGACAACTTAGGACACACATATTTTTTAAGAAGAAATAATTAGAATTAGTTTTAAGAAAAATCTACTCAAAGTTAATCATCCCAATAGCTGATATCAGATACTTAAATCTCTGTTCATCAAAAGCTTTTGTGAACAGATCAGCATATTGTTCATCTGTGTGAACTTTGACTAGTTTAATTAACCCCTTTTCATAGTTATCTCTTATTAAATGATACCTGATGTTGATGTGTTTGGTCCTTGAGTGCTGCACAGGGTTCTCAGTGATAGAGATAGCACTGTTGTTGTCTATGTGGATAGGAGTCTCTTTGAAGTTAAATCCGTAGTCTAGCATCTGATTTTGAATCCAAAGCACTTGAGCACAGCAGCTTGCAGCAGCAATGTATTCAGCCTCAGCAGTTGATGCAGACACACAGGTTTGTTTCTTGCATTGCCATGAGACAACCCTTCCACCAAGGAATTGACATCCCCCAGATGTAGACTTTGCAGTCATGTTGCAACCACCATAATCACTGTCTGTATAGGCATACAGATTGAAATTAGAATTCTTTGGATACCATAAACCAAGTGTTGAAGCACCTTTGAGGTATCTTAAAATCCTTTTCACAGTGATTAAGTGAGACATCTTAGGATGGCTTGATATCTTGCACAAATACATGTAGCAAACATGATATCAGGCCTGCTAGCTGTAAGATACATAAGAGACCCAATCATAGCCCTGTATAAGTGCTCATCTACACACTCCCCCTCAAGATCTGGACCAAGGGAGTGGTTTCTGGCTATGGGTGTCTTAGCAGTCTTACAATCAGTCATGTTGAACCTCTTGAGTATATCTTGAACATACTTTGACTGACTTATGAAAATGCCATCTTCAACCTGCTTCACTTGAATTCCCAGAAAGAAATTAAGTTCTCCCATTGAACTCATTTCAAATCTATCTTTCATCAGCTTTTCAAAGTCTTTGCAGAGCCTTGAATTGGTTGAGCCAAAGATGATGTCATCCACATATACTTGAACTAGCAGAATGTCGTTTCCTTGTCCTTTGATGAAGAGAGTTCCATCTATAGTACCTCTCCTGTAACCATGTTTACAGAGATACTCAGACAGTGTCTCATACCACTTCCTGGGTGCCTGATGCAGCCCATAGAGAGCTTTGTCAAGCTTGCAGACATAATCAGGATGATCAGGATCTACAAAACCAGGTGGTTGTTTGACATAAACCTCCTCATCAATCACTCCATATAAGAAAGCACACTTTACATCAAGTTGGTAGACCTTGAAGTTCTTGGATGCAGCAAATGCCAGGAATATCCTAACAGCTTCTAGTCTAGCTACAGGAGCAAAGACATCAGTGTAGTCAATCCCTTCTTCTTGTGTGTATCCTTGAACAACTAGTCTTGCCTTGTTCTTGATGATGATTCCTCTATCATCCTTTTTATTCCTAAAAACCATTTGGTTCCAATGGTAGTCTTCCCATGAGGAAGAGGACAAAGGTTCCAAACTTTCTGTCTTTTGAATTGAAGCAGCTCTTGTTGCATAGCTTCAACCCAACTTCCATCCTTTAGAGCCTCCTCAACTTTCTTTGGCTCTAACTGGGATAGAAAACAAGAGTGAAGACAAACATTTGCTTCATGGGTTTGCCCTCTTGTCTTTACCCCGGAGATAACATCTCCAATGATGTTTGTGGTAGGATGAGACTTGTGGATCCTTAGCTGAGGGATCACAGCAAGTTGCTGAGATAGATCCAAATTTGAGAAATTTAGATCTGGTCTTGAAGATTGATCCTCCACATTATCACACTTATCAAGATTAACTTGATCCAATGAGTGTGTGACATCATTGATGTTATCATCTATGGGTTATTAGCATCAAGAGATTCTTGATCACTTTCACCATCACCATTGTTTCTTCTGCAATTGAGATGTCTTTATCTGGTTGAGAGGCCTCTGAACTGGAATTTGAAGGCATGCCAGATGTATCAGCTGGATTTGTCATTGTTGTGCTGATAGAAACCTCATTTGCTGAAGTAGTTTCAACTGGAGCTGAAGGTCTTCCAAGCTCAAATCTTGGATCAGGATCACCTGTATTTAAATTTTCTGCAGATCCTGAAACATGCTCACAAGATTTATTAAAACAGTTGGTAACTAAATCAAGATCAAATAGCCAATCCGGACCAGAACCAGCCACACTGGGAGTGTGCTCATTGAAAGTCACATTGGCTGACTCCTCAATGATTCTAGTTCTGAGATTGTATACTCTATAAGCTTTAGCTTGAGAAGAGTATCCAATGAAGTGTCCATCGTCTGATTTCTCAGCAAACTTGGCAACTTGATCTTTGGTATTCAAGATGGTGCAGGGACATCCAAATGACCTGAGAAAACCAATGAAAGGTTTCCTCTTGTGCCAAAGTTCATAAGGAGTCTTACCATGTGTCTTAACTACTAAACTCTGTTTTGCACATAGCAAGCAGTATTAACTGCCTCTGCCCAGAAGGTGATAGGCAGTTTAGAGTCAGACAACATAGTTCTTGCAGCTTCAATAAGTGTCCTGTTTCTCCTCTCAGCAACTCCGTTTTGCTGAGGAGTCCTGGGAGCACTGTATTGTCTTGTAATACCCTTTTCATCACAAAATGTATCAAGGATTTGGTTCTTGAATTCAGTTCCTTGATCACATCTTATGGTTTTGACCTTGTGATCACATTGATTCTCAATCTTTAAGATGAAATTCTTTAGAATCTCAGGAGTCTCATCTTTAGTTCTAAGAAAGAAAACCCAAGTGAATCTTGTAAAATCATCTGTGATCACTAGACAGTATAAGGTCCTTCCTAAACTCATTACACTGGTGGGGCCAAAGAGATCCATATGTAATAAGTGTAGGGGAGTAGTGATGGAGTTCTTTTCCTTAGGCTTGTGAGATACCTTGTGTTGCTTCCCTTTCAGGCATGCAACACAATGATCATCACTTGTAAACTCTTTCTTTGGCATTCCAGTTACCAGATCATGTTTGATTAATTTATTCATATTCTTAAAGTTTACATGGCACATTCTTTTATGCCATAGGAAAGACTCATCACTATTTGCTTTAGATAGAAAGCATGAAACTTCTCCAGAGGGAGATGTTTCTTGCAAATCCATCTTGTACATGTTCCCTTTCCTGGGGGCTCTGAGCAGAATATGCTCATGAGGAATGACCACTCCAGGTTGAGAACAATGCACTCATGCTCAGTGAAGAGCATGTTATGACTCTGATCACAAAATTGAGATACACTCAGAAGATTGTACCCAAGCTCCTTAACAAAGTTTACCTTCTCAATGCTGAGCTTACCATTTGTGACCTTGCCCCTTCCATAAATGTAACCACCTTCATTTCCTCCCAAAGCAACTGGTCCTCCATCAATTCTCTCAAAATTATGAAGTAAAGACCTATCGCCTGTCATGTGCCTGGAACAGCCACTGTCAATTATCCAGACATTCTTGTTTGTCTTGAGCTGTTCCTGCACAAAGAAAATGATTAGTTACATTTGGAAACCCAAGCCTTACTTGTCTTGGGTTCAGTAAGTGTAATAGAAGGTAATGCAACAGTAATAGATCCTATGGTTGTACAGAGGGGATCTTCGGCTGTTGTTGATGGAGAAACCTCAGTCATTTGGTCTTTCTTAGACTTCCACACCACCTTTGGAGTCTTGGACTTGACCTTCAAAACCTTAGAAGCTTTTGGAGCTTCACAAGTTTTAATGACTGATACTTCGGAAGAATCTACAGTCACTGCAGTAGACTTTAGTACTTCGGAAGAACTCCTTTCTTCCGAGACCAACTTTGCTTCCGAAGGTAATTTTCCATTTACCTTCTTCTTTGATTTGGAGCTTCCGAAGGAAACAGACTTTCCTTCCGAAGCTTGAGACTTCTTGAGATTCTTTGAAGTCTTTGTATTGGTCATGTGGATAGTACTTTTAGGATTGTATGGACAATCCTTGGCAATATGAGAAGTACTTTCACACATAACACACAACATTTTCTTCTTCAAAGAAATCTCCTTTTGAGAGCAAGACTGGCCTTGGTCACATCCCTTTTTCACCTTCATCTTGGTAGATTCAGATACAGTTCCCTTGGGCTGTGAACTGTTCTTGGAATTTGATGGTCCAGGCTGTGCAGCAGTGGTACACAGCAGCTCAGTCTTCTTCTTTGTACTGAGATGATTTGAACATGAACCAGAACTCTTGGATAAGAGGCTTTGGTGGATGTCTTCAGTCCTTATTGCTTTGAAACCTGCAGAGATAAACACTTGTTTCTGCTTAGCATCAAAGGTAGCCTTGATTTCTTGAGCCTTCTTTGCTTTCCTTTTGCTCTTCCTGATCAAGTTCTTTCTCTTGGACTTGGTCATCACAGTTAATTTCTTCTCCTCAGAAGGATAGTGGCCCTTGGAGGAATCCTCTTCTTCACTCTTCTCAGAGGGATTCCTCACTATCACTTCTTCATCATCCTCACTTATGGATCTATGAGAGGAAGCTCATCTTCACAAGTTCCACACCTAGGAGATCTTACAGACAAGATTGTGTGTGGAGGAGCTATCTCATTTGATCCCAGTCCCTGTCTATTTTGATAACAAACCTTATTGTGTAGGGATGAGGATATCATGTTCTTGAAGGTCTCTTCTTCAAGAACACTTTTCTCTGCCAGGGCTTTGCTGATCACAAGCTCAGCCTGGCACTTAGTCAACTTAGTGATGAGATCTTGGATCTGAGTTCTAAAATCTGTATGTTCATGTTTTAGTACTGAAATGGTTTTCTCCAAGTCTTCTATCTTTAACTTGTAATCATTTTCAGACTTTCTAAAATCAGATTTTAATATGTTTAATGACTCAAGATCAGATCTCATCTCTAGGTTGTAGGACCTGTATCTATTTACTTTAGCAATGCATTCAGGGAGCAAAGATGTTCTAATACCTTGGCTTCATCATGATCAGCCATCAATGCTTGGTTTGGAGAAGCATCCTCCACCTGAAAACTCCAGTCAAATCCTCCCCTTCAACAGCAACCGCAGCATGTTGCTTTGTCTTCTCAGCCTGAGGGGTATTGTTGGTGTAGTTTGGTCTGAGTTGTGTTTGACCCCCATTTGCTCTGGGTGCCTTACACTCCCTGGCAAGTGACCCATAAGGTTACAATTGTAACACTTAACTTTGCTTTTATCCAGCCCAAACTTACCACTGGTAGCATTGCTTGGAAATTTTCTTCCCTGTCCTCTTGTAGAACTTCTTGGCTCTGTGAGTGAGAAGAGCCATCTGCTGAACTATCTCCATGTATTCCAGGTCATCTGGATGGATACAGTCTAGGTCTTCAAGAGTGAAGAGATAATTTCCACAGCTTTCATCTGCAGACACAAAGGCTTGAGAAGAACTTGTCTCTTGGAATGGGCTTCCTTGAGTAAAGTTCTCCCTTGGTGTCTCCGGAAGGTGATGAAAGGACCCTTTTGTGAGTTGTCAGGGTAGCATAGGAGATGATGTTGGGGTTCTATGCTGTCCCTTTCAACCACATGAAGGGCTGAACCCATTTGATTGTTAGAGTTGCCAGATGAACCTTGTAAGTTCATCTCCATCTGGTATCCACTGAGAATCCCATATAACTCTGTCAGAGTAAGAGTTTTAAGGTTCTCAGTCCTCTTGATTACCACACAATAGTGTGTCCATTGCCTAGGAAGTGAGGACATGAACTTCCTTACAATGTCTCTGTTCTCAAGAGGAACTCCTCCATCCACAAGGGTATCCACAATCTCAACATACCTGAAGTATTGTTGGGTCATGGTTTCACCTGTTTTAAAGGTGAAATTTTCAAACTGCTGCTTCAGAAGATCTTTCTTGTTCTCCTTGGCTTCAGAGGAGCCTTCATACATCAGCTTCAGTGCATCCCACAGCTGTTTAGCTGTCTTGCACTTCTTAAAACCTCTGTACACAGAGTTTGGGATAGCAGTCTGAAGAGCAGTCATGGCCTTCCTGTCAATCTCTACTCTTTTCCTATCTTCATCTGAGTAGTTGGCCACATCTTTAGGAATCATACCAGCACCGGTAGCAGAGGGGGTGCTGGGTATGAAAGGTCCATATTCAACAGATTCCCACATTCTTGAGTCAAGAGACCTGATGAAGCCTTCCATCCTCATGCACCAGGTGTCAAGTCATCAAGAGTGATCAATGGGGATTTGTTCATGGTTCCAGTCTCCATATCAGTCTTTGAGATGGAAGCCATTTGAAAAGTTTAGTTTTTGTGTGTGTGAGGGATCTTAAGATGGTTAGATCTTATATCACGAGCCTGAATGCTCTGATACCAATTGCAGGATCGTTCAAGGGCTTGAACACAATTACAACACAACAACACAATGAGAAGATTAACTAAACTTTAATCAAACAGTGAACTAGGTAACCAAAGGTGATACAAGAACACAAGTAAAGCAAGAGACAGAACAAGAGAGTATAGTTTTCAAGGGAGCAGTATATTGCTTTCTCAAGTTCTTTTACAAGTGTTACAAAGCATAAAGAAAGATACAAGAACTTGGAATACTTATACTACAACCTACAGCCGGCTATACTATGAAAGCCAGCTGGATACAATTGACTAGACACTAACAAAATCAATTGTAGGATCAAAAGGCATATCTGCCTTTTGACCTTGTGACTATGACATGCCATAGCTCACATCCTTATACATTACAAAAAGGATAAGTACATAAAGTGGTTTTCAGACTCAAGACCTCAATGTACAGTTACCAAAAGCATGGACCTTTTCACCAACTCTTGTAAGTTGGTGACTTATCAGAGACGCAGCGAAAAAGGTGCTTTATGGAACAGTACATCAGATAAAGCATGTGTACTAAAAGTCTTCGGAAGAAATCTGTCTTCATAGGTGAAGCTTCGGAAGACTTTGTCTCTTCAAGCTTCGGAAGACTTCATGTTAGGCTTCGGAAGATATTGGTCTTGGCTTCGGAAGATATTACACTTAGAGTATTTTCTAATGCTTTGTGTAATTCTTCCGAAGCATTCTTCACTTCAGTACTTAGTGCATGTTGCTGAAACACTTAGGCAGTTTTGGGTTGCATCAGACTTCAGGAATCCTTACAACGTGTCACACCCTCAAAATCCACGTGTGGAGTTTTACCGTGAGCGTGTGAACAAACCAGGATCACAGTCAATAGTTACTCAGAACGACTCTCTATGCCATAATTAAAAATAAAATCAACCAACGTACAAACTTTAAACTGTGCGAAGCGTTTTTTAAAACAACCTAAATAAATAAAAGTGTATACTATGGCAAAACATGCGCCAACCCAAAGAGTAACAATAACCATTAAATGATAAAAATGTCTTGAAGACCGAGTCTTAGAATGCAAGTGAAACCATGTAGTGCTCCTAATGGCAGCAAGCTAATGACCTGAGAATAGCATACTAAAATGTCAACACAATGGTTGGTGAGTTCAAGAGTGATATTCAAACATAAACAGTTTAATAACATAGATATAAAAGTAGTGCATTGCAACAGATAGCTGGTCCTTAACAATAATATTAACTCATAGTGATTTCACAATTGAAGTTGACTGTGTTATGTTGTTGCCTCCTGTCACGACTTAACAGGTCGTGACAATGTTCAATAGGACAAATTGCACCCGGTTGACCTCGAGTCACACAGGTGGGGCTCGTCAGACCCAGTACTACTACCCAAATTTCCCCGCTATTCAATACTAACAATTCGAAAGTGTGAGGAATTTTCCATGTTATCAACACTATATTAATATTTTACACAACTTGAATATATAAAGCGTTTGTGATTTACCAGTATGCTATCTCCCCCAAGAGATTAATAAAGAGTGGGGCATGAACTCACCTGATATGCGTGATAGACACTTAGAGTTTTACTTGACAGACAGAATGGACAGACAACCTTCAGAGGTTACCTAGATCATATAAGTATGCGAGTACGTGTAAATAGAGAACATGTGAATCCCTAAGTACACTACAACCAAGGACTTAAGGTTTCAGAAAACAGACACGTTTGACCCAGTTGACCTGTTTGACCCATTGGTGACTTTATGTGGTGTAACCCATTCAAGCAATCATACACATATATCATACATGGTTAACATTCAAATAGATCATACGTATGCTATATTATCCAGGTGTATCACTTAGATCATCATACAACCAAGTATCATACAAGTCATGCGAATCTAGAACATTAACATGTCCACTAGTTATAACACAACTAACATGTCACACAAAGATCAAATCACACACCACATGCCATGTGAAGCCACTCATGACTTCACATCCTAACCCTGCCAATCCTACTAAGTAGGGCCCTCAGATTCGCACGCGTGTATATGACATAATCATATTCATTAACCATGTTCATTGCATTCAACAACCATCACAACAATCAATTTCCAGTCCCAACATGATGTCCTAACTACTAACCAACATCAACATCATACATGATCATCAAAGTCCAAACATCACCCATGATTATCCAAGCATCCCATACAACTAATTTAACATGTTCTATCACATTAGAATTCATCCATGAACTTACTAACATGCTCCTAACATCCCAAACATGTTCAAACTATCATCCTTCAAACTTTGTGCAAATAAAATTTCCCTTTTGGGAAATACATTCCAACATCTATCAAAACTCAATGTATTCATGAATTCATCACAATTATACCATCTCAACTCATGACAATATCTAGACATGATTAACAATACCTAATCATCATAATCCAATAATCATCATACAAAAGTGTCCACTTTTGGCAAGCTATGAACACAACACTCATTCTAAGATTTCTAGCATTCAAATCAACAATCTAGCATCTAATCATCATCATGAACACATCAACAAAATCAATCTATTATTATATCATCATGTCATGAAAATAAAGTTACTATTATTAGTAACCTATGAACACCAACTTAAATTCATCAATTTCTTGCAAAATCAATGTATCCTAACATTCATACAACCTACTAATCATCATACATTCATCAAACAATCATCCATCATGCATAATCTCATCAATTTTCGAATTCGGGTTTGCTTAGAATAAAAGTTCATGATAAATCCACTAAAAACATACAATTCATACATAATCAACGTTAAACAATATCTATTCAATCCAACTAACATATTAACATCATCAAACAACATCAATTTCGACACCATGAACCATTATTCACGAATTAGGGTTCGGCCACCATGAAAAACCCACGAAAACTTGTAAAAATCTAACCTTTAAACGTGTGTTAACTTGCAATTGATGATTCCTACGTGTTGTATGCCTTGAACTCGAGCAAAACCGATGCTTTGATGCTTGTTCTTGTTTGAATTCGAATTTGGGAGGGGAGAGGGTGATGGTTGCGGCCGAATGGGGTGGGGCTAGGTTAGGAGTGTTTTGTTTAATTTTATTTTCCGTATTTACCCTTTAAGCCCTTGTGTTTTGGTATTTTATAAAAACTAGACTTTAAACTCTTTGTAAAGTGTTTTTAACTTAATAATATAAAGATATAAACTAATGAAAATCAATATATGTTTTATCTTTATAAAAACACAAGGCATACGAACCGGGCCCCTGCCAACCTTTTTATTTTAATTATTTTTGCTATTTAATATAGAAAAATTATTATTATATTAATAAATTAAAATAAAGTTTTAATTGTTAACTAGAACATTTCAAGATCCATTAAGTAAATTTAAGGATTTTAAAACTTATGATCCAGATTTATTTATTTATATATTTTTCTAAAATAACAAGATTATAAACATTATTAATTCTTTCATGTAATTTCAAATGCTAAAAATATATTATGGTTCAATTTTTGATTATTTCAAAACATTAAAATTTATATGTTAAATAACTAATTATTCAAGTAGTTATTAATTAATTATTTGAATAATTTATTATTCATCTAATCATTTGAGCATGTTATATCATAATTATTTAATAAATTTATTCGTTAACTTTTATGTAAATTCTTGAAAATTATAAAACAATATAATTTGCTTTATTTTTTTTTAAGGTTTTTTTTGTATTATAAAGCCTTTATAATAAATCATTTAAAAAGCTCAAAACTTTATATAATGATTTTAAATAATTTCAACGTCATTTAAATATGTAATATCTTTATCAAGTTTTAAATAGTTAATTATTAAATTAATTATTTCTTTTCCATATTATACTTAATTTAAATTAATCAATAACTTAAATTGTTGAGATATTTTAATTGGTTTATATTGTCTTTATTAAACCAAAACATAAACAAGTCATTATTTTACTTAATTATTTAAACCCCCAAATTCCAATCGAAACCCTAGTTCACGTCTTATTGTTAATCTTATTGTCGAACTTAATCTTGGAACATATACATTTAGGCATCTTGTAAGAGAAATCGTTGGAGCCTCGTTTGTTTTTCTTATCATCATCTTATATATATAATGTGAGTTTCCTTGCCCCCTTTTTATTCTTTTCACACTAATTTGGGGTGAAACATGATTACTTATACATAACGCACCTGTAAACGTTTAGACTTGTAAATCACTTGCAATTCGTATTTTCGTCATGGTTATTTGTGTGTTGTAAGTGTTTATATGAGATACATATTTTTGTTTGAAATCATTAACTATTGCTAGCCTGGCGACGTCTTAGATCTTTGGGCCTTACAAGCCTATTGGTGCTAAAGTCGATGTATTGCTGATTCCTGATGACGTATGCTTATTCATCATGGGAACCAAATACACTTAGCCAATCTTATATACTTGTAATAAAGTCGAGGTTTGGTTGTAACGATATGTGTTCTATAACCTTACTAACTTATACCCTATGATATGAATTGCTACGTGTAACCTTGTTTTATTATGTATAGAAACCTTGGAAATTCACCAACTTTTAGTTGACCTTTTATTTTATCATGTTTCAGGTTTACTTCTTGTGGATTTCTCTTCGTGCTCATATAGGACTTGGACCTAGATTAATTGAAAGTCTTATGTTATTGGCTGTATTTTTTTATTGTTTTGTAATTACTTATTCATCTTGTAATGTTTAATTATAATGACATTTAATATTTTTCAACTTAATTAGTTCCATGCGCTATGAGCAATCGTCTCCCATTCGTTCATCCCGATGATTCCATCGTCGGTCGGGGTGTGACACCTGTTATTCCTCGAACAAACGTGGGTAATGC
Organism: Flaveria trinervia; assembly: GCA_025506515.1. Taxonomy (NCBI): domain Eukaryota; kingdom Viridiplantae; phylum Streptophyta; class Magnoliopsida; order Asterales; family Asteraceae; genus Flaveria; species Flaveria trinervia. The sequence continues at coordinate 43,992,027 of CM046450.1, forward strand.
TGCCTCATTTCTTCTTCAGTCTCCCACGTTGACTCGGATCCTTTCCAGTGCTTCCACTATACACGCACAAGAGGAACCACTTATTTATCAGCCTCTTCTCTTTTCGGTCGATGATTGCCACTGGTTGCTCCATATAAATGAGCCGTTCGTCTACTTTGATATCCTCTAGTTGAACAATCATATCTTCATCTTCCAAGCACTTTCTCAGATAGATACATGGAATGTCGGGTGAATTCCACTTAACTCATCTGCTAACTTCAGTCTATAGGCCACCTCTCTTACTCTAACAATGATTCGAAAAGGCCCTCTATACCTTGGGCTTAACTTGCCCCGCTTCCTGAATCGGATAATGCCCTTCCAAGTTGAGATCTTCAACATAACCCGGTCACCCACGTGGAACTCAATCGGTCTGCGCCATTTATCAACATATGACTTCTGTCAATCTTTGGCTGCCTTCATGAAGGCCTTGATCTTTTCAAACTTCTCAGTTGTAGCCTCGATTACCTTGATGCTTCCTAACTCTTTCTCATCAATATCACCCCAACAGACGGGTGTTCTGTATCTCCTACCATATAGCATCTCATAAGAAGGCATACCAATACTGGCATGATAACTGTTGTTGTCACACCCCGACCGATGGCGGAATCAACGGGGCGGACGAATGGAAGACGATTGCTCATAACACATGAAACTAATTAAGTTGAAATAATATTAAATGTCATTATTCATTAAACATTACAAGAAAAATAAGTAATTACAAAACAATCAAGATACAACCAATAACATAAGATTTTCAATTTAAACTAGGTCCAAGTCCTATATGAGCTCAAGAAGATCTTCAAACAGGAAACCTAAAAAATGTTAAAAATAAAGAGTCAACTATAAAGTTGGTGAGTTCCCATGGTTTAAACCACGACCTACATATATATATATATATATATATATATATATATATATAAAAATATATATATTATATATATATATCTGTTGTGTGTGTGTAAAAAAGGTTAAAAGTAGCAATTCATGTCCATGGTTACGAGTTAGCAAGCTTATAGAACACATACAGTTACAACCAAACCTCGACTTGATTACAATTATATATGATTGGCTAAGTGTATTTGGTTCCCATGATTAACAAGCATACATCATCAGGAGTCGGCAATAAATCGACTTTAGCACCAAATAGGCTTGTCAGGCCCAAAGATCTAAGACGTCGCCAGGCTAGCAATAGTTAATGATTGTAAACAAAATATGTATCTCATATAAGACTTACAATAACACAAATAACCATGAAAAATAAAAGTAAAGAGAATTGCATGTGCATTTACAAATATCAAGATGTTTACGAGTGTAAGTTTATAAGGTTAACATGTTTCACCCCAAAAGGTGTGAAATAAAGTAAAAAGGGGGTATGGAGAACTCAAATGATATAAATATGGTGATGATAAGAATTTAAATGAGGGTCCAACCATTTCTTTTACAAGTTACCTAAACATACTGATTTCAAGATTAAGTTTAATAATAAGATTAACAATTTAGACGTGAACTAAGGTTTCAATTGGAATTGGAGGTTTTTAAAAACTAAAACAAATAATATAAAATAAAGCAATCGAATACGTTTTAGTTCAATAAAGTTGGAATAAATCAATTTAAAAAATAAGACATCAATAATTTATTAATTAAAAAAAATTAAATATGATGTCTGAAAAGAAATAATTAATTTAATAATTATTTAAATTTGATAAGGGTAATTAATGAAATATTTATTCAAATGTCTTAAAATAATCTAAGTTAATCATTTTATAAAGTTTTGAGTTTTTATATAATTTATTATGAAGATCTTATAACATCATGCCTTAAAAATAAAAATAAAAATATAATAGAAAGTTATATTTTTTATCAGTTTCAAAAACTTAAGTAAAATTTTAAGGAACAACTTTATTACTAATTTTATATAACATGGTTAAATAAAAAGATAATAAATAATTATTTAAATAATTATTTAAATAACTATTTGAATTATTTATATAACATGTAAAAAAACAAAATAATGTTCTACGTTCGAACCATAATAGGCTTATAACATATAAACCATATAATGACTTACCAGTATTTTTATAACCTTGGTTATTCTGTAAAAGTAATTAAATCTAAAATCATAAGTTTTAAAATCTTTAAATTTAATTTAATGATTTCTGAAATATTTTAATTAAAGCAATAATTTCTATTTTGATTTTATAATATGATAATAATTATCTGAATTATAAATTGTTAACAAAACTAATTAAAAAACAAAAATGGTGGAGGCCCGGTTCGAAGCCGAGACCTCTTGGTCATAACCTATGCTAATTACCAGTTAGGTTACAGGCCAATCTGGTTAAAAGCCCGTTTAAAATGCTTAAAATTATGGATTGCAACATCCCCCAATTCACAAAAACCTAGATCCGATTTGAACCAAACTGAACATGAATTCAAAGTTGTTAACGAAAAGCAACTTAGGGCTTTTGATCCCTAGATTAAACCGAGCATTTTGGTGTATGAAACTTACATGATTGGGTTCAAATGGTCGGAGGTGATGGTAAGAATGGCCGTGACGATGTGATTGTTGATTGAAGGTGCAAACATTGTTTGTAATCAAACTAAATTTGCAAGTAAATTCTAAGGTCGATGATAAGTAAAAGCCCTCTGTTAATTAGCAATAATTCGATCGATTTCACTATGAATGGTTATGAGTTTGATTCGGTAGTTTTGAGTATGGTTCGATGTTTATGTTACGGTTTCAACTGAAATTAACTTTGTGCATTCATTCTAATTGATTAAGAATATGTTTGTGGATGTATTAATTAGACATTGATTGGTTATTGGGACGAAACTGATTTGGGTTTCACTGAAAGTTCGGTTTGCGTACACAATGATTGAACGATTAAACTTCGATTTAAACGTGGTCATGCTTTCGAAAATGGGTCATGTAGCGATTTAATGAGATTAACTGGGTTAATAATCCTTAATCGAGGGGTTGTGTGGCCGCCGGAGGGTCGCCAAAGGCGGCCACCAGAGAAACGGGGAGAGCAATGGTGGTTGGAATGGTTTGGGTTATGTTTAGAATAGTTACACTTAGGTCCCTGCACTATAGAATTGTCATTATTGTATGTCTAACCTCTTTAAAATAAGGTTTCAATAATTACATCTTTAACCCCATGTTTTATAATTCCATATAATTACTCAAATTATTTATTTATACAAAAATTATAAACCTTGTTAGCTATTTGTTATATAATTTCTAAGATGATTAAAAAGAATATAATAATATTTATCTATTTATATATCTTTATGAATCCAATTTAAAATTTTAAAGTCTATTTTTTTGTATATAATAATTGAAATTCATAAATGATATATAGAACCTCATAAGTTTAACATTAAACTTCATAAACCCATATACTTTATATGTTTTGTTGAAACATTAGGATATAATTATTCTTTTTATATTACTCATAAAGAATATTAAGACTAAATATAAATTTATAACTCTTTACTTTATAGAGTATAAAAATAATTATAAATTGTTTAGATGATTTAATACATGAAAAAAATAATAATTTAAGATTAAACTACACGTCTAACTCATATGATTCAATAAAGTAAATAGAATAAATTTGATGATGAAACTTTTCTTTGCAAGGAAGTTCAAAATGGGTTCGGGTTTTGGGTTTATAAATTAAAATTAGGCGGATGTTACAGTCTCCCCTACTTTAAGAAATTTCGTTCCGAAATTTAACCACAAGTAGACTAATTTCAAGGATATGAGGAGACTTGTATTTCCTTTTATATTTGCAAGTGAACTCTTGGTAGTTTTTAAACTCAACAAGAATAATATGACGTTTTGATATGCCTAAGTTTGTTAAGTTTCATAATTCATGATTTCATGTGTTCCTTGGCAAAGGTACAAGATTATTACTTTAGAATTTTTAGTTGATAAACGTTTGTATCTTAAATGGTTCAAAACATTCGGGAAGGTTTTGTCATGTGGGAAACACTAAGTATTAGTGTGACACGAGACTCGGAGATAAGTTTAGGATGCTTTCGGATGGAATATGGATTTCATAAGAGCTTCTCAAGCAAATAACTTTAATGGGGTTCTTAAATGATCAACTTTTGTTTACTATTTCATTGAGGTTTTCAATGTTTCATTAGTTTAACGTTGATACGAGGATCATTTTTGTTAAGATTAAAGATTCAAATTAGAATGAGAGCATCGTTGTAATAGGTTTTGAGGATAAGTGTGGTTTTAAGGGAAGATGTTCAGAAAGATTATTAAGGATCATTAAGAGATTCGGGTAATGAGTTTTAAGATTCAAAAAGACGAGATCAAATATAAGGCGATTTAAAATAACAAGGTGTTTCGAGTGTAACGTTCGGTTACAAACCAAAGGATTACGTTGACTTATCAAAGTATTAGGTCAACTACAACCTTATTGAAGACATGCGTACCTATAAGCGGACACTCATCCCAAGGGTTCCCAGGTAAGGTAAACGGTGCATCGGTTGATTTGGATTTATACAAATACCTTTCCTAGACAGAACACCTCGAGATACAGGCATCACGCTCCTCCAGCATTACATGTTTCAAGTTGTAGGACACAAACTTTGACGAGACTTGAAAATCACGAATAACGATTCAAAGCTCATTTTGAAAACTATTTGATTTAGGCACATAAGGCCTTATAATATGATTTAAGATCATGTGCATTGATAAGATTCCAAGTATAAGAATAAGCATATAAGATACAAACCACATAATCAAGTATAAACAAATAAAACACATAAAATCCTATCTAAGCATATAACTATATGAGAGGACTCATGTGTAAAGGTACTTAGTTATAGTCTAGATCATTCCATTTCAATAACTAAATCCCTATAACCATGGCTATCATACCAATCTGTCACACCTCGACCGATGGCGGAATCATCGGGGCAGACGAATGGAAGACGATTGCTCATAGCATATGGAACTAATTAAGTTGAAATAATATTAAATGTCATTATTCATTAAACATTACAAGAAAAATAAGTAATTACAAAACAATCAAGATACAACCAATAACATAAGACTTTCAATTTAAACTAGGTCCAAGTCCTATATGAGCTCAAGAAGATCTTCAAGTTGGAAACTGAAACATGTTAAAAATAAAGGGTCAACTATAAAGTTGGTGAGTTCCCATGGTTTAAACACACGCATACATATATATATATATATATATATATATATATATAATATAAATATATATATATATAATATTATATATATCTGTGTGTGTGTGTGAAAAAGGTTAAAAGTAGCAATTCATGTCCATGGTTACGAGTTAGCAAGCTTATAGAACACATACAGTTACAACCAAACCTCGACTTGATTACAATTATATATGATTGGCTAAGTGTATTTGGTTCCCATGATTAACAAGCATACATCATCAGGAGTCGGCAATAAATCGACTTTAGCCCAAATAGGCTTGTCAGGCCAAAGATCTAAGACGTCGCCAGGCTAGCAATAGTTAATGATTGTAAACAAAATATGTATCTCATATAAGACTTACAATAACACAAATAACCATGAAAAATAAAGTAAGATGAATTGCATGTGCATTTACAAATATCAGATGTTTACGAGTGTAAGTTTATAAGGTTAACATGTTTCACCCCAAAGGTGTGAAATAAAGTAAAAAGGGGGTATGGAGAACTCAAATGATATAAATATGGTGATGATAAGAATTTAAATGAGGGTCCCAACATTTCTTTTACAAGTTACCTAAACATACTGATTTCAAGATTAAGTTTAATAAAAGATTAACAATTAGACGTGAACTAAGGTTTCAATTGGAATTGGAGGTTTTTAAAAACTAAAACAAATAATATAAAATAAAGCAATCGAATACGTTTTAGTTCAATAAAGTTGGAATAAATCAATTTAAAAAATAAGACATCAATAATTAATTTATTAATTAAAAAAAATTAAATATGATGTCTGAAAAGAAATAATTAATTTAATAATTATTTAATTTGATAAGGGTAATTAATGAAATATTTATTCAAATGTCTTAAAATAATCTAAGTTAATCATTTTATAAAGTTTTGAGTTTTTATATAATTTATTATGAAGATCTTATAACATCATGCCTTAAAAATAAAAATAAAAATATAATAGAAAGTTATATTGTTTTATCAGTTTCAAAAACTTAAGTAAAATTTTAAGGAACAACTTTATTACTAATTTTATATAACATGGTTAAATAAAAAGATAAATATAATTATTTAAATAATTATTTAAATAACTATTTGAATAATTATTTATATAACATGTAAAAAAACAAAATAATGTTCTACGTTCGAACCATAATAGGCTTATAACATATAAACCATATAAATGACTTACCAGTATTTTTATATAACCTTGGTTATTCTGTAAAAGTAATTAAATCTAAAATCATAAGTTTTAAAATCTTTAAATTTAATTTAATGATTTCTAAATATTTAATTAAAGCAATAATTTCTATTTTGATTTTATAATATGATAATAATTATCTGAATTATAATTGTTAACAAAACTAATTAAAAAACAAAAATGGTGGAGGCCCGGTTCGAAGCCGAGACCTCTTGGTCATAACCTATGCTAATTACCAGTTAGGTTACAGGCCAATCTGGTTAAAAGCCCCGTTAAAATGCTTAAAATTATGGATTGCAACATCCCCCAATTCACAAAAACCTAGATCCGATTTGAACCAACTGAACATGAATTCAAAGTTGTTAACGAAAAGCAACTTAGGGCTTTTGATCCCTAGATTAAACCGAGCATTTTGGTGTATGAAACTTACATGATTGGGTTCAAATGGTCGGAGGTGATGGTAAGAATGGCCGTGACGATGTGATTGTTGATTGAAGGTGCAAACATTGTTTGTAATCAAACTAAATTGCAAGTAAATTCTAAGGTCGATGATAAGTAAAAGCCCTCTGTTAATTAGCAATAATTCGATCGATTTCACTAGGAATGGGTTGAGTTTGATTCGGTAGTTTTGAGTATGGTTCGATGTTTATGTTACGGTTTCAACTGAAATTAACTTTGTGCATTCATTCTAATTGATTAAGAATATGTTTGTGGATGTATTAATTAGACAATTGATTGGTTATTGGGACGAAATGATTTGGGTTTCAACTGAAAGTTCGGTTTGCGTACACAACATGAATTGAACGATTAAACTCTCGATTTAAACGTGGTCATGCTTTCGATGGGTCATGTAGCGATTTAATGAGATTAACTGGGTTAATAATCCTTAATCGAGGGGTTGTGTGGCCGCCGGAGGGTCGCCAAAGGCGGCCACCAGAGAAACGGGGAGAGCAATGGTGGTTGGAATGGTTTGGGTTATGTTTAGAATAGTTACACTTAGGTCCCTGCACTATAGAATTGTCATTATTATATGTCTAACCTCTTTAAAATAAGGTTTCAATAATTACATCTTTAACCCCATGTTTTATAATTCCATATAATTACTCAAATTATTTATTTATACAAAAATTATAAACCTTGTTAGCTATTTGTTATATAATTTCTAAGATGATTAAAAAGAATATAATAATATTATCTATTTATATATCTTTATGAATCCAATTTAAAATTTTAAAGTCTATTTTTTTGTATATAATATTGAAATTCATAAATGATATATAGAACCTCATATTTAACATTAAACTTCATAAACCCATATACTTTATATGTTTTGGTGAAACATTAGGATATAATTATTCTTTTTATATTACTCATAAAGAATATTAAGACTAAATATAAATTATAACTCTTTACTTTATAGAGTATAAAAATAATTATAATTGTTTAGATGATTTAATACATGAAAAAAATAATAATTTAGATTAAACTACACGTCTAACTCATATGATTCAATAAAGTAAATAGAATAAATTTGATGATGAAACTTTTCTTTGCAAGGAAGTTCAAAATGGGTTCGGGTTTTGGGTTTATAAATTAAAATTAGGCGGATGTTACAGTCTCCCCTACTTTAAGAAATTTCGTTCCGAAATTTAACCACAAGTAGACTAATTTCAAGGATATGAGGAGACTTGTATTTCCTTTTATATTTGCAAGTGAACTCTTGGTAGTTTTTAAACTCAACAAGAATAATATGACGTTTTGATATGCCTAAGTTTGTTAAGTTTCATAATTCATGATTTCATGTGTTCCTTGGCAAAGGTACAAGATTATTACTTTAGAATTTTTAGTTGATAACGTTTGTATCTTAAATGGTTCAAAACATTCGGGAAGGTTTTGTCATGTGGGAAACACTAAGTATTAGTGTGACACGAGACTCGGAGATAAGTTTAGGATGCTTTCGGATGGAATATGGATTTCATAAGAGCTTCTCAAGCAAATAACTTTAATGGGGTTCTTAAATGATCAACTTTTGTTTACTATTTCATTGAGGTTTTCAATGTTTCATTAGTTTAACGTTGATACGAGGATCATTTTTGTTAAGATTAAAGATTCAAATTAGAATGAGAGCATCGTTGTAATAGGTTTTGAGGATAAGTGTGGTTTTAAGGGAAGATGTTCAGAAAGATTATTAAGGATCATTAAGAGATCGGGTAATGAGTTTTAAGATTCAAAAAGACGAGATCAAATATAAGGCGATTTAAAATAACAAGGTGTTTCGAGTGTAACGTTCGGTTACAAACCAAAGGATTACGTTGACTTATCAAAGTATTAGGTCAACTACAACCTTATTGAAGACATGCGTACCTATAAGCGGACACTCATCCCAAGGGTTCCCAGGTAAGGTAAACGGGTGCATCGGTTGATTTGGATTTATACAAATACCTTTCCTAGACAGAACACCTCGAGATACAGGCATCACGCTCCTCCAGCATTACATGTTTCAAGTTGTAGGACACAAACTTTGACGAGACTTGAAAATCACGAATAACGATTCAAAGCTCATTTTGAAAACTATTTGATTTAGGCACATAAGGCCTTATAATATGATTTAAGATTCATGTGCATTGATAAGATTCCAAGTATAAGAATAAGCATATAAGGTACAAACCACATAATCAAGTATAAACAAATAAAACACATAAAATCCTATCTAAGCATATAACTATATGAGAGGACTCATGTGTAAAGGTACTTAGTTATAGTCTAGATCATTCCATTTCAATAACCTAAATCCCTATAACCATGGCTCTCATACCAATCTGTCACACCTCGACCGATGGCGGAATCATCGGGGCAGACGAATGGAAGACGATTGCTCATAGCATATGGAACTAATTAGTTGAAATAATATTAAATGTCATTATTCATTAAACATTACAAGAAAAATAAGTAATTACAAAACAATCAAGATACAACCAATAACATAAGACTTTCAATTTAAACTAGGTCCAAGTCCTATATGAGCTCAAGAAGATCTTCAAGTTGGAAACCTGAAACATGTTAAAAATAAAGGGTCAACTATAAAGTTGGTGAGTTCCCATGGTTTAAACCACGCATATATATATATATATATATATATATATATTATATATATATATTATATATATATATATATATATATATATATATATATTATATATATATATATAATAATATATATATTATATATATATATGTATGTATGTAAAAAAGGTTACAAGTAGCATTCATCCATGGTTACGAGTTAGCAAGCTTATAGAACACATACAGTTACAAGCAAACCTCGACTTGATTACAATTATTATGATTGGCTAAGTGTATTTGGTTCCCATGATTAACAAGCATACATCATCAGGAGTCGGCAATAAATCGACTTTAGCACCAAATAGGCTTGTCAGGCCCAAAGATCTAAGACGTCGCCAGGCTAGCAATAGTTAATGATTGTAAACAAAATATGTATCTCATATAAGACTTACAATAACACAAATAACCATGAAAAATAAAAGTAAAGATGAATTGCATGTGCATTTACAAATATCAAGATGTTTACGAGTGTAAGTTTATAAGGTTAACATGTTTCACCCCAAAAGGTGTGAAATAAAGTAAAAAGGGGGTACGGAGAACTCAAATGATATAAATATGGTGATGATAAGAATTTAAATGAGGGTCCAACAATTTCTTTTACAAGTTACCTAAACGTACTGATTTCAAGATTAAGTTTAATAATAAGATTAACAATTTAGACGTGAACTAAGGTTTCATTTGAAATTGGAGGTTTTTAAAAACTAAAACAAATAATATAAAATAAAGCAATCGAATACGTTTTAGTTCAATAAAGTTGGAATAAATCAATTTAAAAAAATAAGACATCAATAATTAATTTATTAATTAAAAAAAATTAAATATGATGTCTGAAAAGAAATAATTAATTTAATAATTATTTAAATTTGATAAGGGTAATTAATGAAATATTTATTCAAATGTCTTAAAATAATCTAAGTTAATCATTTTATAAAGTTTTGAGTTTTTATATAACTTATTATGAAGATCTTATAACATCATGCCTTAAAAAAAATAAAAATATAATAGAAAGTTATATTGTTTTATCCGTTTCAAAAACTTAAGTAAAATTTTAAGGAACAACTTTATTACTAATTTTATATAACATGGTTAAATAAAAAGATAAATAAATAATTATTTAAATAATTATTTAAATAACTATTTGAATAATTATTTATATAAATGTAAAAACAAAATAATGTTCTACGTTCGAACCATAATAGGTTTATAACATTTAAACCATATAAATGACTTACCAGTATTTTTTATAACCTTGGTTATTCTGTAAAAGTAATTAAATCTAAAATCATAAGTTTTAAAATCTTTAAATTTAATTTAATGATTTCTGAAATATTTTAATTAAAGTAATAATTTCTATTTTGATTTTATAATATGATAATAATTTTTGAATTATAAATTGTTAACAAAACTTATTAAAAAAAAAATGGTTGAGGCCCGGTTCGAACCCGAGACCTCTTGGTCATAACCTATGCTAATTACCAGTTAGGTTACAGGCCAATCTGGTTAAAAGCCCCATTAAAATGCTTAAAATTATGGATTGCAACATCCCCCAATTCACAAGAAACCTAGATCCGATTTGAACCAAACTGAACATGAATTCAAAGTTGTTAACGAAAAGCAACTTAGGGCTTTTGATCCCTAGATTAAACCGAGCATTTTGGTGTATGAAACTTACATGATTGGGTTCAAATGGTCGGAGGTGATGGTAAGAATGGCCGTGACGATATGATGTTGATGAAGGTGCAAACATTGTTTGTAATCAAACTAAATTTGCAAGTAAATTCTAAGGTCGATGATAAGTAAAAGCCTCTGTTAATTAGCAATGATTCGATCGATTTCACTATGAACGGTTATGAGTTTGATTCGGTAGTTTTGAGTATGGTTCGATGTTTATCTTACGGTTTCAACTGAAATTAACTTTGTGCATTATGCTAATTGATTAAGAATATGTTTATGGATGTATTATTAGACAATTGATTGGTTATTGGGACGAAACTGATTTGGGTTTCAACTGAAAGTTCGGTTTGCGTACACGACATGAATTGAACGATTAAACTTCGATTTAAACGTGGTCATGCGTTCGAAAATGGGTCATGTAGCGATTTAATGAGATTAACTGGGTTAATCATGCTTAATCGAGGGGTTTGTGGCCGCCGGAGGGTCGCCGAAGGCGGCCACCAGAGAAACGGGGAGAGCAGTGGTGGTTGGAATGGTTTGGGTTATGTTTAGAATAGTTACACTTAGGTCCCTGCACTATAGAATTGTCATTATTGTATGTCTAACCTCTTTAAAATAAGATTTCAATAATTACATCTTTAACCCCATGTTTTATAATTCCATATAATTACTCAATTATTTATTTTATAAAAATTATAAACCTTGTTAGCTATTTGTTATATAATTTCTAAGATGATTAAAAAGAATATAATAATATTTATCTATTTATATATCTTTATGAATCTAATTTAAAATTTTAAAGTCTATTTTTTGTATATAATAATTGAAATTCATAAATGATATATAGAACCTCATAAGTTTAAAATTAAACTTCATAAACCCATATACTTATATGTTTTGTTGAAACATTAGGATATAATTATTCTTTTTATATTACTCATAAAGAATATTAAGACTAAATATAAATTTATAACTCTTTACTTTATAAAGTATAAAAATAATTATAAACTGTTTAGATGATTTAATACATGAAAAAAATAATAATTTAAGATTAAACTACACGTCTAACTCATATGATTCAATAAAGTAAATAGAATAAATTTGATGATGAAACTTTTCTTTGCAAAGAAGTTCAAAATGGGTTCGGGTTTTGGGTTTATAAATTAAAATTAGGCGGATGTTACAGTCTCCCCTACTTTAAGAAATTCGTTCCGAAATTTAACCACAAGTAGACTAATTTCAAGGATATGAGGAGACTTGTATTTCCTTTTATATTTGCAAGTGAACTCTTGGTAGTTTTTAAACTCAACAAATAATATGACGTTTTGATATGCCTAAGTTTGTTAAGTTTCATAATTCATGATTTCATGTGTTCCTTGGCAAAGGTACAAGATTATTAATTTAGAATTTTTAGTTGATAAACGTTTGTATCTTAAATGGTTCAAAACATTCGGGAAGGTTTTGTCATGTGGGAAACACTAAGTATTAGTGTGACACGAGACTCGGAGATAAGTTTAGGATGCTTTCGGATGGAATATGGATTTCATAAGAGCTTCTCAAGCAAATAACTTTAATGGGGTTCTTAAATGATCAACTTTTGTTTACTATTTCATTGAGGTTTTCAATGTTTCATTAGTTTAACGTTGATACGAGGATCATTTTTGTTAAGATTAAAGATTCAATTTAGAATGAGAGCATCGTTGTAATAGGTTTTGAGGATAAGTGTGGTTTTAAGGGAAGATGTTAGAAAGATTATTAAGGATCATTAAGAGATTCGGGTAATGAGTTTTAAGATTCAAAAAGACGAGATCAAATATAAGGCGATTTAAAATAACAAGGTGTTTCGAGTGTAACGTTCGGTTACAAACCAAAGGATTACGTTGACTTATCAAAGTATTAGGTCAACTACAACCTTATTGAAGACATGCGTACCTATAAGCGGACACTCATCCCAAGGGTTCCCAGGTAAGGTAAACGGGTGCATCGGTTGATTTGGATTTATACAATACCTTGCCTAGACAGAACACCTCGAGATACAGGTATCACGCTCCTCCAGCATTACATGTTTCAAGTTGTAGGACACAAACTTTGACGAGACTTGAAAATCACGAATAACGATTCAAAGCTCATTTTGAAAACTATTTGATTTAGGCACATAAGGCTTATAATATGATTTAAGATTCATGTGCATTGATAAGATTCCAAGTATAAGAATAAGCATATAAGATACAAACCACATAATCATGTATAAACAAATAAAACACATAAAATCCTATCTAAGCATATAACTATATGAGAGGACTCATGTGTAAAGGTACTTAGTTATAGTCTAGATCATTCCATTTCAATAACCTAAATCCCTATAACCATGCTATCATACCAATCTGTCACACCTCGACCGATGGCGGAATCATCGGGGCAGACGAATGGAAGGACGATTGCTCATAGCATATGGAACTAATTAAGTTGAAATAATATTAAATGTCATTATTCATTAAACATTACAAGAAAAATAAGTAATTACAAAACAATCAAGATACAACCAATAACATAAGACTTTCAATTTAAACTAGGTCCAAGTCCTATATGAGCTCAAGAAGATCTTCAAGTAGGAAACCTAAAACATGTTAAATATAAAGGGTCAACTATAAAGTTGGTGAGTTCCCATGGTTTAAACACACACACCAACACCACACATATATATATATATATATAATATATATATTATATATATATATATATGTAAAAGGTTACAAGTAGCAATTCATGTCCATGGTTACGAGTTAGCAAGCTTATAGAACACATACAGTTACAAGCCAACCTCGACTTGATTACAATTATATATATTGGCTAAGTGTATTTGGTTCCCATGATTAACAGCATACATCATCAGGAGTCGGCAATAAATCGACTTTAGCACCAATAGGCTTGTCAGGCCAAAGATCTAAGACGTCGCCAGTCTAGCAATAGTTAATGATTGTAAACAAAATATGTATCTCATATAAGACTTAAAATAACACAAATAACCATGAGAAATAAAAGTAAAGATGAATTGCATGTGCATTTACAAATATCAAGATGTTTACGAGTGTAAGTTTATAAGGTTAACATGTTTCACCCCAAAAGGTGTGAAATAAAGTAAAAAGGGGGTACGGAGAACTCAAATGATATAAATATGGTGATGATAAGAATTTAAATGAGGGTCCAACAATTTCTTTTACAAGTTACCTAAACGTACTGATTTCAAGATTAAGTTTAATGATAAGATTAACAATTTAGACGTGAACTAAGATTTCAATTGGAATTGGAGGTTTTTAAAAACTAAAACAAATAATATAAAATAAAGCAATCGAATACGTTTTAGTTCAATAAAGTTGGAATAAATCATTTAAAAAAATAAGACATCAATAATTAATTTATTAATTAAAAAAAATTAAATATGATGTCTGAAAAGAAATAATTAATTTAATAATTATTTAAATTTGAAGGGTAATTAATGAAATATTTATTCAAATGTCTTAAAATAATCTAAGTTAATCATTTTATAAAGTTTTGAGTTTTTATATATTTATTATGAAGATCTTATAACATCATGCCTTAAAAATAAAAATAAAAATATAATAGAAAGTTATATTGTTTTATCAGTTTCAAAAACTTAAGTAAAATTTTAAGGAACAACTTTATTACTAATTTTATATAACATGGTTAAATAAAAGATGAATAAATAATTATTTAAATAATTATTTAAATAACTATTTGAATAATTATTTATATAACATGTTTAAAAACAAGATAATGTTCTACGTTCGAACCATAATAGGTTTATAACATTTAAACCATATAAATGACTTACCAGTATTTTTTATAACCTTGGTTATTCTGTAAAAGTAATTAAATCTAAAATCATAAGTTTTAAAATCTTTAAATTTAATTTAATGATTTCTGAAATATTTTATTAAAGTAATAATTTCAATTTTGATTTTATAATATGATAATAATTTTTTGAATTATAAATTGTTAACAAAACTTATTAAAAAACAAAAATGGTGGAGGCCCGGTTCGAACCCGAGACCTCTTGGTCATAACCTATGCTAATTACCAGTTAGTTACAGGCCAATCTGGTTAAAAGCCCCATTAAAATGCTTAAAATTATGGATTGCAACATCCCCCAATTCACAAGAAACCTAGATCCGATTTGAACCAACTGAACATGAATTCAAAGTTGTTAACGAAAAGCAACTTAGGGCTTTTGATCCCTAGATTAAACCGCATTTTGTGTATGAAACTTACATGATTGGGTTCAAATGGTCGGAGGTGATGGTAAGAATGGCCGTGACGATGTGATTGTTGATTGAAGGTGCAAACATTGTTTGTAATCAAACTAAATTTGCAAGTAAATTGTAAGGTCGATGATAAGTAAAAGCCCTCTGTTAATTAGCAATGATTCGATCGGTTTCACTATGAACGGGTTATGAGTTTGATTCGGTAGTTTTGAGTATAATTCGATGTTTATCTTATGGTTTCAACTGAAATTAACTTTGTGCATTCATTCTAATTGATTAAGAATATGTTTATGGATGTATTAATTAGACAATTGATTGGTTATTGGGACAAAACTGATTTGGGTTTCAACTCAAAGTTCGGTTTGCGTACATGACATGAATTGAACGATTAAACTTCGATTTAAACGTGGTCATGCGTTCGAAAATGGGTCATGTAGCGATTTAATGAGATTAACTGGGTTAATAATGCTTAATCGAGGGGTTGTGTGGCCGCCGGAGGGTCGCCGAAGGCGGCCACCAGAGAAACGGGGAGAGCAGTGGTGGTTGGAATGGTTTGGGTTATGTTTAGAATAGTTACACTTAGGTCCCTGCACTATAGAATTGTCATTAGTGTATGTCTAACCTCTTTAAAATAAGGTTTCAATAATTACATCTTTAACCCTATGTTTTATAATTCCATATAATTACTCAAATTATTTATTTATATAAAAATTATAAACCTTGTTAGCTATTTGTTATATAATTTCTAAGATGATTAAAAAGAATATAATAATATTTATCTATTATATATCTTTATGAATCCAATTTAATTTTAAAGTCTATTTTTTGTATATAATAATTGAAATTCATAATGATATATAGAACCTCATAAGTTTTAAAATTAAACTTCATAAACCCATATACTTTATATGTTTTGTTGAAACATTAGGATATAATTATTCTTTTTATATTACTCATAAAGAATATTAAGACTAAATATAAATTTATAACTCTTTACTTTATAAAGTATAAAAATAATTATAATTGTTTAGATGATTTAATACATGAAAAAAAATAATTTAAGATTAAACTACACCTAACTCATATGATTCAATAAAGTAAATAGAATAAATTTGATGATGAAACTTTTCTTTGCAAAGAAGTTCAAAAGGGTTCGGGTTTTGGGTTTATAAATTAAAATTAGGCGGATGTTACAGTCTCTCCTACTTTAAAAAATTTCGTTCCGAAATTTAACCACAAGTAGACTAATTTCAAGGATATGAGGAGACTTGTATTTCCTTTTATATTTGCAAGTGAACTCTTGGTAGTTTTTAAACTCAACAAGAATAATATGACGTTTTGATATGCCTAAGTTTGTTAAGTTTCATAATTCATGATTTCATGTGTTCCTTGGCAAAGGTACAAGATTATTAATTTAGAATTTTTAGTTGATAAACGTTTGTATCTTAAATGGTTCAAAACATTCGGGAAGGTTTTGTCATGTGGGAAACACTAAGTATTAGTGTGACATGAGACTCGGAGATAAGTTTAGGATGCTTTCGGATGGAATATGGATTTCATAAGAGCTTCTCAAGCAAATAACTTTAATGGGGTTCTTAAATGATCAACTTCTTTTACTATTTCATTGAGGTTTTCAATGTTTCATTAGTTTAACGTTGATACGAGGATCATTTTTGTTAAGATTAAAGATTCAATTTAGAATGAGAGCATCGTTGTAATAGGTTTTGAGGATAAGTGTGGTTTTAAGGGAAGATGTTCAGAAAGATTATTAAGGATCATTAAGAGATTCGGGTAATGAGTTTTAAGATTCAAAAAGACGAGATCAAATATAAGGCGATTTAAAATAACAAGGTGTTTCGAGTGTAACGTTCGGTTACAAACCAAAGGATTATGTTGACTTATCAAAGTATTAGGTCAACTACAACCTTATTGAAGACATGCGTACCTATAAGCGGACACTCATCCCAAGGGTTCCCAGGTAAGGTAAACGGGTGCATCGGTTGATTTGGATTTATACAAATACCTTGCCTAGACAGAACACCTCGAGATACAGGTATCACGCTCCTCCAGCATTACATGTTTCAAGTTGTAGGACACAAACTTTGACGAGACTTGAAAATCACGAATAACGATTCAAAGCTCATTTTGAAAACTATTTGATTTAGGCACATAAGGCCTTATAATATGATTTAAGATTCATGTGCATTGATAAGATTCCAAGTATAAGAATAAGCATATAAGATACAAACCACATAATCATGTATAAACAAATAAAACACATAAAATCCTATCTAAGCATATAACTATATGAGAGGACTCATGTGTAAAGGTACTTAGTTATAGTCTAGATCATTCCATTTCAATAACCTAAATCCCTATAACCATGGCTCTCATACCAATCTGTCACACCTCGACCGATGGCGGAATCATCGGGGCAGACGAATGGAAGACGATTGCTCATAGCATATGGAACTAATTAAGTTGAAATAATATTAAATGTCATTATTCATTAAACATTACAAGAAAAATAAGTAATTACAAAACAATCAAGATACAACCAATAACATAAGACTTTCAATTTAAACTAGGTCCAAGTCCTATATGAGCTCAAGAAGATCTTCAAGTTGGAAACCTGAAACATGTTAAAAATAAAGGGTCAACTATAAAGTTGGTGAGTTCCCATGGTTTAAACACACGCATATATATATATATATATATATATATATATATATATATATATACATATATATATAGATATATATACATATATATATATATATATATATATATATATATATATAATATATTATATATATATATATATATGTATGTATGTAAAAAAGGTTACAAGTAGCAATTCATGTCCATGGTTACGAGTTAGCAAGCTTATAGAACACATACAGTTACAAGCAAACCTCGACTTGATTACAATTATATATGATTGGCTAAGTATTTGGTTCCCATGATTAACAAGCATACATCATCAGGAGTCGGCAATAAATCGACTTTAGCACCAAATAGGCTTGTCAGCCCAAAGATCTAAGACGTCGCCAGGCTAGCAATAGTTAATGATTGTAAACAAAATATGTATCTCATATAAGACTTAACAATAACAAATAACCATGAAAAATAAAAGTAAAGATGAATTGCATGTGCATTTACAAATATCAAGATGTTACGATGTGTGTAAGTTATAAGGTTAACATGTTTCACCCCAAAAGGTGTGAAATAAAGTAAAAAGGGGGTACGGAGAACTCAAATGATATAAATATGGTGATGATAAGAATTTAAATGAGGGTCCAACATTTCTTTTACAAGTTACCTAAACGTACTGATTTCAAGATTAAGTTTAATAATAAGATTAACAATTTAGACGTGAACTAAGGTTCATTGAAATGGAGGTTTTTAAAAACTAAAACAAATAATATAAAATAAAGCAATCGAATACGTTTTAGTTCAATAAAGTTGGAATAAATCAATTTAAAAAAATAAGACATCAATAATTAATTTATTAATTAAAAAAAATTAAATATGATGTCTGAAAAGAAATAATTAATTTAATAATTATTTAATTTGATAAGGGTAATTAATGAAATATTTATTCAAATGTCTTAAAATAATCTAAGTTAATCATTTTATAAAGTTTTGAGTTTTTATATAACTTATTATGAAGATCTTATAACATCATGCCTTAAAAATAAAAATAAAAATATAATAGAAAGTTATATTGTTTTATCCGTTTCAAAAACTTAAGTAAAATTTTAAGGAACAACTTTATTACTAATTTTATATAACATGGTTAAATAAAAAGATAAATAAATAATTATTTAAATAATTATTTAAATAACTATTTGAATAATTATTTATATAACATGTAAAAAAACAAAATAATGTTCTACGTTCGAACCATAATAGGTTTATAACATTTAAACCATATAAATGACTTACCAGTATTTTTTATAACCTTGGTTATTCTGTAAAAGTAATTAAATCTAAAATCATAAGTTTTAAAATCTTTAAATTTAATTTAATGATTTCTGAAATATTTTAATTAAAGTAATAATTTCTATTTTGATTTTATAATATGATAATAATTTTTTGAATTATAAATTGTTAACAAAACTTATTAAAAAACAAAAATGGTTGAGGCCCGGTTCGAACCCGAGACCTCTTGGTCATAACCTATGCTAATTACCAGTTAGGTTACAGGCCAATCTGGTTAAAAGCCCCATTAAAATGCTTAAAATTATGGATTGCAACATCCCCCAATTCACAAGAAACCTAGATCCGATTTGAACCAAACTGAACATGAATTCAAAGTTGTTAACGAAAAGCAACTTAGGGCTTTTGATCCCTAGATTAAACCGAGCATTTTGGTGTATGAAACTTACATGATTGGGTTCAAATGGTCGGAGGTGATGGTAAGAATGGCCGTGACGATGTGATTGTTGATTGAAGGTGCAAACATTGTTTGTAATCAAACTAAATTTGCAAGTAAATTCTAAGGTCGATGATAAGTAAAAGCCCTCTGTTAATTAGCAATGATTCGATCGATTTCACTATGAACGGGTTATGAGTTTGATTCGGTAGTTTTGAGTATGGTTCGATGTTTATCTTACGGTTTCAACTGAAATTAACTTTGTGCATTAATGCTAATTGATTAAGAATATGTTTATGGATGTATTAATTAGACAATTGATTGGTTATTGGGACGAAACTGATTTGGGTTTCAACTGAAAGTTCGGTTTGCGTACACGACATGAATTGAACGATTAAACTTCGATTTAAACGTGGTCATGCGTTCGAAAATGGGTCATGTAGCGATTTAATGAGATTAACTGGGTTAATCATGCTTAATCGAGGGGTTGTGTGGCCGCCGGAGGGTCGCCGAAGGCGGCCACCAGAGAAACGGGGAGAGCAGTGGTGGTTGGAATGGTTTGGGTTATGTTTAGAATAGTTACACTTAGGTCCCTGCACTAGAATTGTCATTATTGTATGTCTAACCTCTTAAAATAAGATTTCAATAATTACATCTTTAACCCCATGTTTTATAATTCCATATAATTACTCAATTATTTATTTATATAAAAATTATAAACCTTGTTAGCTATTTGTTATATAATTTCTAAGATGATTAAAAAGAATATAATAATATTTATCTATTTATATCTTTATGAATCTAATTTAAAATTTTAAAGTCTATTTTTTGTATATAATAATTGAAATTCATAAATGATATATAGAACCTCATAAGTTTAAAATTAAACTTCATAAACCCATATACTTTATATGTTTTGTTGAAACATTAGGATATAATTATTCTTTTTATATTACTCATAAAGAATATTAAGACTAAATATAAATTTATAACTCTTTACTTTATAAAGTATAAAAATAATTATAAATGTTTAGATGATTTAATACATGAAAAAAATAATAATTTAAGATTAAACTACACGTCTAACTCATATGATTCAATAAAGTAAATAGAATAAATTTGATGATGAAACTTTTCTTTGCAAGAAGTTCAAAATGGGTTCGGGTTTTGGGTTTATAAATTAAAATTAGGCGGATGTTACAGTCTCCCCTACTTTAAGAAATTTCGTTCCGAAAATTAACCACAAGTAGACTAATTTCAAGGATATGAGGAGACTTGTATTTCCTTTTATATTTGCAAGTGAACTCTTGGTAGTTTTTAAACTCAACAAGAATAATATGACGTTTTGATATGCCTAAGTTTGTTAAGTTTCATAATTCATGATTTCATGTGTTCCTTGGCAAAGGTACAAGATTATTAATTTAGAATTTTTAGTTGATAAACGTTTGTATTAAATGGTTCAAAACATTCGGGAAGGTTTTGTCATGTGGGAAACACTAAGTATAGTGTGACACGAGACTCGGAGATAAGTTTAGGATGCTTTCGGATGGAATATGGATTTCATAAGAGCTTCTCAAGCAAATAACTTTAATGGGGTTCTTAAATGATCAACTTTTGTTTACTATTTCATTGAGGTTTTCAATGTTTCATTAGTTTAACGTTGATACGAGGATCATTTTTGTTAAGATTAAAGATTCAATTTAGAATGAGAGCATCGTTGTAATAGGTTTTGAGGATAAGTGTGGTTTTAAGGGAAGATGTTTAGAAAGATTATTAAGGATCATTAAGAGATTCGGGTAATGAGTTTTAAGATTCAAAAAGACGAGATCAAATATAAGGCGATTTAAAATAACAAGGTGTTTCGAGTGTAACGTTCGGTTACAAACCAAAGGATTACGTTGACTTATCAAAGTATTAGGTCAACTACAACCTTATTGAAGACATGCGTACCTATAAGCGGACACTCATCCCAAGGGTTCCCAGGTAAGGTAAACGGGTGCATCGGTTGATTTGGATTTATACAAATACCTTGCCTAGACAGAACACCTCGAGATACAGGTATCACGCTCCTCCAGCATTACATGTTTCAAGTTGTAGGACACAAACTTTGACGAGACTTGAAAATCACGAATAACGATTCAAAGCTCATTTTGAAAACTATTTGATTTAGGCACATAAGGCCTTATAATATGATTTAAGATTCATGTGCATTGATAAGATTCCAAGTATAAGAATAAGCATATAAGATACAAACCACATAATCATGTATAAACAAATAAAACACATAAAATCCTATCTAAGCATATAACTATATGAGAGGACTCATGTGTAAAGGTACTTAGTTATAGTAGATCATTCCATTTCAATAACCTAAATCCCTATAACCATGGCTATCATACCAATCTGTCACACCTCGACCGATGGCGGAATCATCGGGGCAGACGAATGGAAGACGATTGCTCATAGCATATGGAACTATTAAGTTGAAATAATATTAAATGTCATTATTCATTAAACATTACAAGAAAAATAAGTAATTACAAAACAATCAAGATACAACCAATAACATAAGACTTTCAATTTAAACTAGGTCCAAGTCCTATATGAGCTCAAGAAGATCTTCAAGTAGGAAACCTAAAACATGTTAAATATAAAGGGTCAACTATAAAGTTGGTGAGTTCCCATGGTTAAAACACACACACACACACACACAATATATATATATATATATATACATATAATATATATATATATATATGTAAAAAAGGTTACAAGTAGCATTCATGTCCATGGTTACGTAGCAAGCTTATAGAACCATACAGTTACAAGCAACCTCGACTTGATTACAATTATATATATTGGCTAAGTGTATTTGTTCCCATGATTAACAAGCATACATCATCAGGAGTCGGCAATAAATCGACTTTAGCACCAAATAGGCTTGTCAGGCCCAAAGATCTAAGACGTCGCCAGTCTAGCAATAGTTAATGATTGTAAACAAAATATGTATCATATAAGACTTAAAATAACACAAATAACCATGAGAAATAAAAGTAAAGATGAATTGCATGTGCATTTACAAATATCAAGATGTTTACGAGTGTAAGTTTATAAGGTTAACATGTTTCACCCCAAAAGGTGTGAAATAAAGTAAAAAGGGGGTACGGAGAACTCAATGATATAAATATGGTGATGATAAGAATTTAATGAGGGTCCAACAATTTCTTTTACAAGTTACCTAAACGTACTGATTTCAAGATTAAGTTTAATGATAAGATTAACAATTTAGACGTGAACTAAGATTTCAATTGGAATTGGAGGTTTTTAAAAACTAAAACAAATAATATAAAATAAAGCAATCGAATACGTTTTAGTTCAATAAGTTGGAATAAATAATTTAAAAAAATACGACATCAATTTATTTATTAATTAAAAAAAATTAATATGATGTCTGAAAAGAAATATTAATTTAATAATTATTTAAATTTGATAGGGTAATTAATGAAATATTATTCAAATGTCTTAAAAATCTAAGTTAATCATTTTATAAAGTTTTGAGTTTTTATATAATTTATTATGAAGATCTTATAACATCATCAATTAATAAAAATAGTAAAATTATAAATAAAAATATTTAATATATTTATATTATTTTAATTTCATCAATGTATAAATTTAATATTATAAATATATATTAACATATACATAAAAATAAATATAAATAATTATATATTAAATATTATTTTTAATATTCAAAATTATTAAAATATTATTTAATAACACTTATTTATAATTATATATTAAATGTTTAAATAACATTTAATAAATATATATAAATGATTTTAACAATTTATTATTTTATAACCATGGTTATATGAATTAATTATTATTAACTAGAATAAAAAACATGTTAATATGTTAAGTTAAACCATAATTTAAAATTTAAACATATTGACTGACCAGTATTTTTTATAACTGGTTATTTGTAAATAATTAAATCTAAAACATAAGTTTTAAAATCTTTAATTTAATTTAATGATTTCTGAAATATTTTAATTAAAGTAATAATTTCTATTTTGATTTTATAATATATAATTTTTGAATTATAATTGTTAACAACTTATTAAAAAACAAAAATGGTGGAGGCCCGGTTCGAACCCGAGACCTCTTGGTCATAACCTATGCTAATTACCAGTTAGGTTACAGGCCAATCTGGTTAAAAGCCCCATTAAAATGCTTAAAATTATGGATTGCAACATCCCCCAATTCACAAGAAACCTAGATCCGATTTGAACCAACTGAACATGAATTCAAAGTTGTTAACGAAAAGCAACTTAGGGCTTTTGATCCCTATATTAAACCGAGCATTTTGGTGTATGAAACTTACATGATTGGGTTCAAATGGTCGGAGGTGATGGTAAGAATGGCCGTGACGATGTGATTGTTGATTGAAGGTGCAAACTTGTTTGTAATCAAACTAAATTTGCAAGTAAATTGTAAGGTCGATGAAAGTAAAAGCCCTCTGTTAATTAGCAATGATTCGATCGGTTTCACTATGAACGGTTATGAGTTTGATTCGGTAGTTTTGAGTATAATTCATGTTTATCTTATGGTTTCAACTGAAATTAACTTTGTGCATTCATTCTAATTGATTAAGAATATGTTTATGGATGTATTAATTAGACATTGATTGTTATTGGGACAAAACTGATTTGGGTTTCAACTCAAAGTTCGGTTTGCGTACATGACATGATTGAACGATTAAACTTCGATTTAAACGTGGTCATGCGTTCGAAAATGGGTCATGTAGCGATTTAATGAGATTAACTGGGTTAATAATGCTTAATCGAGGGGTTGTGTGGCCGCCGGAGGGTCGCCGAAGGCGGCCACCAGAGAAACGGGGAGAGCAGTGGTGGTTGGAATGGTTTGGGGTGGTTTAGAATAGTTACACTTAGGTCCCTGCACTATAGAATTGTCATTAGTGTATGTCTAACCTCTTTAAAATAAGGTTTCAATAATTACATCTTTAACCCTATGTTTTATAATTCCATATAATTACTCAAATTATTTATTTATATAAAAATTATAAACCTTGTTAGCTATTTGTTATATAATTTCTAAGATGATTAAAAAGAATATATAATATTTATCTTTTATATATCTTTATGAATCCAATTTAAATTTTAAAGTCTATTTTTTGTATATAATAATTGAAATTCATAAATGATATATAGAACCTCATAAGTTTTAAAATTAAACTTCATAAACCCATATACTTTATATGTTTTGTTGAAACATTAGGATATAATTATTCTTTTTATATTACTCATAAAGAATATTAAGACTAAATATAAATTTATAACTCTTTACTTTATAAGTATAAAAATAATTATAAATTGTTTAGATGATTAATACATGAAAAAAATAATTTAAGATTAAACTACACGTCTAACTCATATGATTCAATAAAGTAAATAGAATTTTGATGATGAAACTTTTCTTTGCAAAGAAGTTCAAAATGGGTTCGGGTTTTGGGTTTATAAATTAAAATTAGGCGGATGTTACAGTCTCTCCTACTTTAAAAAATTTCGTTCCGAAATTTAACCACAAGTAGACTAATTTCAAGGATATGAGGAGACTTGTATTTCCTTTTATATTTGCAAGTGAACTCTTGGTAGTTTTTAAACTCAACAAGATAATATGACGTTTTGATATGCCTAAGTTTGTTAAGTTTCATAATTCATGATTTCATGTGTGTTCCTTGGCAAAGGTACAAGATTATTAATTTAGAATTTTTAGTTGATAAACGTTTGTATCTTAATGGTTCAAAACATTCGGGAAGGTTTTGTCATGTGGGAAACACTAAGTATTAGTGTGACATGAGACTCGGAGATAAGTTTAGGATGCTTTCGATGGAATATGGATTTCATAAGACTTCTCAAGCAATAACTTTAATGGGGTTCTTAAATGATCAACTTCTTTTACTATTTCATTGAGGTTTTCAATGTTTCATTAGTTTAACGTTGATACGAGGATCATTTTTGTTAAGATTAAAGATTCAATTTAGAATGAGAGCATCGTTGTAATAGGTTTTGAGGATAAGTGTGGTTTTAAGGGAAGATGTTCAGAAAGATTATTAAGGATCATTAAGAGATTCGGGTAATGAGTTTTAAGATTCAAAAAGACGAGATCAAATATAAGGCGATTAAAATAACAAGGTGTTTCGAGTGTAACGTTCGTTACAAACAAAGGATTATGTGACTTATCAAAGTATTAGGTCAACTACAACCTTATTGAAGACATGCGTACCTATAAGCGGACACTCATCCCAAGGGTTCCCAGGTAAGGTAAACGGTGCATCGGTTGATTTGGATTTATACAAATACCTTGCCTACAGAACACCTCGAGATACAGGTATCACGCTCCTCCAGCATTACATGTTTCAGTTGTAGGACACAAACTTTGACGAGACTTGAAAATCACGAATAACGATTCAAAGCTCATTTTGAAAACTATTTGATTTAGGCACATAAGGCCTTATAATATGATTTAAGATTCTGTGCATTGATAAGACCAAATAAGCTATGTATAGCCACAAATACAAACCCATAAATAATCCTATCTAAGCATATAACTATATGAGAGGACTCATAACTATGGCTTAGTTCTATACAATCTTCCAATAATATGGAATACCATGGCTCATCCCTTCAACTCCCCCCCGCCTGATCATCAGGCCTAGGAAACGATAAGTTGAAATAATTGACAATAATGTTGCATCTTATAGTCATTAAACATTATACAAGAAAAATAAGTTATTACAAAACAATCAATACAAACCACCAATAACATAAGACTTTCATTTAACTAGGTCCAAGTCCTATAGAGCTCTGAAGATCTTCAAGTTGGAACCTGAAACATGTTAATAATAAGGGGTCAACTATAAAGTTGGTGAGTTCCCATGGTTTAAACACACGCAGATATATATATATATTATAGTATTATATATATATATAATATATATATATATATATATATTATATATTATATATATATATATATATAATTATATATATATATATGTAAAAGGTTACAAGTAGCATTCATGTCCATGGTTACGAGTTACAAGCTTATAGAACACATACAGTTACAACCAAACCTCGACTTGATTACAATTATATGATTGTCTAAGTGTATTTGATTCCTATGATTAACAAGCATACATCATCAGGAGTCGGCAATAAATCGACTTTAGCACCAAATAGGCTTGTCAGCCCAAAGATCTAAGACGTCGCCAGGCTAGCAATAGTTAATGATTGTAAACAAAATATGTATCTCATATAAGACTTACATAACACAAATAACCATGAAAAATAAAAGTAAAGATGAATTGCATGTGCATTTACAAGTATCAAGATGTTTACAGTGTAAGTTTATAAGGTTAACATGTTTCACCCCAAAAGGTGTGAAATAAAGTAAAAAGGGGGCATGGAGAACTCACATGATATAAATATGGTGATGATAAGAATTTAAATGAGGCTCCAACGATTTCTTTTACAAGTTACCTAAATGTATTGATTTCAAGATTAAGTTTAATAATAAGATTAACAATTTAGACGTGAACTAGGGTTTCAATTGGAATTTGGGGTTTTTAACAACTAAAACAAATAATATAAAATAAAGCAATCGAATACATTTTGGTTCAATAAAGTTGGAATAAATCAATTAAAAAAAAATAAGAATTCAATAATTAATTTATTAATTAAAAAAAATTAAATATGATGTGAAAAGAAATTAATTAATATAATTATTTAAATTTGATAAGGGTAATGAATGAAATATTTATTTAAATGTCATAAATAATCTAAGTTAATCATTTTATAAAGTTTTGAGTTTTTATATAATTTATTGTGAAGATCTTATAACATCGTGCCTTAAAAATAAAAATAAAAATATAATAAAAATTATATGTTTTATAAGTTTCAAAAACTTAAGTAAAATTTTAAGGAACAACTTTATTACTACTTTTATATAACATGGTTAAATAAATAGATGAATAATTGATTATTTAATAATTATTTAAATAAATATTTGAATAATTATTTATTTAACATGTAAAAAAAATAATGTTCTACGTTCGAACCATAATAGGTTTATAAAATTTTGTTGATACATGTGTCCTTAGTTTCTGATCTTAATGTAATATCTTTGTATTGTCTTACACTTATGTAAATGTAATAGTTGGGTACTTAATGAAATACAAATGTTTGGTTGTGTTTATAATGTTAATATTTCATTAATGATTGTTTAATGCACATTGACTTATTTATATAGTTTGGGATTGTTTGAATTGATATGAATATGTTATAATAATGAATACATTCAAACTTTGTGAACTGAAGTTCTCATGCGTCCGACTGGACCATGCGCCCCAACAGTGGTCATGCGTCCGAATGGCCATACGACTGAGTGTCTATGCGCCTAAATAGTCCATACCTGAAAACTTCATACGACTGACTCAGTCGCATGACTGAACACTTAGTCGCACGACTGAACACTCAGTCGTGCGAATGGATCAACCGCATTACTCATCGCACGACTGAACCATGCAAATGTTCAAGTCGCACGATTAAGAAACCTTAACCTATAAATACCACCTAATTCATGGAAAAATGTAAGCATTCAATCCACTTCGACTCTAGACGTACCCTAGCTGTCCAGAAGCCTCTACGTTCGTACTCCAAGTTCATAGAACGCTGTAGATCGATTCCTAATCGATTTCTTGACGTTAGATTCATTACGTTATTGTTTCTCCATGCGTTCTCACTGATTGGATCGCCAATAAAATAGGATTCCGCACTATTTGGTTTGGTTACATGTTAATCAGTTGGGTTTCGTTCAAATACCAGATCCTAACAGTGGTATCAGCCTGAGCTCTTGATTACGTGTTGATTCAGTAGTTTTGACACAAAAATTGTGTTTTTGCATCAAAAACACAATCCTTTTGTGTCTAACGAAGTCTTAGAAGTTTCCTGATCGAAAAGTTGAGTTTTTCCCGCATACGGCTATTAGGGTTTGATAAAATTCGAGTGTTTACGGACAAATCAAGTTAAACCTACGAATTATCAAACTTCAGCAAGTTCAGTTGCACAATTAGACCAATCACACGACTGAGTTCATTCGCACTCTCCAACCGCACGATTGGACTCATTCGTACCTTCAATCGTACGACTGAGAACTTTATTCGGACTGTTCAATCGCAATTGTTCATTTGGGCGACTAACTCATCCGCATTTGTTCAGTCGCACAATTGAACCATCTGCATTATTCAATCGCACGAATAAGTTCAATCGCATACTTCCATTCGCATACATTAGCAGTTTCTTAAATAGTAAAGTTAAAACTAATGGAGGACCAGTTTTCAGCATACACAACAAGTAGAGACACACGTATTGAGAATCTACTGCTGTTGGAGAAGGAGTGGGGATTCACAATAAACCCCCAAAACTTATTACGTTAGACGACTACCCACAATGGAAACAACGTTTCGAAATCTACTTAAATGAAGTAGATACAAATTTGTGGAGGCCATCGACTCGGGTTATAGCATGCCAGTAGGAGCTGACGGAGTCAAACTTACTCTAAGTGGCATGTAGGATGCTCAGAAGGTAAAACACAATGCTAAAAAGAAATTCTATGCTTTGCTTACTCAGTCTATTCGAAGGATATTTTCCATCAGTAGTCGGAGTATACTCAAGCAAAGAAACTTTAGGATGCGTTGGAAAAGAGGTATGACGAAATGCCTCTCTGAAGGCCATCAAGGCAAAAGCATTGAAGAAGGAGTTTGACAACTTCTCCTCTATGGAAAAAGAAAGCCTTGATGATGTGATCGATAGATTCTACCACCTGATGAGTGAGATGCACACTCATGGAGTGGTTACATCAATGGAGGATAAGGTATCCAACTTTGCTGATGGATTACCAGAAAAATATGCTTCGTTTGTCTCTAATCTCAGACAGAATGAAATGCTCTCGAAGTTAGATATAAATGACTTCATTCTGAAACTGAGAGAAAAGGAGCTTAGGATGAAGTACCGAGCCCAAAAGGCAAACTACGATTAGAATCCTGCACTATACAATGCTACTCCTTCGGTTAAGACATTTGGAGCGCCCCTGCAAACCGCCTTCATCTCAAGCGCAACAGTTCCAACACAACCCTCAACTTTAGGATCCGAAATGTCAGGGTCGTCTAGCACCCATATATGATATCTGAAGCTAATGCAGCAAAGCTTAAAACTGCTAACCTCGGGAATGTGACTGTGGGGTGGCCAGAGAACATATGGATCTTTTAGCTGCGGTGGTTCAATCCTACGATGGATTAGTTGCTGGAAAGATAGGAAACGGCCACCTGGCAGATGAAGATTATGAGCAGGTGGATAGATGGAGTTGGAACGTATGGACATAATGTGGGCCTTGGCAAGTGCTGTCCGACGAGCTAAAAAGTTTATCAAAAAGACCGGACAGAACTTGGTTGCAACAAAAGACATAACCTTTGGATTCGATGAGTAAAAGGTAACATGTTTCAAATGTGGTGAGAAGGGACACTTCAAGAGGGAGTGTGTAAAACCAAAGAAGACGGGGAATGGAAATCCCTTCTCATCATTTAGTCATCAGGACAACGCCACATCTAGTAGTTCTAACTCATCCAGTAAGGACCCAAAAGCCTTAACTGCTAACGAGGATGAAGGATAGGACTGGAGCTTTTGGTTCGTGTCACCAGGACAGTCCAATATAGCTAGTGTGGAGGATATCGATGATGATCCTGCGAGTGAGGGAGATATAGCAGTAGAGCTCGCGATGTCAAATTCTGAAGACACTGCAAATGTGGTCAACCACCTGCTTGAAGAAGAAAATTTTGCATCATCATCTGAATCACCAGAACCAGAGACAACTGAGTCTGCACTCATGGCTGATTCCTCTTCAACATCTCAGGTGAGTACTACTGACCAATTGTTTAATAATCATGCTTGCTTAGAATGTAATAAATTTAGAGAAGGTATAGATTCAAAATTTGCTAGGCTATTAGATCATAATGATAGCTTAGTAAGGGATCTGGAACTATGCACAGAGGCAAATAGAGTATTAAAACAAAATGAGCACAGTTACAAGGAAAAGATAGACCTATTGAATAAACAGCTTAGGGAAACTGAGGTAGTTGCTTTAACCAAGAAAATGACATTAGCTACTATCTCTCTAGAGGACACTAAGAAGCAAAAAGCAGTTTTAGAAGTAGAAGTCAACTCATTAAAACAAAAACTGCATAGTTGGACAAGCTCATCACACATTGTCTAACACTTAGTGAGAGAGAGAAATAATGGGGAGGGACTGGGATACAAAGTGGTTCCACCACCACCTGAGACCTTGATGAACACCAAAAGTAAACCAATTAACAATAACCCCATCAAGGATCATGTTGTGTCTACTCCTCTTGTTAATGATCCAGATTTCATAAGTAAATCAAGTGAATCCGACTCTAAACAAAAAGAGGCCACTTAAAAGGCAATAGGAAAGATGCCTTATGTTAACCTGGAGAAAGAATTTGAAAAATTTAGTCTAAAGTCAGGGTCAAACAAAGTCAAACAAGAATCTAATAGGACTAGAAAACCTAATCAATTATGTGCCTCATGTCAAAGTCCAGGTAAACAAGAGATCAAAGTTGTAAAATCAGGTAAAACAATTAAGTTTATAAAACCCTACGATACAGGTAACAAAGAAGTATCTCAATCTAAACAAAATACGGTTGACCATGTGACATCTACATCTCCACCAAACATATAAGTCGTAAAGTTGAAAGCAGATCCTGCTATAATTGTGGAGAGTATTGTCACATAGCTTCTCATTGTCCTCATTACCAGACACCAAGGAGAAAAGTTGAACTTTCTGCATCTACATCTAGATCCTTTAAGAGGAACTCAGTGACTCCTCCAAAAAGGGATAGTGAACCCAAAGTTCAACCCATTAGCCAGTCGTCTGTTTATCACAAATAGGCCTTACACATATCTGGATTATGGAAAGAAAAAACCTCCTCAGTGCTTGAAAATGAGAACAAACAGAATTCTGATCAACCCTTAACCTCAAAGGGTCAGTGGGTTGAGTTTATGATATGTGATGCCTTAGGGAAACCCAAGCCAGTGAAGGCTTGGGTTCCTAACATGAACTAATGTTTTCATTGAATGTGCAGGGTGTTCGCTATAGTGCTAAGACTAACACGTGGATTATAGATAGCGGAGCATCCAGGCACATGACAGACAAATTAAAGGAGGGCATGTTTCATTTTCTGGAAACAAAGATGGATATATCACAGCCCAAGGAGAAGTGGGAAATGAGAAGGTTAAGTTTGATAAGGTAAGCTATGTCCAACAATTACAAAATAACTTGCTTTCAGTCTCTCAAATTTGTGATAAAGGATTCAAGGTAGTTTTTGACAACCAGAAGTGTTACGTTCTAAAGAAGGACTACATGATCCCGAAGGACTAGATCCTAATGTCAGCTTCAAGATATAATGATCTTTATGTCTTGAATCTCTCAAAGGCCTCCACAACGGATCGTGAAGTCCAATGCTTCTTGTCCAAAGCTACTAAGAAGGACTCCATCACCAGGCATAGGAGAATGGGCCACATAAATCCTAGAAAAATCAATCACTTGATCCAGAATGATCTTGTGAGAGGAGTAAATGTCAAAAACTTTCAACTCCCGGATTTCTGTGTTGCATGCAAAAAGGGCAAACAAACGAAGAAATCTCATAAGGAAAAGAAAGTTCATTCTATAGAACTTCCTCTTGAGCTTCTTCACATGGATCTGTTTGGTCCAGTCAGTACACGAAGCATCGTTGGCGACTTGTATTGCTATATAGTTACCGATTACTACTCAAGGTTCTCTTGGGTAATGTTTCTGAAATCCAAATCAGAAACATTTGAATCCTTCAAGGAATTGGTAACTACACTGGAATCCTTATACAAGCTGAAGGTACGATAGGTGCGCCCAGACAACAGAACCAAGTTTAAGAATCAGAGGATGGAGGCATATTGCAAGGAAAAGGGAATTGTACATCAATTTACCTCGGCTTATACCCCTCAGATGAATGGTGTTGCTGAACGGAAGAACCGCAACTTAATAGAGACGGCACGAACTATGCTACCAGACTCGAAACTGCCTATCCAATTTTGGAATGAAGCAGTGGAAAATGCATGTTATACCCTTAATCGAATATTGGTAGTAAAACGGCATGGAAAAACATGCTACAAGTTATTACAGCGACATAAACCTAACTTGGAATATCCTGAGCCGTTTGGTGCTTCGTGCACCCTGCTGAAGAAAACTCAGGAGGGAAAATTCAGTGAGAAGATTGATGAAGGTATCTTTCTAGGGTACAACATACCGAACAAGAGGGTTTATAACAACTCAAGAGGCCAAGTAGAGGTGTGGTGTAATGTTGATGTTCAGAGATATATCACACCACCTGCTGGAAAAGGGCCTACCTATTTCTTCGACTATGATGGATTCTTCAAGACCTTCAACATACCTCTTTCCTCTTCAGAAGACGAGTTGGCAAACAAGATGATGTACGATGTCCTGAACACACCATCTCAAGATTCAACAAGTCATGATACTACCAACTCAGGGGGAGCAATTGATGTGAGTGATTCTTCTCTGATGAAGAAAATGATCAGATCAGCCAGGATGTACAGGTTCCGACTACCACAAGTTCACAAGCATCAACTAGTGATACTTCAGAATCATCAGAACCTCAGACTCCGACTGCCTCCGAACCAAAACCAAATGTTCATAATCTTGATTATGAGGTGATTGTTCCAACAACTCCTGGATCACATCTAAACGTCTATCATCCATTGGGTAATATTATAGGAGATGTGAGATTAGGGGTTCAGACTAGAAATCAGCTATACTCAGCTGATTATGCCTATATGATGGAAAAAGGATACCTTCATGACGGTGCATACTGTTGCTTTGTGTGTCAGTTTGAGCCAAAGTATGTTAGTGAAGCACTAAATGATGAGGCTTGGGTTAGTGCAATGCATGAAGAACTTCTCCAGTTTAAGAAGTTAGGTGTATGGACACTAGTGGATAGACCTAAAGTGCTAAAGTCATTGGCACCAAATGGGTCTTGAAATGTAAGAAAGATGATCAGGGAGTGATTATCAGAAAAAAGGCTTGGCTTGTTGTTCAAGGTTTTTGACAAGTTGAGGGTATCGACTACAATGAAGTATTTGCACCAGTGGCAAGGATGGAAGCCATCCGCATCTTCCTTGCCTATGCATCTTGTGTGAAAATCAAATTTTATCAACTTGATATGAAGAGTGCATTCCTTCATGGTGAGATCAGAGAAACAGTGTATGTTAGTCAACCCGAGGGATTTGAAGATCCTTATCATCGGGATAGAGTTTACAAACTCGACAAGGCTTTATACGGGCTTCATCAAGCTCCAAGGGCTTGGTATGAGAAACTCTTGACTCATCTTGTGGAACACGGCTTTCGCAGGGGAGTCATTGACTGCACACTGTTTATCAAAGAAAAAGATGAAGACTTACTGCTAGTACAGATCTATGTAGATGACATAATCTTCGGTTCAACGAACGAAGAATTATGCAAAGAATTCAAAGCAGTAATGAAGGCGGAGTTTGAGATGAGTGCCATGGGGGAGATGAAGTTCTTTCTTGGGTTACAAGTGGATCAGACACCAAATGGAATCTTCTTACATCAGACCAAGTATGTAGGGGATATTCTCAGTCAGTTTGACATGGAGAATGCTTCCACAGCTGGCACTCCACTGGCTACAAACCATGATGAAGCACCTGATGAGAATGGTGATCTGGTAGATGCCACTATCTACCGAGGGATGATTGGATCTCTCATGTATCTTACTACCTCAAGACCTGATATCATGTATGCTACATGTTTATGCTCATGATATCAGGCAAAGCCTAAGGTGAATCATCTAATTGGGGTCAAAAGGATATTTCGTTATCTGAAGGGCACACCCACACTTGGGTTGTGGTATCCTCATGATGATGACTTTAAACTTACAGCGTATAGTGACTCGGATTAAGGGGGCTGCAAGATGAACTACAAGTCTACATCAGCAAGGTGTTAGTTCTTTGGGAGAAGATTAGTAACCTGGCAGTGTAAGAAGCAGACCTCGGTTGCATTGTCAACCTGTGAAGCCGAATATGTTGCTGCTGCAAGCTACTGCTCTCAAATCATATGGATTCAACAGCAAATGTGGGATTACGGTTTGCATTTCACTTCCACTCCTATCTATGTTGATAACTCTGCTGCGATTGCAGTCACTAAAAACCCACTCCAACATCCTAAGACCAAACACATCGGAATCAAATATCACTTCACACGTGATTGTTTTGAAAAGAATTTAATTGATGTGATGAAAATAAACATTGATTTTCAACGCGCTGACCTCTATACAAAGGCTTTTGACAAACCACGTTTTCTATATCTATTAGAGGTCAATGGCATTAAAAAGAAAAGTGAGGTCATTCCTGAAGATGACCATGTATAGTCTGATGCGTCGTGTCTTGTTTCTTTTAATTTTAAATTTTAGTGTTATTTTAGTTTGTTCTTTTGTGTTTGTTTAATTAGTTTAATTACAATTAGTGTCTTTCCTTGCTCATTAAAATCCTAAAATGCAAATCCATAGTGGTTTTATAATTTTAGGGGGAGAAAGGTCTAGGAATAAAATTAAAAAAACGGGGAAAAGGAGAGGCAAGCTGAAAATAAATAAGATCGTATGTGTGATACCGATTCAATGTTTGAATATGATAGTACACAGGTACAAACCATTTGGGACTTTAAAATTCAAAATTGAAAAAGATGCAAAGTTCAAGTATAAGTCTGTGTAGTCTGAGAAATATAAAAGAAAATATGATCGATTAGCTAGCTACTACTAAGGTAACATAAAGAAAGTAGACCTAGAGGTTGCTAGACCACAGATGATATGTTGGTAGATTCAACACAATATATGACTAGACTTTTTTGGTGATCTCAAGATTAAACTAAAATGGTTACTAGCTGTGGGTAATGCCTTATCCCTGGTTAACACAATCAACAAGATTCCAATATGGGGCGACGAGCAAAATAAACGCCACAAAAGTGTGCGTAAGACCAAAGCATGAGCAAAAGCACATGAAAAATGAAAATACAATCAAACTGATAACCTATGGTGTCGGCGAGATCTGTGAAAAAAATTGCTCATACAAGGAGATAGGTTATGTGCCTCTTTGTTGTGCGGTGGCACTGACCTGAGGATAAGCATAACCTATATATTCTAGAACTCATTGTTGTTTGCTGCCTCTCTGCTGTGCGATGGCACTGAACTGAGGATTGGCTTCTCTTTGAAAGTTCTAAGAATAGTCTCTTCTTGAACACTACCCTAAGACCGCTCAAAAATCTCCTGAGGAATGTTGATTACCATATAAGTGTGGGATCCACAAATGCTTGTTGAAAAAAACAAACCTTAACATGATCATCAAACTATGTTGAAAGTCTGTGTATGGATTTAAGAGGACAAATATACTAAGAATCACTATGGCTACAATTCTTGAAAGTTCAAATTAGTGTGGGGACCTAATAGTACTAGTATGATTTCCTAAATTTGCTAAATGACTCTAGATGTAAAACAAGGAAAGAGCATCAAAGTTTTCTTAAATAACTTGTCCTGAATGATTTGAATATCCTGTATGATTCCACCTTGAATTGGTCCATGTATGGTTTAAATGATTAAGGTTGCTCTCTCGGAAAAATTATTCCTTAGAATTAAATCTTAGGAGTTAACCCTCACAAAAACACAAAAACACATGTTAGTTTTTTTTAAGTTTTCAGTATTATTTCTTTTATTTCTGTTGGACCAAAAGAACCAATGAGCCAGATCAGAAAAATCTTTAAGTCCCACAGACATCACAACAACTGAAGTGATCTACAACTGCTAAAGACAAAGTCTGAAGACAACTGCTGAAGACAAAGTCTGAAGACAACAACTGAAGACAAAGTCTGAAGACAAAGTCTGAAGTCAACAGCTGAAGACAAAGTCTGAAGTTCAAGTTCTCAGAAGTTGTCACAACAGCTAAAGTAGTTCTCTTCAGTAGTTGTGATGGTTTACATTTCAGTAGTTTGTAATCAGTAGTTTTATATTACGTAAAACATCTAAAGTTCTTACACTTCAGATGTTATAACTTCAGTAGTTATAATGTTAGCTTATACTTAGCTTTTAGTGAAGGTGTCCTCAGTTGTTGTGGACATCTTCAGTAGTTTAGTTTACTTTCAGTTGTTTGTATAATTCAGTTAGATGACACTATCAAGTGACGTCAGCTGATGTCACATTCCTTATAAAAGGAATGTTGACCTAATTTCCCTGTACGGGAAGCTTGTGCATGAGTGAAAACATTCTTTTTGTAGAGAACTCTCTCTCTATAATCGTTACTGTTTGATTGAATATTCATATTACTTGCTATAATTCGTCTAATTCGTGTGCTATTCCGCTGCAAATCCTAATCTAATCGATCAAACTAGATCTTGATCCTTTCAAATGGTATCAGAGCTGGTTAATTATTGATCGATTTAACAATTGATCATTGAAACTGTTCTTTTGATATCTAAGTTTGATCGAATTAGCAAATTTGCAAGAATTGGTTATAGAGTTTGTTTTTCTGTTGCTTCTTGTGAATTAATTTGAGATTCTTCTTCTTTTAAACTGTGTTGTTGAGTTTTTGAGTTAGATCTGTTAAAATCTCATTGAACCTGTTTGAATAGTGAAAATGGCTACATCAATCAATGATCCTCACAATACTGGCTCCTCAACAAAGCCTCCGATGCTTGTTAGGAGTGAGTACAATATGGCAATGACGAATGCTCTATCATCTATCTGTCAACAGTTCAGGTTGTTGGAAATCTGTGATTCATGGACCATATAAGCCTATGGTGAGTAATCCGGAAACCAATGAAATGGTTCCGAAGAAGAAAGAGCAATATTCAGATGAAGATCTGAAACTGTTTGAAATTGATGCTAAAGCCCTGGAATTCTGGCCATGGCACTGCCTAATGAAATCTATTCTGGACTTATGCATCATGAATCTACTCATGACCTCTGGGTTGCTCTAAAAGAATAATTTGGAGAACTGATGAGGTCTTAGCAAACCATAGAGAAATCCTTGCCCAGCAATATGAGACATTCTCTCATAGAAAGGGTGAGTCACTGACTCAACAGTTTGAGCGATTCTCCTATTTGATATCTGAGTTGAAAATGGTTAAACATGAATATACAAACAGTCAAATGAACACAGATTTCTCAGATCCCTGCCTAAGAGATGGGACACATATACTATTGTCCTACGCTCCAGGCAAATCTAGACAATCTATCTCTCACCCAACTTCATGGAAACTGTTAACATTGAAAGAGAGATAGAACAGAAAAGGAAACTAACTTCATCTGGGAAGCTCACTGATGATTTTGTACCAGGGAATACTGCTTTGGTTCGTCATGAGTCAGAATATGCTTCATCAGAAAGTTCTTATGATGAGCATATTGACTTCTCTTCAACAGTGGAGATCATGCTTTTGCTGGTATTGATAGTAATTCAGGATGTAATAGTGACAATCTATGCTTTGTGATAAATGATTTAAAAGGAATTGCAGATGATGATTTGGAAGAGATGGATATTTTGAGCCAAATGACATTAGTTAAT
This sequence comes from Flaveria trinervia, assembly GCA_025506515.1. Taxonomy (NCBI): domain Eukaryota; kingdom Viridiplantae; phylum Streptophyta; class Magnoliopsida; order Asterales; family Asteraceae; genus Flaveria; species Flaveria trinervia. The sequence continues at coordinate 44,030,700 of CM046450.1, forward strand.
ATCAGATCTCAAATTTTTTACAAAAGGACAGGTAAAAATTCCCTGGTCTCTCTGGAAAAACCAAAGTTGGTTTTGACAAGAGCAAGTTGAGGTGTCACAAGTGCCATAGACTTGGATATTTTGCAAGAGAGTGTAGATCATCTGGATCTAACTCTTTTGCACCCTTGTGACCTTCCAGGCAATAATTCACAAAAAAAGGGCAACATTCTACCAGTTCTGGTCATCATTCACAAATTCAATCATCTCCTGCATATTTTGTTCCTCAAGGTCAAATGCCATATCCTTATCCCTGTTTTTACATGCCTCAGTCCAATCAGGTTCCAGTATCCATAGCTCAACAATCACATGCCCTACTTGAGCCTCAACCATCTCAATCAAGTCAACAATCTCTATCTCAATCTCAATCACATCAAAGCTTTTTCACTCTGGAGTATTGACTGGCAGTAGTTTACCAGATGATCTTTCTGGTTATTCTGAACAAGTGTTTTCTGGTGCTGGTCACTGGTGGGTGAAAATCCTTTTGGAAATCTTGCTCTTATGGCCCTGGAGTCTACTAATGGTCATGCTCAAATGCTTTGTGGACCAAAAGAACCATGAGCCAAGATCAGAAAACCTCTAAGTCCCACATGGTATCACAACACTGCTGAAAGCCTCATCAGTAGTTTGACAAGTGCTGAAGACTTCAACAGCTGAAGATTAAGTGCTGAAGACCTCAACAGCTGAAGAACTAAATGCTGAAGTACAACAGCTGAAGAACACAAGTGCTAAAGCTGAAAGACCAAAGTACTGAAGTACAACAGCTGAAGAGGTTACAAGTGCTGAAGATCAACAACTGATGTACAAAGTCTGAAGACAAAGACTGAAGACATCAGCTGATGATATCTACTGAAGTCATCAGCTGATGAAACACCTGAAGGTCAAAGTCTGAAGATCAAGTACTGAAGCCTCAGTAGTTTGTCACAATTGCTGAAGAGTACTTCTTCAGTAGTTGTGATATCAGTAGTTTTATATTTCTAGTTTTAGTAGTTTTATATTTTGTACTTAACATGCGATATGTTCTCAGTAGTTGTGAACATTTCAGTAGTTTGTTAAGAATTAGTTATTTTTGTATTAGATCTGCCAGTTGTCACTTTCCGTGATAACAGCAGTGATTGTTGCACTCTATATAAGGAGTGACAACTTATTGTAACTATGAGGAATGAATGGAATGAATAAATGATTTGATTAGAAAATTCTACCTCTATAAACATTCCTTGAAATCAGAAATATATTCTCTCCCTATAACCGTATGCACTCTTAATGCTTACAAGTATCGATTGCTTGCTACAATTTTCTAATTCTAGTTTGTATTCCGCTGCATTGTATTCTAATACATCAAACTTGTGATCGCTGATCCTGTCAAATGGTATCAGAGCGGGTTAATCATTGATCGATCTAATAATTGATCATTGAAACTGCTATTCAGATCTAGGTTTGATTGAATTAGCTTTTGTTTTTGCAAGAAACGGTTATAGAGATTGAATTTTCTGTATTTCTGCTCATTCATCCTGAGATCTTTTCTGGTTCTCATTGAGTTTGTTGTGGTCTGTCTAAAACTTTAAAAGCTTGAACTAAATTGTTTTTGAACTGAAAATGACTACTCCTTCCAATGATCCTCACAATACTGGTTCCTCAACCAAGCCACATATGCTGGTTAGAATGAGTATAACATATGCAAAGACGTATGCTCCTCACCTGTCTGTTAACAGCGCAGGGTGTTGGACATCAGTGGTACATGGTCCACACAAGCCTATGGTGAATAACCCGGAAACCAATCAAATGGTTCCGAAGAGGAGGAGCAATACTCAGATGAGGATAAGAAGTTGCTTGAAATTGATGCAAAAGCCCATGGAATTCTGGCCATGGCACTGCCCAATGAAATCTATTCTGGGCTAATGCATCATGAAACTGCCCATGACCTCTGGATTGCCTTGAAAGAACAATTTGGAGGAACAGATGAGGTCTTGGCACAATAATAGAGAAATTCTTGCCCAACAATATGAGACATTCTCTCATAGAAAGGTAAGACACTGACTCAACAATATGAGCGGTTCTCTTGTTTGATCTCTGACTAAAAATGGTCAAACTTGAATACCCAATATTCAGATGAATAACAGATTTCTCAGATCACATGCCTGAGAGATGGGACACATATACTATTGTCCTACGCTCCAGTGCAAGTTTGGACAAACTATCTCTCACCCAACTCCATGGGAAACTGCTCACTTTTGAGAGAGATATAGAACAGAAGAGAAAGCTGTCTTCATCTGGAAAGCTCACTGAAGATTTTGTACAAGACAACACTGCCTTGGTGGGTCATGAGTCAGAATATGCTTCATCTGAATGCCAGTATGATGAGCATATTAATTTCTCTTCAAGCACTTCTGATTCTGCATTTGTGAATATTGATGGTCATTTACTGGGTGTAATAATGACAATCTATGTTTCATTATGGATGATCTCAAGGGGATGACTTAGAAGAGATGGATATTTTGAGCCAAATGGCCTTGATAAATATCAGATTCAGAAGTTCTATAAAAGAACTGGAAGAAAATTCCCAGGACTCTCTGGCAAAACCAAAGTTGTTTTGACAAGAGCAAGTTGAGGTGTCACAAATGCCAAAGGCTTGGACACTTTGCAAGAGAGTGTAGATCAACTGGATCTACTCCACTGCACCCTTTGTGACTTTTCCTGGCAATAGTCAACAACACAGAGGGCAACATCCTGTCACCTCTAGTCATCATCCTCAACAACAATCTCCGGCATATTTTGTTCCTCAGGGTCAAATGCCATATCCGTACCCTTGTTATTACATGCCACAGTCAAATCAAGTTCAAGTCCTATGACACCACAACCTCATGCACTACCAGAACCTTAGCCTTCCCAATCTCATCACAACCTCAATCTCAACAACACAGCTTCTTTACCCCAGGAGTTGTTGACTGGAGCAGTTTACCAGATGACTTGTCTGGTCATGACCACTGTTCTCAGGTGCTGGTCAACATGGTGGTGACAGTCCTTTTGGGAATCTAGCTCTTATGGCTTTGGAGTCTGCTGATACTTCATTTTCTAATGCCTCTACACCACAGGTATCACAGGTGTCCCCTGAGGCAAAAGCCAAATTATGTTCTGAACCATGCATAGCAGCATTTGCTTCCATTAGAGAAGCAAATGTAGCTCTAATTAATAAGAACATTGAGCTAGAACAAATAATTTCCAAAAACAAAGCTGAGTTTGAGTTTGTGCTCAAAGATAAAAATGATGAGATTTATAAACTGAATTGCCAAATAATTGATGATAAGGCTAGAGAAGAAGTACTTCTAGAGAAGTACAAGATCTCAAAGAAACCCTTGCAGTTACCCAGGTCGAGTGTGATAGATGGGTACAATCATGCAAAGGTTTTGAAATGCTTCTTAGTAAGCAATCTGCTTCAAATGTGAAGTTTGGAATTGGTTACAATCACACTGCTCCACCTACAGATTTTACCCCAAGAGCAGAGGTAGAATCTGATAGTGAGAGTGATAACCAATCCATCACATCATGTGATCTACCTTCTGATACAGCACAATCAGAAGTAGCAGTCAGCATCAAGCCCTCTTTGAACCTATCAGCTGATGTTGATGTTCAAATGCTGACATTCACATGATTAATGAGTTGATCAACTCAGGAGTTAATCCTGAAGGTCCTGAAGGACTAGAGAGCAGATTTAACACCTGAAGTTCAAACTTCAACTGCTGTCAGTACTGAAGAGAAGAAAACTGGCAGTAGAAAGAGTTTGAAGACTACTAAAGAGGTAGTCAAGAAAGCCCCAATGCTTCCAAAGCATTGAAGAACAAGTCTTCTGTTGCTTCACCCTCTTCAGTTGATGATCAACCTAAGGTGAAGAAGAAACCATGTGAAGTATGTGGTTTGTTCAATCATCTTACAGATGATTGTTGGTACAAAAGAGGTTCCAAACTCAAACAAAAGAAGAAATTAATGAGAAAATGGTAAAAATGAAAACTGAGTTTGAGACCACATTTGTATCAGCAACATCAAATCCTGTAACCCTTAAGTCCTTAAAGAAATCCAAAAGGAAGGGTTAAATAGGTGACAGCTGAGGTGCTCAAAAGAAGAAGGTGCAACATAGGAACTTATCAACTCCACTAGCAATGTGTCTGATGAACTGAAAGCTTTATCACAAAATCAGACACAGCTGGTGATGATGGTACAACATCTGTTGGGTAGAGTTAACCAACTAGATTCTCCTATGTGAAACCACAGAAAAGGAGGTCCAAGCCAAAGGACTCCTCTTCTACACCATCTTCTTCCTCTCAGGCTGTTTTTCAAATAAACCTGTTAGTTTACCATCTATTGATGAGACCAGGCCCAAAACCAAAAAGGTTTGGGTCTCTAAAACTAACTGATTGTTTATTATTGCAGGGTTCTTCAACATGCCAAAGTAGCATCTGGTATGTAGACAGTGGGGGATCTATGCACATGACTGGAACAGCTCTCTTCTTCATGACTACTCTCAAGGAAAGAAGGGATTTGTCTCTTTTGGCAATGATGCTAGGGGTTACATCATCGGTAAGGGCTTTGTCTCCAATGGAGAAATCAAATTTGTTGATGATGTTAATCATGTGGAAAATCTCAAGTACAATCTCTTGAGTGTCAGTCAAATGTGTGATAAGGCCATGTTGCCCTTTTCACCAGTCAAAACTGTAGGATTCTGTCATCCAAAGTTTTGCACTTGATTGACAAGGTGCTTGATGATCACACTCTCCTGAAAGCCAACAGGACAGGAAGAGTGTATGCCTTAGATCTCTCTAACAAGATAGATCTCAAAGGCAATCCTTGCCTATTTTCCAAAGCCTCTTCTCAAGAATCTAAACTGTGGCACAGGAGGCTTGGTCATGTTAATCTCAAAAACTGAATCAGCTTAGCCACAATAGTTTAGTCAGAGGCTTACCAATAAAGGAGTTCCACTGTGATGAAACCTGCACTGCTTGTTTAAAAGGAAAACAGCACAAGTTCTCATTCCCTCCTATTGAAGTGTCCAAGTCCACTGCCTGCTTGCAATTACTGCATATGGATCTATTTGGTCCTGTGAGAGTAATGAGCATGGCAAAGAAGAAATACTGTCTGGTATTGTGGATGATTACTCCAGATTTGTATGGACTTTCTTTCTACATTCAAAGGATGAGGCTGCTCAGAAGATTATTCACTTTGTGCTGTACATTGAGAAGCAGTATTCCCTTCCAGTCAAGTGTATTAGGAGTGATAATGGAACTGAGTTCAGAAATCATACACTTGATGACTTCTATCTTTCAAAGGGAATCAAAAGGCAGTTCAGCATTCCAAGGACTCCAGAACAAAATGGAGTAGTGGAGAGAAAGAACAGGACCCTCATTGAAGCTGCAAGGTCCATGCTGGCTGACTCAGTTTGCCACTGACCTTTTGGGCTGAAGCTGTCAACACAGCTTGTTATGTGCAAAATAGAGTTTTAGTAAATCAGAGGTTGATGAAGACTCCATATGAAGTTCTCCATCATTTGGCTCCTCTGATTTCATTTTTCAAAGCATTTGGGTGTCCCTGTTTCATTCTCAACACAAAGGATCAACTCCATAAATTTGATCCTAAGGTGGATGCAGGGTACTTGTTGGGTATTCATCTACTTGCAAGGCATACAGAGTCTTCAACTGCAGAACAAAGATGGTTGAAGAAACTCTACATGTTAAGTTTAATGAATCTCCAAAGGACAAGATTCCACAAAGTCCTGTGGAGTTATTTGATTTGGACATACTGCAATATGTTCCTTATCAAACTCCTGCTGTTGCTCCTGTCAACAGTTCACCACCTGGTGGTACTGCTGATGATGATGATGATTGCAGTACTCACCTCTTCAGGTTTAGTGATCAGCTGCCTGACTCAGCTAGACCTGATGTTCCTGTAGCTCCAGTAGCAACCCATCACACAAATGCTGATGAGATTTCTTCGAATTCAACTTCCTTTGAATTACCATCCACTGATTGGTTTCAAGGAAATGATTCACCATCACCATCTGTTGCTGCTGAACCGGCTACAAACACTTGCACAGATCTCATTGTGTATCAGATCTGAAGAATCACCCTATGTCTCAAATCATTGGTGATATCACTGCTGGAGTATTAACAAGAAGTCAATTGTCAAATTTCTGCTTCTATGCTCTCTTCATCAGTCAGCAAGAGCCAAAGAATTATCACATTGCTTTAAAGGACAATGGATGGGTTGATGCCATGCAGCTTGAGCTTCTTCAGTTCAAGAAACAACAAGTGTGGGAACTGGTTCCTCTACCTCCAGGTAAGTGTGCAATAGGCACTAAATGGTGTTTAGGAACAAAACTGATGAAAATGGGCTTATTGTTAAGAACAAGGCCAGACTGGTTGTTCAGGGGTTTGCACAAGAAGAAGGTATTGATTATGATGAAACCTTTGCCCCTGTAGCCAGACTGGAAGCAATTCGATTGTTTTTAGCTTATGCTGCTTATCAAAACCTTAAAGTTTTTCAAATGGATGTCAAAAGTGCATTTTTGTATGGAAAATTAAAAGAGGTTTATGTATGTCAACCTCCAGCTTTGAGAACAATAAACATCCTAATTGGGTGTATAAGCTTGATAAAGCTCTTTATGGGTTAAAACAAGCTCCCGAGCCTGGTATGAGACATTATCAAACTTTCTTCTGGAAAACAATTTCACTAGAGGTTCCATAGATAAGACTTTATTCATTAAGAAAGCTGGGCAGCATAATCTACTTGTTCAAATTTATGTAGATGATATCATTTTTGCATCCTCTGATCCAAAGTTGTGTGATGCCTTTACAAGTTGATGCAACAGAAGTTTGAAATGAGTGCCATGGGAGAATTACAGTTCTTTCTGGGGTTGCAAATCAAACAAAAGCTGATGGAATTTTTATTCATCAGTCCAATATACAAAAGATCTTTTGCAAAAGTTTGATTTACAAAACTGTAAGCCTTGTTCTACTCCCATGAGCAGCACCACACAACTGACCAGATCAGAAAGGTAAAGTGGTTGATGAAACACTTTACAGATGTATGATTGGGTCCTTGATGTATTTAACAGCTTCTAGACCAGATATTATGTTTGCTACATGTGTTTGTGCTAGATTTCAGGCTGCACCTAAAGAGTCTCATCTGATTGCAGTCAAGAGGATCTTTAGATATCTGCAAGGCACTCCATCTCTAGGTTTATGGTATTCTACCGGACATTCTGGTAAATTAGTTGCTTTTTCTGACAGTGACTATGCAGGGTGTAAGTTGACCAGGAAATCAACTTCTGGTGGATGTCAATTCCTAGGCAACTGCTTGATTTCTTGGCAGAGCAAGAAACAGACCTCAGTTGCTACATCCACTGCTGAAGCAGAGTACATTGCTGCTGCAAGTTGTACATCTCAGGTACTCTGGCTTCAAAACCAACTTTTGGATTATGGCATTACAGAGGCTAAGACTCCATTGTTAATGGATAGTGCTTCAGCTCTTTGCATTGTCAAAAATCCAGTCCAGCACTCTAGGACCAAACATATAGAGATCAAATCATTTTATAAGGGATTGTTTTGAAAAGGGTCTGATTGATCCTAAGTTTGTGTCTAGTGCTGATGAGCTTGCAGACATTTTTACTAAGCCTTTGGATAGTTCAACTTTCCAAAACCTGGTGTTAAGGCTTGGTATGCTACAACTAGAATAAGTGACAACTACTGATGATCTTAGTAATTCATACTGATGATCATGAGTACCTATGTCACATATAAGTACTGATGAGCTCTTTTACCTCAGTAGTTTTTATAACTACTGAAGGCTAAATGTCTCACAAGTACTGAAGTACTTCATCTGTTCTAACTACTGATGTAGTTACAACTACTGATGCATTACAACTACTGCAATCAGTAAAAACAGATAAGTACTGATGTCCTATGAACAACTGAAATCAGCCAAAAAGACTGATGAATGTGTTGAGGACAGTTTGAAACAGCTGAAAAGCTAAGAATTGACGAAAACAGCTGAAGAGAACTTTCTCTTCAGTCGTTTGTACAACTGCTGTTTCATTTTAAACAACGAAGCAAAACCACGTCTTCAGTAGTTTTATAACTACTGATGACTAATCCCAAGTCTTCAGTTGTTTACAACAGCTGATGACAAAACCACTGTCTTCAGTAGTTTCATAACTACTGATGACAAACACCAAGTCCTCAGTTGTTTCAATCATCTGAAGTCAAAACCACGGTCTTCAGTAGTTTTCTAAACTACTGATGCCTAACACCACGACTTCAGCTGTTTCAACGTTGAAAGGATAATACCATGTCAACGGTCGTTTAAAACTACTGATGACTAACACCACATCCTTCAGTCGTTTCCTACCCGCACCCTATATATATCCCTAACCTTAGCTCTCATTGCTTCATCTTCTTCAAACCTAACGTTCCTCTCCAAAACTTCCCTCTTCTCAATGGCGTCTATGCAAATTAAACCGCGACACAACTGCGTTGCCTACCTCACTAAATCGCCCATCTGGACTAAGTTCGATACTGCTATCGATCTTATGGTTCAGTCCCAATACAACACGGCATTTCTTCTGAATCCCATCTTACATGCCGAATCCTTGCACCAATTTTGGATGAACGTTACTGTTACCACTGGGGAGAACAACACACCATCCCTCCGGTCGGTCGTCAACACCAAAGAAGTAGTCATCACTCCTGCAATAATCCGCCAAATTCTTCAACTGAATGATGCTACTTCTCCTGCTGGATATCCGAAGGGCACCATAGATCTATCATTTGCTCAACATGGATATCAAGGCGATCTCAGTGCCTCCACTATCATGAAGAAACACTTTAATGACGCCGAGCGCCTGATCTTTCACATGGTGAATGTATGTTTGGCCCCTAAGACGTCGTCTTGGGATCAAATGTCACCAAATGGCAGCAGGTAATGTATTCTATCTTGAGCAACAACCACTTAATTTTTTGAAATAATATTTTTAGAGCTCAAGGATATGGCTCAAAAACTAACTGCCAACCGTTGGATACTATATCCACGGTTCATAATGGCCATTATTACAGACCAGCTTAATGCTGAGGGACTTGTTGGCTTGGGAGTCCCTGCTACGGCTTTCTGCCGGAAGTATACTCCCGGCACAACTCTGACCGACACTCAAATGGCTGCCAAGCTGCGCAAACCCACGCAGCTGGAACCCACAGCCACCACCTCCAAATCCAAAGTCCCCACCAAACCCACCAAAAAGAAACCCAAAACGGCTACTCAGGGAATTGAGTCCCCTGAGGATGCCCCTGCAACACAAACGCAGGATATATCCACTAGTCCAAACCCCCTAGTGGATACAATGACTCCTCCAGCCACAGCCGCTCAGGCTTCCTCTCAACAGGAGCCTGCAGCAACCACACAAGGGGTACCTACTATCTGGGATCTTCCTCACTTGAGAGATTGCCATTGAAGAGCACCAACCTCCCCAGGTGCACACTGCTTCTATCCCCTTACCCCAACAACCGCCCCTCACAGCCCAACTTTAATAGTTGCACAAGTGCTGACTCAATTGCACTCCTCACCCCCTCCCCAGAAACCACTTACTATTGGGAATACCTCTACAATTGAGGGGGAGGAACACAGTGCACTTGAGAACCCACAGCACAGGGGTTTCCCACTTCTATCTCCTGGTGTAAACAGGAGCTTAGAATATCTGGTGAGGCTGCCACCTCCTCTGACTCAGCACATGACCAGAGTGAGGCTGGTAACATTGCTAAGACCTCACTAAGGCAACAGCTGATGATGGACATTGTCCTGAGGCTGGAAGTCCCCAGTACCAAGCACAAGGGGCACATGCACCAACTGGTCTACACCCAGTGCATGTAAATCCTGCTCTAAGCAGGAGGTCAGCTGATTCAGCTTCGGCTGATGATGACCTGGGCTTTTTCTATGATGTTCTTGCCCAGAACACAATCCTTGAAGAGAAAGTCAGTAGGCTGCAAAACCTACTTGACCAATTCTCACAAGGAGAAAGACCATCTGCCTCTACCCCCACAGATGGCACCTTCACTTGAAGGTTTCCCAAACACCGAGCCACTCCAAATCAACCACCTGCCTCTGCTTCAGGCCCTACTTTCAGGAACAGAACCCTCCTGAGCAAATAGGTGCTGTACTCCAAAATTCCCTCCCTCTCATCACACCCATAATCACTGATATAGTGATCAAAGCCATTGATGAGAGGCTTTCCTCAACATTACAGCCCTTGGTTGATGCTGCTGTCCAAAAGACTCTTTCTGCGGTACAAACCCCTTCCTCCAATGCAACCAAAAGGGGGAGAGTACTGCAGTGAAAAAAGAAGAGGAAAAGATCCGAGGAAAAGAAGGAAGCGAAGCAAGCCCAAAAGGAGGAGAAAGAACAACACCAATGCTCACCTACAAGCGAAAGAAAGGTGCTGATGAGCACATTGCTGAAGATAAAGCCTTGGAGCTACTGATAAAAGATGTTGATGCCGAACACAGCAGATCAATGGACAACATCATTGATCAGCTGTTTAGGCAAGGCCATGACACCATAAACTTGACTCTGAGATTCGACGACTAGAGATTGAAGAAATCCAGAATAGATGGGCAAGTTATGAAGTGTTAGAAAGAGAAAGGCTTGAAATCATGATAAGATTTATTGCAAAATATCTTGGAAGATCAATGATTGAAATCAAAGCTTGGTCCAGGGACAGTATCTTGGCAATCACCACCAAGATCTGTTCGTCTGAAGCATACACTAAGGGGCTTGTTATTGAAGCTTTGAATGAAGCGGGTGCTGGGAGCAGGACTGAGCTAGCCAAGCAATCAAAAGCCACACTCACCTCAAGGATGCTAGAACAGCCTGTCAACATTCCCACACCAAAACCACCCAAAACACAACCCACCAAACCAACTCCCTTACCCTCAAAACCCATAGCCGATGATATACCCTTGAAGAAGAAGAGAAGATATTGAGGCTAGAAGATGATGAAGAAGATGATGAAGACAGGCTGCCGCTCTCGGCTGTGATTCAGTTGCCTAAGGCCACAAGTCACTCCTCAGCAATTACTCCTGAAGTCCAGAGACAAATGGTTAAAGTGAAGCTAGAAGAAGAAGAGCTTCATAAACAGCATGATGAGGAATTGCTGAAGAGAGTTGACAAAGCTTATGCAGCCACATCTTCTATCATCAATATGAAGGAGCAAGCCCTCAGACTTTACACTCTCAGGCATACCTTTCAATATCAAAAGGAAAGAGTGAGGATTTGGCCTGATCCCAGGGTCTCTCACAGAATTCATAAGAACAATATACCTCGGAGATACATTGGCCAGGTGAAAAAGATCGTAGATGAAGTGATCTCTCTGGTCTTTGTAGTTTCACCCTGGGAAATCCTAGAAGACTTCAAGAGGCCTACAAAGCTAATCTAACCCCTCAGAAGATGCTGGAAAACAAAATAGTGAAAAAGGGTTATTTACAAGAGGCTTGAGGAAGTCAGGAAAAATGAGCTCCAGTTGTTCCTAGAGGGTAATCACCCGGATGAGTTTGCTTACAGAATAATAACAACTGTGGAGCTAAAGAATGGGAAACAGGCCAAATACCTGTCTGAGTATTATGGGCCGGAATCATTGTTTGAAGGAGGTGCTGAAGAGCTAACCATGGAGGAACAAATCACCTTCCTTGAGGCCTACACAAGAGAGTCGTACAGACTCATTATGGGGAAGTGAATCTCATGAATGGGATAACAACTCTGTGTCCTGTTCCCCAAAACAGAGTTCCCATTCATACTCTGCCAAACAAATATTTGAGGTTCTTCCCAGGCCGGAGCTTACATGGGTCATCTTCTCTACTGATCAAGAAGGAAAAAGACCAACATTTTGCCATCAATAAGTGGGAGAATAAATAAGTTAGAGGTTTTGGCTGCATTGGTTCAGGGGGAGTTTGTTGGACCAAAAGAACCAATGAGCCAAGATCAGAAAACCTCTAAGTCCCACATGGTATCACAACAACTGCTGAAAGCCTCATCAGTAGTTTGACAAGTGCTGAAGACTTCAACAGCTGAAGATCAAGTGCTGAAGACCTCAACACTGAAGAACTAAAGTGCTGAAGTACAACAGCTGAAGAACACAAGTGCTGAAGCTGAAAGACCAAAGTACTGAAGTACAACAGCTGAAGAGTTTACAAGTGCTGAAGATCAACAACTGATGTACAAAGTCTGAAGACAAAGACTGAAGACATCAGCTGATATCTACTGAAGTCATCAGCTGATGAAAACCTGAAGGTCAAAGTCTGAAGATCAAGTACTGAAGCCTCAGTAGTTTGTCACAACTGCTGAAGAGTACTTCTTCAGTAGTTGTGATATCAGTAGTTTTATATTTCTAGTTTCAGTAGTTTTATATTTTGTACTTAACATGCTGATATGTTCTCAGTAGTTGTGAACATTTCAGTAGTTTGTTAAGAATTAGTTATTTTTGTATTAGATCTGCCAGTTGTCACTTTCCGTGATAACAGCAGTGATTGTTGCACTCTATATAAGGAGTGACAACTTATTGTAACTATGAGGAATGAATGGAATGAATAAATGATTTGATTAGAAATATTCTACCTCTATAAACATTCCTTGAAATCAGAAATATATATTCTCTCCCTATAATCGTATGCGCTCTTAATGCTTACAAGTATCGATTGCTTGCTACAATTTGTCTAATTCTAGTTTGTATTCCGCTGCTTTGTATTCTAATACATCAAACTTGTGATCGCTGATCCTGTCAGCTTCACTCATCACAGGTACCATAAGTATCCTCTGAGGCTAGGCCAAGTTGTGTTCTGAGTCATGCATAGTTGCTTGTGCCTCAATTAGAGAAGCAAATGTAGCTTTAATTAATCAAAATCTTGACCTAGAGAAAGTGATTTCCAAAAGAAAAGCTAAGTTTGAGTCTGTTTTAAAAGAAAAAGATGATGAGATTTACAAATTAAAATGCCAAATAACTGATGAAAAGGCTAAGGTAGAGGTCATTTTAGAAAATCATAAGAGTCTCAAAGAAACACTTGCAGCTACTCAAGTTAGAAAATCATAAGAGGTCATCCAAATGGGAGTGTGCAACTGAGTAAGCCGACCGACTGAGCTTCAGTCAGACGACTAAATGTGATCGACTGAGTCAATCGCCCGACTGAGTTTCTTTTGCCCGAATGAACTAAGAGAATGAGTCTAGTCGGCCGATTGAACTCAGATTCAATATATAAAGGGCCACAGTCGATCGCATTCTTCTCACCACTCCCAATCATTCTTAAATCGCACACCATAACCGTACTCTACCCAATTTTCTTTAGACCTCAATTACTCTTCCTTCTTGATATTTTGACGTGTGTTTGCATTGTACAAGTATAATTTGGATGAAATCTCACCGAAATCAGAAGAAATGGTGCCCATTAGTGATTCGCGATGAGCAGAACAAAACCATTCAGTGGACTAATAACCTACTGAACCATGTAAAATGTTAAAAATAAGTTATTAGCTTATTACTTAAGTGATTGCGAGTCTAAAGAACCTTACACAATGTTAATTTCATGAATTGGTCAAGATTCGAACCTAAGTCAACCAAACAGTAGGTCATACGACTGGTCGGATGGATGAACTCCAATCGCATGATTGAGCTGGTCGAATAGCTCAATCGGCCAATGTGACATGCGAATGAGCTCAGTCGGCCGACTAAATCAATCGCAAGCTCAGCCAACCGATTGAACTAAGTTGCAAGTTCATTCACCCGAATGAGTCCAGTCGCATGACAGAATAGCCGACTGCACATAGTCGCATGATTCATTCGTATGAATGAATCAGAATGAATCCTATCAAGTTACTTAGAACTGGTATGTGTTATGTGAGTATCTAATGTTTATGTATCTTGTGTTACAGATCGATGGCGGAGAGATGGTCTTCAATCCCAGGCACAACATTTGTGCTCATTTAGACCACAAACTCGGAATGGTGCCAAGTTTGCGAGATCATCGCCTTTCTCAAGCGATCGCGGATACACAAAGCCATCTCTACCCCATGCACTCCCTATAGGCCATACACCAGACCTTCTGGAGAATGCATCTGTGGATAGATCACGCGAGCCATACAACATTAGGAGCTCCATCTTGGTATGGACATAGAGATTACAGCTGAAGACATTCAGCGTGTATGGGTTGGGAGATGATGTTGGACACCCCACCAAGCTACACCCGTTGACAGTGAGAGGCTGCTTTCTGAGATTAAGTACGCTGGGGACATCAACTCAGGTGTGCTCAACAAGAGCAACCTGTGTCCCCAGTACAAGTACTTGGCACATGTCATACTGAAGTGCATTGCTTCCAGAAAGGGTGGGTTTGATGATCTTTCAGACCAGATACAGAATGCCTATGTGGCACTAGTGTTGAACTACCCCTTCAGCTTCTCGAGCATGATCTTCTCTTACCTTCTAGAGAACCTGGAGGCAAAGAGTAGGAGGGTTTTTGCATGTACCCCAGATTCTTGCAGCTGATTTTCGATGAGAAGCTGCCATCACTTCCTAAGGAGCGCCACGATGCTGTGGCTCTAGAGATTATGGATGATACGACCCTGGGTTGTATGAGAGTCTACCGGGGTAAGCAGGTAAAGCCCTAGGTGAAGAGACTGATAGGCCATCTGGCCAATGAGAGTTATGTGGTGCCAGGCAGACGTATGTGGCGTCACACAGACAGCGACTCTGACGATGAGCAGCTACAGCTCCCAGAGCATGACTCTGATGATGATGATAGCGGGGATGTAGGAGATACATTGCCCACTCGACCAAGTGGCCCCACTACTGATAGTGCATCTCCTGTATCTGCCCCCACTGGAGATATTGCAGAGTCCGCTGGCTTCCACCGGGAATTTATACCTAGTGAGGAGGAAGAGGAGTCAGATGAGGAGCCACTAACCCGGACTGTGGGAAGTAAGGTTGTTCCCCAACCAGGGGCTCCGGGCGGTTGGTGGACGCCATGGCGGATTGGGAGAGATTACTGCTGATCCTACATATACTCATGATCTGCCAGGCCGTGTTCAAGGGGGAGCATCCTCCTCGACTGGATCGAGGAAGAGAAAGGATGGCTCAGCCCCACGGCTTGAAAAGGAGAGAAGCGCAGAATCACCTTCATCACCACCACAGCCACCATCAAGCCACCACCACAGGCACCACCATAGCCACCACCATAGCCACACCATCCCTACCACCATTTCCCCTCATACCACTACCACCCTTCCATCTACCACCACATCATTCACTCCTACACACCCCACCACCATCAGCTTATCCCCTCCAATCTTTCACATCACCACCACCTAACCATCCTATAACACCATCTTCTTTCTCTCCATAACCATCAGGATTGCCTCTGCCTCCCAGTGGTAGAGGAACACTCTCAGCACTTAATCGTATGGTGCTGAGACTGTTAGCTGCAGATGAAGAGAAGACCAATCAGATCAGATAGCTGGTAGACCTGACCACTGTCCAATCTCAGCAGCTCTCTCATCAGGCTCAATTGATCGATGAGCAGGCGCATCGAATGTCTCAGCTTCAGGAGCAACACGCCAAAAGGATTGAGGAGCTGGAGGCTGCAACCAAATATCTACAGTTAAAGCTCAAAGGGTCCAAAGAAGAGCCCTTAAAGATAGGAGAAGGTGATGAAGATGATGATGCTGATGATTATAGTGATGAAGATGATGATGGTGATGATCATTATGGTCATACTGATGTCAGTAATAATGATGATGACGACTCTTCAGCTGCAGGTGCCACTTCACCGAGCGAGAGGAGGATCAAACGTACTCAAGATCCGAGTGCCTCCTCATCCATCCCGGCAATAGAAGAGCCGATGATCCAGGACAAGAGTAATGATTAGTTGTTTTATTGTTATTTAAAATTTTTGTATTTTGATTATGTATGAAATTAACGAAATACCTGTTTATATGTAATGTAAATAGTTATGCTTTCGATTATTATGGTTATGTCTTGACTGTTAACTAATGATGATATATTGAATGTTTAAATCAAGCAGATCCAAATTATCAAAGGGATGAACACGATATTGCTCCCCTTCAACAGATCAAGACTCAACTAACCATGATCTTGATCTGCAAGGGATTGTCAGAATATCAGTGAGTTACACCCCTAAAGAAGGGGAAATAATTCATGATCTTACTGATGAGCAACTGGCAGAAATGTTCAAGCTCATCCTGATGAGATTGTAAAAGACGCTCCAACTGTTGAAGGAGGCAGTGATGACGACCTGAAAGACATCGATGAGATAGAGATCGTGGATGTCACAACAGCTCATTATCCAGAGTATGCTGACAAAGAGGGAAATGTGGTCCCCAATCTGGGTGATTCCCTAGTCAGTGATACATTTGATATACTGGATCAGATGGAGCAAGAGACTGAGAAGGTTGAAGAAAAAGCCCAAGCTTCAAATGCCGATGTTGATATCAAAAAAGCTGAATGGGCTGCATGTTTTGAGGAGATCCGAGCACAACGCTCTACCCCTAAACCAAATGTCTACGCCAAGCTCTACAAAGTAAAGAAACATCAAAAGGTGTCAGGCAAGATTATCGCGTGGGCTCATTTTGATGATCTAAATGTATATGCGATAAAGAGAAAGATGGGTATCGAGTACTTTAGATTCCCGCATGATGTAAAGTCTCTACCTGCTTTTCAGCTCAACCAGTTGGCCAAACTAAAGTTACTACATGCTAACCCGAGGAAGATGACAGACTGGTTTGAGGCTGCCCTGAAGAAAGAGTACCACATCAGGTGAGTCAACTTCAAACCTCAACAACCTACAAGGTATATCAGACATTCTGAAGTTGATCCCATGACTGGAAAGCCTAAGATAGTGTTGAAGTGGAGTCCCCCAAGAACAATGTCAAGAATCCCTCTCAGGGAAATGCCATAGGACTTCATTCCACACTTTAAATGGTGGTATTATGATTGGAGAACAGAGAGGCGGTCATAGTTCTGAACAAAGAGGGCAAAATGGATACTATCAGGGTATTTGACCCAATGTGGCTTACAAACTTGTTGCTGATGATGTATACACATTATACAAGTGGCCAATTTTCTATGACACGTAAGATATTGTACAATCTCTCCAATTCCAAAATGTGATACGACTCTGCTTTGCGTTTGAGATACACGCAGGAGTCACTAGAGAAGAGAAGTACAAGAAGTACGAAGAGGTTATGAAGAAGGTAAGACAATAGATGAATCTAGGTCCAAGGGGGAGTTTGTTGATACATGTGTCCCTAGTTTTCGATCTTAATGTAATATCTATGTATTGTCTTACACTTATGTAAATGTAATAGTTGGGTACTTAATGAAATACAAATGTTTGGTTGCGTTTATAATGTTTAATATTTCATTAATGAGTTGTTTAACGCACATTGACTTATTATATAGGTTTGGATTGTTTGAATTGATATGAATAATGTTATAATAATGAATACATTCAAACTTTGTGAATTGAAGTTCTCATGCTTCCGACTGGACCATGCGCCCCAATAGTGGTCATGCGTCCGTATGGCCATGCGACTGAGTATCCATGCACCTAAATAGTCCATACGCCTAAACAACTTCATGCGACTAACTCAATCGCACAACTGAACACTCAGTCGTGCGAATGGATCAACCGCATAACTCAATCGCACGACTAAACCATGCAAATGGTCCAGTCGCACGATTAAGAAACCTTAACCTATAAATACCACCTAATTCGTGGAAAAACGTAAGCGTTCAATCCACTTTGACTCCAGACGTACCCAAGCTGTCTAGAAGCCTCTAAGTTCGTACTCCAAGTTCATAGAACGCTGTAGATCGATTCCTAATCGATTTCTTGACGTTAGATTCATTACGTTATTGTTTCTACATGCGTTCTCACTGATTGGATCGCAATCAAATAGGATTCTGCACTATTTGGTTTGGTTTAACACGTTAATCGGTTGGTGTTTCATTCAAATACCAGATCCTAACATATTTAAACCATATAAATGACTTACTAGTATTTTTTATTACTTTGGTTATTCTTTAAAAGTAATTAAATCTAAAATCATATGTCTTAAAATCTTAAATTTAATTTAATAATTTCTGAAATATTTTAGTTAAAGCATAATTTTTATTTTGATTTTATAATATGATAATAATTTTTTGAATTATAAAATATTAACAAAACTAATTAAAAACAATATTGGTGGATTCCCGGTTCGAACCCGGGACCTCTTGGTCCTAACCTATGCTAATTACCAGTTGGGCTACAGGCCAATCTGGTTAAAGGCCCATTAAGATCCGATTTGAAACAAATTGAACATGAATTCAAGTTGTTAACGAAAACCAACTTAGGGCTTTTGATCCCTAGATTAAACCGAGCATTTTGGTGTATGAAACTTACATGATTGGATTCAAATGTCAGAGGTGATGGTAAGAATGGCCGTGATGATGTGATTGTTGATTCAAGGTGCAAACGTTGTTTGTAATCAAGTTAACTTTGCAAATAGATTCTAAGGTCGACCATAAGTACAAGCCCTCTGTTAACTAGCAATGATTCGATCGATTTCACTACGAACGGGTTATGAGTTAGATTCGGTTGTTTCGAGTATGGTTCGATGTTTATCTTATGGTTTCAACTGAAATTAACTTTGTGCATTCATTATAATTGATTAAGAATACGTTTATGGATGTATTAATTAGACAATTGATTGGTTATTGGGATGAAACTGATTTGGGTTTCAACTGAAAGTTCGGTTCGAGTACACGACATGAATTGAACGATTAAACTTCGATTTAAACATGGTCATGCGTTCGAAAATGGGTCATGTAGCGATTTAATGAGATTAATTAGGTTAATAATGGTTAATCGAAGGGTTGTGTGGCCGCCGGAGGGTCACCGGAGGCGGCCACCAGAGAAACGGGGAGAGCAATGGTGGTTGGAATGGTTTGGGTTATGTTTAGAATAGTTACACTTAGGTTCGTGTACTATAGAATTGTCATTATTGTATGTCTAACCTCTTTAAAATAAGGTTTCAATAATTACATCTTTAACGCCATATTTTATAATTTCATATAATTACTCAAATTATTTATTTATATAAAAATTATAAACCTTGTTAGCTATTTATTATATAATTCTAAGATGATTAAAAAGAATATAATAATATTTATCTATTTATATATCTTTATAATCCAATTTAAAATTTTAAAGTCTATTTTTTATATATAGTAATTGTAATTCATAAATGATATATAGAACCTCATAAGTTGTAAGGCCCCGTTCCCGGGACGCTCACAGCTGGTAAATCATCGCACATAAAACATATACTTTACATTTAATCATTCAAAACATTGCAGCGGAAACATAAAACAAATGGCATTTCATTTCATCATTAAAACTTTTGCAAAATAATGCATCATTGTCGGTTACAAAATTACATTTTTGTATTACATCACAAAAGCTTTAAATAAATGGATGCCATCGAAAAGAGCTGAGTAGCCGCCTCATGCCATCCTCAGCAAACTAAAAACGTATAAAAGTCAGCGTTGCTAAGTGAGTTCTAGTTTTATAATAAAACATACATAAAATCATTATTTATTTCCTTTCAGAGCCATACTATACGTTTCATTTGTTCGTGATCATACATCATATGTACGTATAGACAATATCATTATTATATTCCATTACGTTCGTTAACTTTCGTTCGTTCATTACATCTAGTGACATGTACATTACCCCGAACATTGTGCACGAAGCTGGTTACTGGGCCTGAGGTCTTTCATAGACCCCGAACATTGTGCACGAAGCTGACTCCAATACCTAGGGCGAGTACATTCACCATTTGTCTTTTTTTTTTCATTCCGGATCAATGCCATATGCTATACCCCGAACATTATGCACGAAGCTGGTTACTGGGCCTGAGGTCTTTCATATACCCCGAACATTGTGCACGAAGCTGACTCTAGCACCTAGGGCAAGCGGCAAGGATCCCATACATATGGTCAATCACAAGGATTGGACCCCAGTGTGCATCCTTCTGGGGTAGCTAACCGGCACAAAGTTGAGATAACACCCTTCATTGGGTGTGGACCTCCATACATTTGCTTGCAAGACTTTTTACGTTCATTCATTCGTTAATGCATGCATTCATTCATGATGTTCCTCTTTCATTATCTTTCACATTACGTTAAATAATACTTTCGGTTCATTAATTAACATAACACTTAAAGCCATGGAAAGATAAACATTCATCATCATAGGAACATAACATAAACATATCATTCATACATCATCATACCGGGCATCATACATATATAACATACATCATGCATAACCATGCAACATCATCATCATACAAAAGCATCAATCACAATGCATAACATGCCCCTCATACCTTCTATGACCCCAAAACTCAACTTATACAATCCCCCGGGAATCTCCTAAGTCAAAGCCTTCTTTACTCATTTTCCCCAAAAATCAGAAGAATATTCTAAGTCCTTAGGCGCATGGGCACTATGCAGGCGCATGGACACTATGCAGGCGTATGGGGAACACTTAGGTGCATGGGCAACTTTCAGGCGCATAGGTACTGTTCAGGCGCATGGGGAATCCTGGACGTCTGAACACTTAGTAAATTCCAACCCAATCTAGGCGCATGGGTACTATTCAGACGCATGAACACTTAGGCGCATGGGCAACTTGGGCGCATGGGCACTATTGAGGCGCATGGCCCTACACTTAGTCATCCGTCTAACATTTCTAGGTGCATGGACCACTGTTCAGGCACATGGGCTATACTTAGACTTTTCTATGGCAATTTTAGGCGCATGAGCTACTGTTTAGGCGCATGGCTTACACTTAATTCTTTATAAGGCAATTTCAGGCGTATTACAATTATCTAGGCGCATGAGCTTCTGTGAAACATGTTTCTAGGATGTTTTCAATCCTAATAATCAAACCCATCTGTTCTAAGCACAATATGGCTATTCTAAAAATGAGTAGCCTATAAAAATTCAAGAACCACATCCAACATACACAATACATACGGGTATTTACACTTAAACTTTGTAAAATCATTTTAATACGTTTTCAGCCCCAAAGATAGTTTAAAACATGTAAAAACTAGGTCTAGAACTCACCTGGTGCAACTTGGGTGTTCTTCCTTTTAACCCGCTTGCAAAGAGTTCAAACACCTAAACACAACACCAAAACACACACACCTGAGACCAAACACAACCCATAAGCACATAAACACATAACCGGGATAAAACCCGACATAAAAACATAAAAACCTTAAATTCTTACCTTAAATTCACTCTTCTTCTTCCTGTTCTTCTTCAACCAAGAGTATTCTCTGCTCTCCCTCACTAGAACCGAGAAAAATGGTGAAGTGAGGTAAGGGTGGGCGGCCATACCCACCTTTACACTAACTTTTGAAAGTTTTGTCCGTTTTGGACACTTTTAGTCCCTTCTCTTGGACTTTATTGCCTTTCTTGCTTTTATTCTTTATACTTTGTCTTTTAAAAATATCCGGGGTGTTACAAGTCCACCCCCTTATATAGGTTTCGTCCCGAAACCTGTTATTCCTCGAATAGATGAGGATAATGCTGCCTCATCTCCCCCTCAGCCTCCATGTAGATTCGTATCCCATCCTGTGCTTCTACTGTAGACGCACAAGAGGAACCACTTTATTTCTCTGCCTTTTCTCTTTACGATCGATGATTGCCACCGGTTGCTCCACATAATTGAGCCGTTCGTCTACTTCGATATCCTCCAGTGGAACAATCATGTCTTCATCAGCTAAGCACTTTTTCAAATGAGATACATGGAATGTCGAGTGAATTCCACTTAACTCATCTGGTAACTCCAATCTATAGGCCACCTCTCCTACTCGAGCAATAATTCAGAAAGGTCCTATGTACCTCAGGCTTAGCTTACCTCATTTCCTGAATCGGATAATTCCCTTCCAAGGTAAGACCTTTAACATAACCCGGTCACCCACCTGGAACTCGATTGGTCTACGTCGTTTATCGGCATACAACTTCTGTCTATCTTTAGCTGCCTTCATGAAGGCTTTAATCTTCTCAAGCTTCTCAGTCATAGCCTCGATTACCTCGACGCTCCCCAATTCCTTCTGACCAATATCACCCCAAAAAATGGGTGTTCTACATCTCCTACCATATAGCATCTCATACAGTGGCATGCCAATGCTGGCATGATAGCTATTGTTGTACAAGAATTTAGCTAACGGTAAGTGGTCATCCCAACTTCCCCCAAAATCAATCACACACGCCTGAAGCATGTCTTCCAATGTCTAAATGGTCCTTTCTGACTGACCATTAGTTTGGGGATGGTAAGCCGTGCTGATATGTCACCTTGTCCCTATAGCGTCGTAGAATTTCTTCCAGAATTTAGATGTAAACCGGGTGTCGCGATCAGACACAATGGACACCAACACACCATGACGAGTTACAATCTCCTTGATGAACAGGTCAGCAAACCTCTCGGATGAATACGTCTCGTGGATCGGTAGGAAGTGAGCACTCTTCGTCAAGTGGTCAACATTCACCCATATGGCATCGTATCCTTCGGAGTACGGGGCTGTTTCATAATGAAATCCATGGTGATGTGCTCCCACTTCCATTCTGGTATATCCAAAGGTTGGATCTTCCCATACGGCTTCTGATGTTCCGCCTTCACTTGTAAACAAGTAAGGCACTTACTCACATACTCCACCACGTCACGCTTCATACCCGGCCACCAATAATATTTCTTCATATCTTGATACATCTTTGTGGCACCAGGAGGAATGGAGTATCGAGTCTTGTGAGCTTCATCCAAAATCCTCACACGTAGATTCCTGAAACAAGGATCCACACCCGTCCAAATCGAGTTTAACACCAAGTGTGTTTTCACTCAATTCCCCAACCAGACCTCTCATTCTTTCAGAGTTTAGATGATCTTCTTTCAGTGCCTCATCCTGAACTCCTTGACTTGCTTCATTACATCAGAGGTCATGATCAGTGGTATGCTTTCACCCAAATCGGCTCGGGCCGCTCCTTCTAGCTAAGAGCAGCAACCACCACGTTAGCCTTGCCCGG